>CM053402.1:32859006-32917704 GCA_028644305.1 Xerus rutilus | reverse complement strand
GAGTGGTACAAACCTTAATTTCTCCAAGACTAGTTGTTCTGAGAATAAAACTTAACAAACACAATGTTAGGAGTGAATTAATGTTTTAAGAAATTTTTGTCATTTTAACAGATTAAACTTTGATTTATACCAGTACCTTAATATTTGACCTTAGGGAAAAACCTTGAATAGTTTTAACTATTTGTGTTACATATATATAACCAACTTAGTTACACACAAACTTGTCCTTTACTTACATAGACCTATTTATCATTTAGATCCTCTTATTGTTTACTTAGATGTATTATAACTTTACTACATGAAGACTTGAAGACTTTTTTTTACCCAGAATTTTTTTTACTAAATATATCTTATTCTATTTTAATAAGATGAAATAGTTGAAACGTTTATACCCTTTATATAACCTTGTTTTTAGTAATGACACAAAGTAATTTTAAATTTTTTTTAATGTAACCATTTATGAAAATACCAATAATGTTTAAGCATATTACCTTAAGGAATTTAAAGAGTTAAGAGTACTTGATGTTATATTTGACAGTTAGCATTTTAACTTTATAAACCATTTAGGTGTCTTTAACAAGCACATCCATGATCAATCTCATACATGTCAAATCTAATTTACTTATTTTTTTAAAAAACAAAATATTAGACAAGTGCATTTAATAGCATCATTTCTTTTCCTGTTGAAGAAAAATCCTAGAAACAATGGATAGTAAACATTTTATAGACATCAACATTTTATTAACAATTGACCACCTAGAGAAGCTTGTGAGTTAGTAATTTTTAAAGACATTTTTATTTGTTTACACAATTTAAATTAGACTTTTTGAATGACCTGAACCAAAGGTATTTGGATCCATTTTATTTTTCAAATTTTAATTTATGAGCTCGTATGTCAATTTTGGTACCAAACATATGTAGACATGGCAATACATGTAGACTGACAATACACCGGTGTACCTACACAGAACAAACAAAGGCCTTATAGCTTATTTGTTTTAAAACATATTAGATTGAGAGCTAACACTTGTAAAATAGGTCTAATCAGAAAAATATATTAACCTAGAGCACCAGATCAAAATTAAGAACTCAAGCCGGGCGTGGTGGCTCACGCTTGTAATCCCAGCACTTAGGGAGGCTGAGACAGGAGAATCACGAGTTCAAAGCCAGCCTCAGCAACAGCGAGGCGCTAAGCAACTCAGTGAGACCCTGTCTCTACATAAAACACAAAGTAGGGCTGGGGATGTGGCTCAGTGGTCGAGTGCCCCTGAGTTCAATCCCCGGTACCAAAAAAAACAAAAAAAATTAAGAACTCAAAAATAGAAGTTTAAAAGCCTTCCTGGTGGGGCTGGGATTGTGGTGCAGTGGTAGAGCGCTTGCCTAGCATGCATGAGGCACTGGGTTCGATCCTCAGCACCACATAAAAACAAAGATATTCTGTCCACCTACAACTAAAAAAATAAATAAATATTAAAAAAAAAAAAAAAAAGCCTTCCTGGTTTTTGTCCTTATGTGGTCCCACTCATCAGAGGTGAAAATAGTTAAGGGACTATATACAAAGGGGGTCCCATTTTTCCCTGAAGGAATCTCCCAAAGAAGCAGCAAAGGCGTCTGCTTCCATTGGTTCCCTTGGGAGATCCCCCCAGCTCAGAGTCCCATTCTAAACCAGTTTTTCTGGTCTTTTGGATAGTGGCTACCAAAATCTTAGCCTGGCATTTTGAAAACATTTATTACCTGGTCTGCCATGGTTAAAAACTTTTGGGTCACCTCCAATAGTTGGAAGTTACTTTGTAAACCCTTTTAGTTTTTGGAGGTTTCTATGAATATCTGGGGCTGACTGAGAGACAAAAGCCAAATTTTCTAAACAAAATGATGTTTTTGCATATCTTTTTTTTACCTTTTAGCTTTTTTATTTTTGACTTTTTTTTTAGTTCTGTTGGCAGCTGTTTACATTTTAATGCAAGCTTTAGTGAGCGTAGCTAAAAACCTTTTTTTTTAAATGATGTGCTATTATTTTTTTATATCTTTATTTATTTTATGTGGTGCTGAGGATCGAACCCAGTGCCTCACGTATGCAAGGCAAGCGCTCAACCGCTGAGACATAACCCCAGCCTCATAGCTAAAAACCTTTTTAACCATTTTTTTTCCTTTGGTTGGTATTTCATCTGGGTGGCCAGGCTGCCCAAAAATGATTTTTTTGGAACCTGTAGGCAGTGGGGAGTTTGGTGGTCCCCTCCAGAAGCCATCTGACCTTGAATGTGGGCCATTTAAGGGAACAGAAAGTGGTTAGTTTACCTGAGTAAACGGCATCCCTGGATTTAGCTGCCTTCTGCTGAAAATCCTTAAAATGTGATTTGATCAAATCTAAAAAGCTAGGTATGGATGAAGATTGACTCGTTATTTCAAAAGACAAGGACACAGTACACAGAGACAAGACAAACAATAAACACACCACAGTTAGGCTAGAGATCTCGAGGCTATAACGCCTTTGTGGCCATTTAATATTAGGATGGTTTTGTGAGCTCTTACCTGAAACCTGAGCCAGACCAGATGGAGTCCACCGGTGTCCCGGGTGGAGTCCTGACTCGGGGCAACGCGCCGCGTCCAGCTTGGCCCTCGAGTCCCTTGTGGCATACCAATACAGACTTGACCTATTCCTCAAGGGGAATTAATTCCCCTCGGTAGAGAGGATCAATTCCCCGTTCCACACTCCTGGGAAGGAGAGCGGGTGGAGCAACTGGGAAGAGGGCTTCCCGGCCAACGCACCAAATGTTGCATCCACCCCGCACCTCTCCCCAAGAAGTGCAGCCCAGACAACTCTGCAGAAGCAGCAAAGTTTATTGAGGAAATAGGCACACAGGCCAATCAATTGGGGTCAGTTCTCCTTTCCTTCAGAGAGTGACCCTGAAGTGAGGGTTTCAGAGGTTATTATAGGGTGGGCTAGCTACATGACTCAGGAAAACATGATTTGGCAGATATTCAATCTATAGTTATTTACAGTTCAACCGTGACAGCGCCTCCTATGTTCCCTTTCAGTTCCTGGAACTTTAGGTAACTGGCCAGGGGGTCTGGCAGCCTGTGGTTTTGCCCCTCCATCCGTGAGAAGCAAACATAGCAAAGCATTAATCACAGAAGCACAAAGAGCAGGTTAGCTGATACATGCAGGCCTGAACCAAAGTGACTCCATTTTGTGTTTGGATTTTACACTTAACCCTTTTTTAGTCTTTCTGTGAACGCTATATATGCACACACACACACATACACACACACACACACACAAATATCACATATCATTGTCTAATGTATGCTGTGTGATCTGAGTGTTACAGACATTAGAAATTAAAATTGGAATGGAATAAAAGGATTTGTGATTGCCCGGCTTATGAGTATCAAGTGACTTACAAGTATTTGGTGAACTGCCCCCAGTGAAAGTGACGTAGCTTGTGAATTTATTGTTCTTCAATAAATTCTGATTATGGAGAGACAAAAATATGTTTGGTCTATGTTAATGGCTAACACACCACACTAAGCCCAAGTCCTTGAAGCCACAGACCTGAAGATACCTCATAAAACAGAAGCTGAAAAGAAGACACTACACTGTTGGTAGTGTCCAACTCAGAGAAGTTAAATGAGTTAGTTACCAAAAGTGACCAAAATAGCAGTGGTAGAGCCAGCATGCTGACCCAGGTCTGCTGGTACCAAGTTTCTCACTGCCCTCCATGCCTCCTCTAGCCCAACAGTCAGATATTCTGCTCTGTGACAGGGGCAGTCTCCTGAAAGCCTCTAGGTATGTTACCAAGTTAACTAGGAACTAGTTACTAATCATTTCAGCCTCAAACAGGAAAAGGAGAAAAATAAAAGTGTTATTAGAGGGGGCTGGGATTGTGGCTCAGTGGTAGAGCCCTTGCCTTGCATGTGTGAGGCACTGGGTTCGATCCTCAGCACCACATAAAATAAATAAAATAAAGATATTGGGTCCATCTACAACTAAAAAAAAATGTTTTTTAAAGTATTATTAGAGGAATCAGTAACTTGCTTCTGCAGTGATACCAGTGCTGCTGGAAAGGCTTAAAATATTCTATGCTTTCTCATACAGGTTAAGGAAGTTCTACAGTCAGCATAAAAGACAGAAATTATGTTTAAGAACAATCCTCCAACAATTCAGAGCTTAGAGAAATAAAGCCCTGTATATTCACGGATTCTACATCCATGGATCCAAACAACCACAGATAGAAAATTTGGGTAAGCCACTGTTAGGGACTGAGCTCCTGCACTATGTCCCACCATTCCAGAAGAAACCAGACCAAACTCTTCCTAAGGGCCATATAATCAAAATGAGCTCTGAAAAGGACTAGTTCCCACCTTGCTCCCTACATCCTCCTCCCACCCCTGGGGGAGGGAGAAAAACAGATTCATAGCAATCAATCAGTTTGGCATGATAAGGGAATCCTGATATAATCCTATAAGGAAAGTAACTTTGAAAATCTGCCTTTTTTTTTTTTTTTTGGTACTGTGGATTGAACTCAGGGGCACTTGACCACTGAGACACATCCTCAGCCCTATTTTGTGTTTTATGTAGAGACAGGGTCTCACTGAGTTGCTTAGCGCCTTGCCTTTGCTGAGGCTGGCTCTGAACTCGCGATTCTCCTGTCTCAGCCTCCCTAAGTTCTGGGATTACAGGCGTGTGCCACCGCGCCCGGCGAAAATCTGCCTTTTGTTCCTTATTTCTGCTTCTACTTTTCCTACCCATAAAGCCAACTTCCTCTACTCAACTAATCTGAGCATCTTTTTTTCTAAATCTTTAGATAAGGTGCTACTCACTTCATGAACCACTGATAAAAGCCAATTAGATCTTTAAGTTTGTGGTGATTTGGGTTTGTTTTTGTTTTACAACCTTAAGCATTTGGAGTTGGGTGCTGTGGCACATATTTGTGATGCCAGTGGCTCCGGAGGCTGAAGCAGGATGATCTCAAGTTCAAAGCACGCCTTAGAAATTTAGCAAGGCCCTAAGCAATTCAGCAAGACCCTGTCTCTAAATTCAAATAAATAAATAAATAAATAAATAAATAAATAAATAAATAAATAAATAAATAAATAAATAAGGGGCTGAGGTGCACCTGCATTCAATCCCCAATACCAAAAAAAAAAAAAAAAGATTGGAGGTTCTCCTGACCTTGACCAAAGGCAGGAAGTGGAGAGAGACCGCTAACTTAGGGTCCATACCACTATAGCAGGACGATGCTGAGGCCATGCACTCAGGGGTGCTGGTGGATGGTTTTCTCTCATGTTTCCTTGAGGTTTTCCCCAAAGCATCAGGCCCCATCTAGCGTGGACCCTCCCCTACTTCACTGTGCAGCTTGGTGCGATTCATAGCCCCACTCTGGGTCTGAGCAATTCTTTTTCTTTTCTCTTTTTTTTTTTTTTCTTTTTGGTACTGGAGATTGAACTCAGGGGCACTCGACCACTGAGCCACATCTCCAGCCCTATTTTGTGTTTTATGTAGAGACAGGGTCTCACTGAGTTGGTTAGCTCCTCGCCAAGTTGCTGAGGCTGGCTTCGAACTCGCTATCCTCCTGCCTCAGCCTCCCAAGCCGCGTGGTGTGGCATCTCCACAGAGTGGGGATCTCTCCGCCCATGTCATTTGCATAACACCAAGCTGCACAACCCCACGCAGCCTTTACAAAACCAGATCGTGCCACTGATAAGGATTTGGGCTTCCAGCGACTGCAGGTCTTGTTTCGCTCAAGAACCGGCCCTTCCGCCCCGCTTTCCACTCAAGTCATTCTCACTTGAGGAAGGAAAGATGAGGCTCGTCCTCTGACGGATAACCATGGATCTCCTTTTACTGTGTGCCCAGCACTAAGCAGGATCTGGGGCCGTGCAGTGGGGGTGGAAAGACTGAGCAGGACACAGACCAGAGACCTGCCAACTGACCTCTGCCCCAAAGGAAAGTAGCGCAGGCTGAGGAACTCCAAGTCAAGCAGAGCAAGCCCAGGAGATCTGAGATACGGGAGCCTTGGGGCGTGGACCCGCTGGAGAAAAGTCCAGGTAGGCCGGGTGGACCCGGCCTAGACAGGTCAGGTTCAGGAGATGGAGAGACATGTAAAGGCCGAGTCACGTAGCGGAGCCCTGGGCCCCATACGGATGCAGATCCCGAAAGCAGCCCCAACCTGTTAAGAGTTCCAGGACCACATGCGCTAGCCGTGATGTCTTCAAATTCTCCCCCTCTTGGTCCTGACAGCTCGCGAGCAAGGCACCCGGCAAGCCACATTCCCCAGGCTCAGGGCCAGCCCTACCACCTCCGTCCTGCCCCCTCAATAAGAAATTCTGGCTGAAGTGTGGACAGTCCCTGCAGAGAGGGAGTCACAAGCCAGCCCCGATGTCGCTGTCCAGCTCGCGGTGCTGAAGTGTTCTGGGTCCATTGTCTGGGAACAGAACCGCCACCCTTCCCCACTGCCCATCTGTCTTCCCTGCCTGTGGCCACAGTCTCGACCCAGAGGGCTCCAAGTCACGTCTACACAGGCTGATAATACACAGTATTATGGATTGCCTCAGCAAGCTTAAACTGAAATGGCTTGGGAGGTGGGAGCTTCCCTGGAGAAGGCCCAGGTAAGGCCAAGGCCTGTCCTGAGGCCAGGCATTTTGGGAGAGTGAACAGAACGCCATTCCTGTGCTCTATCCTGGAGTCTGTAGGCATCTGCACACTATAGATACCTCACTGCCAGCTCTAGATCTGTCCTGTGAGTTGCGTGGGAGACTAAGCCCAGAGAAAGGTCTATGCACTTTCCAGGAACTCAAGCCTTCCTTCTAGCCTCCAAATCTGGCAAGTCCTGCTACCTATGGGGTGGGCAGGGCCTAGAGTCATTCCTTAGATTTCCCCCATACACATGGCAGCAATGAAGATGCCTCTCCCTCCTCTCTTGATGTACCCAACCAGCTTCCATGGATACCTAAAACCCCTTCCCTCCCCTCCAAAAACAAGCAGGCAAAAAGATCAGATGTCCCCAGTGAAGGGTGTTGTAACTTTGGGTCTGGAATCTTGCCCTAGAAAGAGTAAATGACACAGCTGCCAATGTGGTAAGTATTATGGTGATGGAAGAGATGTTGGGGAGCATTAAAGAAGTTAGATATAGCTCCTGGGGCAGAAAATTGTCTGGAAAAGAGGGGCCTATAGGACACTAGAAGGGGAAGTCAGATGACTATGCTGGTGCCCAATTCCATTCCTTGACTCATCTCAGGCAACCATGGGTACCTCCTTAGAGTCACCCAAGGCTCAGTGCAGGCCAGGAGAGAGGTGAAGTATAGGCAAAAGGATTTTGAGAGTATATCCAGAGGAGGTGAGCCTATGGCCAGCATTCATTTGGCAGATGCAAAACCTGTAATGTCCTAGTCTGGAGAAATGTGTTCAGGGACCCAGCCCAGTGCCTACAACCTCTAGGCAGCTCCAAATCAAAATGTAGAAAGCATTTTGGCTAGACCTAGAGTACAGAGTCCCAGGGTGCCATGGCTGGACCCAGTTTACATCATGGGGAAAAGCAGGTGGCAGCCCAAGAGTTGATGAGCTGTCCCAGAATGAGGATCCTTAAAACCATCGTGCTGAATCATGTTGCTTGACCCTTGCAGCCTGCCTCCATCTTTATCCAGGGTGTATGCTGGTATGGTCTGGATAAATGTCTGATGCAGGTGGTGCTGCTTGGCCCAAAAAGGGATACTCCTGTGTGAGATAAGAGTGAACAATCAATCCCCCTGGGGTGGGAAGGCCTAACTCCCTATCCTGGGCCCCCCACCATGAGCTCTGTGCCAATGGATTAGAAACTACACTCAGAAAACAATAGAAATTATTGTCACCCTGAGCATCATAGTGATTCTTTTTTTTTTTTTTTTTGGTACCAGGGATTGAACTCAGGGGCACTCGACCACTGAGCCACATCCCCAGCCCTATTTTGTGTTTTATGTAGAGACAGGGTCTCACTGAGTTGCTTAGCACCTCACTGTTGCTGAGGCTGGCTTTGAACTCGTGATTCTCAGGAGGTCAAAAGGAGATTGTGTGGCCTGAGAACCAACATCTTACCCCTTGGCTGGCTTGCCAGTCATGACAAGGACATGAATAGCACTCAATGAGAAAAGGAGACTGCTGAGAATACCCTGGAGAAGAGGGGGCTTGGAAGAAGTATATACATTAGATGTGAGCCCTGCTGGGCCTTCAGGCAGTGAGCCACGAAGTCCTGCTTCATCTTATTACAGTTGTTGATCCATAGCTGTGACAAGCTGTTGCTGGAGAAGAATGTGAATCCAAATGTCTAGCAGGCCTGAAAGAATGGGAAAAAACTAGGAGCCACCAAGAGAGGATTTTCCTGAAACCTCTTGCCAAATCGACCGCGTATCGGTGTGTACCCGAAGAATCTCATAATCAGGATAACCTGAGGCTAAGTTGGGGAACATCACACTGGGCAGTGGAGAACAATAACATATCCACGCATGAGCCCATGAGGTCCCCATCTATTACAGTTTGTATCTGGGATGTCCCCAAAGGCCCACGAGTTAAAGGCTTCATCCCCAGCTTGGTGCTCTTGGGAGGTGGTGGAAATTTTGAGAGCGGGGATCTGGTGGGAGGTCTTCATGTCACTGTAGGCATGCCCTCAGTGGGATTATGGAACCCCAATCTCTTCCTCTTTCTCTCTTTCAGTCCCCTGCTGTGAGGTGAGTGGTTTACTACACCACGTAACTCCTGATATGATGTACCGCCTCCCAACAGGAAACGGGGCAGTCAATCATGGGCTGAAACCTCCAAAATTCTTTATAAGTTGATTATCTTATCTATTATAGTAATATAAAGCTAACATACCAGTTCTTCTTCTGCCCCTTTTGTGAGCTCAGAATAGGCAGAAAGGCCCCATGAAGAATGAGGGGAGCCCCACACACCAAGATCTACTTTCGAGTCTATATTATGGTCTTGTGTCTTTGGGGAGCAGCCCCTTCTGTGGGAATTTCTGAGTAGTCTTTTAATGCCTTTCTCCTAAACATGCACAGAAATAGCCAAAGGTAGTTAACTTTTCCATGAACTCCTCTAATGAAAGACAAAAACCTCAACAGACAGCCATGCATGATGATATGCACCTATAGTCTCAGCTATATTGGGAGGATCACTTGAGCCTAGGAGTTTAAGATCAGCTTGGGCAACATACCAAGATCCCTGTCCCTCTCCCACCAAAAAAAAAAAAAATCAAAATAAGACAGTTGAGCATGTCCAGGGTTGGTAGAGCCTGGAGCCAGTGGCCCCGAGGCATGGAGTCCTGGTTCTCCCACCATAGTCTGTGAGCAGCCACCATGTCCATCTTCACCCTCACCAACCAGATCCACCTGACCAATGTGGGGGTGGTTCACATGAAGTGTGTGGGCAAGCACTTCAAGATCGCCTGCTACAAGAACAAGATGGTGGGGGCTGGGATTGTAGCTCAGCGGTAGAGCGCTTGCCTCGCATGCGTGAGGCCCTGGGTTCGATCCTCAGCACCACATACAAAGCAATAAAATAAAGACATTGTGTTCATCTACAACTAAAAAAAAAATCTTTAAAAAAAAAGAACAAGATGGTGCAGGGCATGGTGGTGCACTGCTATAATCCCAGAGACTCGGAAGGCTGAGGCAAGAGGATTGCAAATTCAAAGCCAGCCTCAGCAATTTAGCAAGGCCCTAAGCAACTCAGTGAGAACATGCCTCAAAAGGAGTTCAAAGCCAGCCTGAGCAATGGCAAGGCGCTAAGCAACTCAGTGAGACCTGTCTCTAATAAAACACAAAAATAGGGCTGGGGGGGCTGGGGTTGTGGCTCAGTGGTAGAGCACTTGCCTCACATGTATGAGGCACTGAGTTTGATTCTCAGCAGCACATATAAATAAATAAAATAAATATCCATTGACAACTAAAAAAATATTTTAAAAAAATAGGGCTGGGGATGTGGCTCAGTGGTCGAGTACCCATGAGTTCAATCCCTGGTGCCAAAAAAAAAAAAAAAAAACTATACAGTTGAAGAAGAAAATGGGAGTGATAGTTTGGGAAGGTTTTATTTCGTTTTTTTGATATTGAAGATTAAACCCAGGGTCGTGCATACTCAGCAAGCACTCTACCATAGAGCTATATCTCCAGCAGCGTTTTTATTTTTTTAGTTGTAAATGGACATTTATTTTTACGTGCTGCTGAGGCTTGAACCCAGTGGCTCTCACATGTTGGCAAACATTCTACCACTGAGCTGTCACCACAGCCCCCCAGAAGACTTTTTATTTTTATTTGGAGATAGAGTCTTACTAAGTTGCTTAGAGTCTCACTAAATTGCTCAGGCTGACTTTGAACTCATGATCCCCCAGCCTCAGCCTTCTGAGTCACTAGGATTATAGGTGTGTGCCACCATGCCCAGCCCCAGCCCTTTTAATTCTATTTTGAAACAGAGTCTCATTAAGTTGTTGTGGCTGGCCTTGAACTTGCATCCTCTTGCCTTGGCCTCCTAAGTGGCTGGGAATGTAGGTGTGCACCATTACACCTGGTTATGTTTGCGAAAGATATCTTTTTTTTTTTTTTTTTTTTGGTACTGGGAATTGAACTCAGGGATACTCGACCACTGAGCCATATCTCCAGCCCTATTTTGTGTTTTATGTAGAGACAGGGTCTCACTGAGTTGCTGAGGCAGGCTTTGAACTCGCAATTCTCCTGTCTCAGCCTTCCAAAGTGCAAGGATTACAGGCATGCGCCACCGCGCCAGACTGCAAAAGGTATCTTTTTTAATTTTTATTTTTTGGTACTAGAGATTGGACTCAGGAGCCCTCCACCACTGAGCCACATCCCCAGCCCTATTTTGTGTTATATGTAGAGACAAGGTCTCAATGAGTTGCTTAGCATCTCACTGTTTGCTGAGGCTGGCTTTGAACTCACGATTCTCCTGTCTCAGCCTCCCTAAGTGCTGGGATTACAGGCTTGTGCCACCGCGCTTGGCTCAAAAGGTATCTTTAATATGACACAAATGAACTATAAGAGAAACTAAGCAGATGAGAAATAAGTAAAATATTAAGTACAGTAAAAACACACATTTTACAAATCCAATCCTATTGAACACTTTTTCCCTCCAAATGCTCCCTGGATATTACTACTGGATAGAAATAAATTAAATTTAAAACAACATCAGAGTTAGGAGCGGTGGTGCACGCCTTAATCTCAGTGAATTGGAAGACTGAGGCAAGAGAATCACAAGTTCCAGGCCAGCCTCAGCAATTTAGAAAGAACCTATCACAAAATAAAAAATAAAAAGACCTGGGAATGTATCTCAGTGGTAAATTGCCTCTGAGTTCAATCTCCAGTATCAAAAAAAAAAAAAATCACAGCAGGCCCAGCCCATATCCCTAGAAACTACTCAGAGGACCACTCAGATGTGGCTGTGTGGTCTCAGCCCAAGTCAAGGCCTGATCTGCTAAATAATCCTGAGAAGTGAAAACAATAGGCACTTCCTAGGCACTCTGCATACAGGGGAAGTTGGGGGAAGTCCAAGAGCTTCTTGAGCCCTTTCCCTGTTCAGCTTGATTTGGGTCTCAGGAACCTGATATGGCCAGAAAGGACTGTATTAGTCTGCTTTTTGTTACCATAATGAAACACCTGAGGCAGGCTACAAAGAAAAAAGGTTTATCTAGGTCAAAATTCTGGAAGTTGAAGGGCATGCACTGGCTCAGTTCTGATAAGGGGCCTCTTGGCTTTTATATCATGGCAGATGGCAATGGTGGGACTGCACACGAAAACAAGACATCTCAACACAGGAGACCACAGAGAGCCTAGGGTCCCACAGTCCTTTCCAAGAGCATTAGAGCATGTCCCCACTGATCTAAGGACCTCCCACTAGGTCCCATCTCTTAAGGGCCCATTGCCTCCCATATCACCATACTGGATACCTAGCCCTCAATACATGTATCTTCAGAGAAAAAAACACATCCAAACCATAATGGGGCTCTTGTCCTAATCAAGGAGAGGATGGTTGGGTCCCTGTGGCCCATAACACCTGAGTCTAACCCCTCTGTTGTCTGTGGGACAGGAGTGTGTGACAAGGTATTTCCAGACCCCAAAGGCCTGGGAGTCAGATGTTAGTGACAGGGTGGGTATTTGCAGACCATAATGCAAGATTTGGATTCAGTTCTGCTAGATGCATTCCAGAGGTGGAGCAGAAACACAGGGAGCTGAGGCCTGCACCTCTGACATCCCAGGGAAAGATCCAACGTTCACCCCAAACAGAAACCCAGTATGGCTCAAGGTCAGGGGTATTTGCAGAAAAGTGTCAGACAGAAGGCTGGAGTGAGCTTTGGGGCAATACTGTCCTGAGCTCAACTGTCAAGAACAACACAGGTACAAGACCCTTCGTCTTCCTCAGCTTCAGTGTCCTCAAGTTGAAAATGGAGTAAAGACTGCACTTACTTCAGGACTGTGGTTTGGCCAGGAGTGGTGGTGCTCACCTGTAATCCCAGCAGCTGGAGAGGCTGAGGCAGGAGGATTGTAAATTCAAATCCAGCCTCAGCAACCATGAGACGCTAAGCAACAGTGAGACCCTGTCTTTAAATAAAATACAAAATAGGGCTGAGGATGAGGCTCAGTGGCCAAGTGCCCCTGAATTAAATCCTCAGTACCCCCCCCCCAAAAAAAAAAGGATTATGGCTTGGACTGTCCTGGCTCAATCACCTAAGAACACCAGGGATTGACCTATAGTTAACCAAGTCAACCTGGCTCTTTGTAATGGAGAACACCCACCAAAGGACCCAGGAGCCTCTTACCAAAGGAAGACAGTCACTAGTTTTAGGGGGAAAGGTAAAGTTTAGATGGCATTTAAATGAAACTTCTTTTTAAAAGAGATTTTAAAGCCGGGCGTGGTGGCTCAAGCCTGTAATCCCAGCACTTAGGGAGGCTGAGACAGGAGAATCGCGAGTTCAAAGCCAGCCTCCGCAACGGCGAGGCACTAAGCAATTCAGTGAGACCCTGTCTCTACATAAAACACAAAATAGGGCTGGGGATGTGGCTCGGTGGTCGAGTGCCCCTGGGTTCAATCTCCAGTACCAAAAAATAATAATAATAATAATCAAAGAGATTTTAAGCACAACAGTGTTGTGTGCAATGGGCTGGACTGTGGACTGTGCCCGGTGGTATATTTTCCTTGGAAACTAGATAAATGTGGAATGTTGTGTTCAGAAAACCCTTATCTGAAGCTCCCCACTGGGCTGGGAATCGAGGCTGCCTCTGTGTCAAAGTGACTTGGATCCTCCAGACAAGAATGGGTGGGATACATCCTTCTTACTGATGTAATTTTGAACCAGAAAAGCTTTTGATGCTTTACAATTTTAGGAAAAATAAAAACATTTTTCAGTAAGAAAGCTCTAGTAACTCAAAGAAGGGGTGGTGAAGACACTGTCCGGCTGCAGTGTATGATGGGAGAAATACGGCTGTTGGCACCGCTGGCTTCATATATATATCTGTTGTCTCTGCTGGATCAAAGGTAGGGCTGAGTGAAGCACAATGTCCTACACAATGTGAGGTCCTAGAATCCCCTGGTGCCCCTCAGTGTCTGTGGAGACATAAGGCTCAATCAGCCCTGATTTCTATAACACAGAGGAAGGGCAGGAGAAGTTCTCATTTTGCTGGGGCCTGAAAAGGCAGCAGCCCCTCTCCCTTCCCTCTTACCTCCATCCCATGAGCCCTCTCTGGACAGTTAGGGGAATCCTTGGGGGTCAACAAAGGGGGAAGAAAATTGGTGATCGCTGGGGTTGTGATGGAGCCTCCCTGGCAGAGCAGACAGGGAAACCTGCTTTTAAATAGTCTGAAATAGCAACCAACATAAGCAGCACAGAAAATCCCTGCCATGTAGATAGACGTGTTCTCTCCCAGCGCACCCTTGATCGCCACCACCTCCCAGGGTCCCAGCCACAGGAGCCAGGCTCACACCAGCAGGAGGCTGGGACCAGAGCTTCTGCGGACTTTCCAAGTGTGTTTACTTACATTCCTATGTGTCCTCAAGGGAATGTCAGCTGAGACCTTCTGAGTGTCAGCTGAAAAAGAAAGAAAGAAAAAAAAGCAGCCCCTGACATCTACAAGTGATTTGACATTCCCGGCTAGACTTCGATGTTGTCACTAACTGGTCTGACAGTCAGGTCATTTTGTTCTCCTTTTGGACACAAATAGTCTCCTAGAATACCAACGTCAGATAAGGTTACTCTGGGGCCATGATAAAATGAGACAAAACAAAGCCATTTCATAATTTTGTCTAAGGACAGACAAAATCAATTACTATGCTACCAGGGGTTGACCTATAGTTAACCAAGTCAACCTGGCTTGGTATTTTGGTAAAATACCAATCTCTCTCTTGGCTAAAATGAGTAATTGCTATTTAATAGTTTTCTTGAGATGTAATGTACCACATAATTCTTCCATTTAAAGAGTTCAATTCAGTGGCTTTTAATAAATCTAGAGTTATGTAACTATCACGATGCATGCTAGTCCATTTTTCAGTACTATAATGAAATACCTGAAACAGACCACTTTACAAAGAAAAGAAATTTATTTTTAACTTATGGGAAGCTGACCAGACAGCATGACCCAGCTTCTTTATTGGCTGCTATTATTTTAAATTTGGGGATTGAACCCAGGGGCACTTATCCAGTGAGCTACATCCCCAGCCCTTTTTTATTTTTTTGAGACAGGGTCTCACTAAGTTGCCAAGGCTGGCCTCAAACTTGTAATCCTCCTGCTTCAGACTCCCAAATTGCTGGGATTACAGGTGTACACCACTGCATACACAGCTCACAGATTCTTATCCAGGCCTCCCCTTGGCTGCCATGCATCATGGTGGGAGCATGTTCATGTGTCTGGTTTCTGTTCCTCTCCTTCCTCTTCTTTTTTTTTTTTTTAGTGAATCAGGGCCAATTTTACTCAAATGCTCTGAATTTATAATGAATATGTTAATTGCTTTTAAAATGTACATCACGTTTTATATAATGACTTTATTATTTCTTTTTTTTTTTTTTTAAGAAATATCTTTATTTATTTATTTTTATGTGGTGCTGAGGATCGAACCTAGTGCCTCACGCATGCAAGGCAGGCGCTCTACCACTGAGCTACAATCCCAGCCCATGGCTTTATTATTTCATCTTCCTCCCTGCCCCTTTTTTTTTTTTTAAATATTTTTTTAGTTGTTGATGGACACAAAGTCTTTATTTTATTGCTTTGTATGTGGTGCTGAGGATCGAACTCAGGGCCTCACGCATGCGAGGCAAGCGCTCTACCGCTGAGCTACAATCCCAGTCCCCCCCATCTATTCTTAATAGTTTCTCAGTAGATCCAGAATCTTGGGTTGTGCAGTTAGGAGCCTCTGACCTACTATTCTGAGTAAGTTTCTTTTCAATATTCATGATCAACATCTGGCTTCTAAAAGAAAGGTTTTTGGGTCTTTTCAATCTCTGGCCAATAAAGTGATACTGCATTGTTACCCACAGCCACACTACCTAATTTAGAATAAATCTTGGATCCAGTCTTATATTTCTAATCAAATTCCCAACCCACTTTTCAGCCTCTTCTGGAGTCATGTTCAGTTTAATCTGCCAACATATTAATGCTAATACACTGGTGGATACAACCAAAAGTCTCAAATATGAAGAGATGGGCATTTTCAATAACTCTCACAACAAGCCACCAAGGCATCCGCAGCACTGATGCACATTCCCTCAGCATCTTCTGAGCCCCATCAAAGTCAAAGTTAACATACAAGCATTTAACAACTTCTGTAATTGGGTCTTTATATGTGTGAGACTCCTACTGGATAAGTTTTACTAGATTCTTTAACACCTCCAGCATTTTCAAACATCTTTGTTCATTATGACTGCAGTGGTCATGTAGCAGAGAATATGTGATCACACTGCCTGAGTTGCCGTAAGATACTGTGGCTGGTAAAGGAAGAAATCAATAATCTTATTAACGTAGGGACAGACAAGGCAGACACCAAGACAGCAGGAAGCAATTTTATTTGACTGCAGTCGGTTCAGAGAGTAAGGCTTTTGCTGTAATCAATTAATCCCCCTGAACCCTGAGTTCAGGCAGTCTCAGAACTTTATACCCAGCATGTAAAGGGAGGGGCTCAGAAGTTCACAGTCTGCAGAAGTTCACATAAAAGCAGCTTTTGCTTTCACTGTTCTGGGCAAGCTAACCCTTCAAAGACAGCACCTGAGAAGGAGAGAGCTTCTTCTCCCCTTTTCTCTCCCTGCCAGCTGTTACCATGGAGCCCAATTAGTAACATCTTCTCTTATCTCAGAAATTTAAACATCTCTGTGAAGCTCAGGCCCAAGGCCAGAGGCCTTGTTAAAGGATCTGTCTTTCCTACCACACTTTGCATTTGCAAACACAATTCTATAAAATATTATATTGTCAATATACTAGCTAGTCCATAAATGTTTGTGAAAAAACTAGTAAAGGGGCATTCAGCACCTGGAGTGCTGATCTCTTTTAGGCCGGTGGCCAAGTAAGATAGAGCAATAGGAAATAGGAAGTTTAACTACGTTGAACTCTTTTGTAGAGACTCTTTTACTGATAGTCCTAGGATCTATTATGGCGCAGATATCTAGAGAAGCTTAATTAAGATCTTCTGTGGAGAAGGAGTGCCACTACATTATCATAATCTTTGGAGTGGTTGAAGAAAACAAGAGACCAGTAAATGAGCCATGGTCACTGATGAAGAGAATGGAGTGGAGAACTCACAGAATTATTATCTATGTCATGTCTCTTTTAAACATGTGAGTTCACTATCAAGAGAAGCTGCCAGAGTCAGAAGGTTTTTTTTGTTTTTGTTTTTGTTTTTTTTTTTTTTTGGTACCAGGGATTGAACTCAGGGGCACTCAACCACTGAGCCACATCTCCAGCCCCATTTTGTGTTTTATGTAGAGACAGGGTCTCACTGAGTTGCTTAGCGCCTCGCCATTGCTGAGGCTGGCTTTGAACTCGCGATTCTCCTGTCTCAGCCTCCCTAAGTGCTGGGATTACAAGCGTGAGCCACCACGCCTGGCCAGAGTCAGAAGTTTTTAGTCAGTTTATAGCCTACAGATCTTCCTAATCTACACAGGTAGGCTTAATGTTTGCTAGTATGATTATCTAGCCCTAAGTACCAGAATAAAGGGAGCTCTACTAAACATAGAGGTCACACCAATAAAAAGATCTTCTACAAACTCAGATGACATTAAATAGCTTAACTATATCTTATGAAGATGAACATCTATGACATTAAAAATTAAATATTGTGCTTACATGCCTTGTCCTCTCCAGCCTTATTATGGGGACAAATTCTCAGCCCTTACACCTCCTGGTAAGAGATTATTTATTGACTTCTATCATCTTCATGATATTCATTGACATATTCCAGATGCTGCAACATTTATTTTACGTTCATTCCAGTATTCACGTCTTTTTGTTTCTCTCTCATAGAAGCACCCACCCCAGATGACTTTACAACCTGTTCTTCCCCAATCAGACTTGATCCAACACAACTTCTAAAAGGGAACTCTAAGCTGCTTGCCCCACCTCATGTCTCCCCCTCTCAGCTCGAAGCAGCCGGAGCGGTCATCGTCCCATTTCCTTATAGCAGTAAGGAGTTCCTAAAATTAGAGGTGGGAATGAAGCCACAATTAGACAGGCAGTCAGTGTAGATAGGTAAATCGAGTCAGGATTGGATCAAGGAGGCCAATTTGGGTCTGGGAAGTTGAAGAGGGATTGAAATGCTAACACTTTCAGAGTCCTTCCTCCACCCTTATCAGGATAACCTGCCCCTGCTCCAACCTGTTGCTAAGGTAACCTATTCCAGAGATTCTGTCTACAGGGAGTTAACTACAACCCCTTCCTGCCCAAATCACTGCACCTGGGGCCTTCCCCCATCCACGTGCTTTTCACCTTTTTGGCCATCTCACCAAGCATCTCCTGGGTCTAGTCACGTATGCAGGAAGGAGAGAAAGAAGGGGGAAGAGAGCAGGAGAACAAAGGAAACCTAGGACATATAAAAAGGCAAAACACGTGTACTTCTTGGGACACCAGGATACCAGCTATGGCCCCCTTCTCCCTCCTGGGAGAAGGCTATGTTACCTCTTTTTAAATAAACCCTGCTTTATGTGCTTTAAAAAAAAGAAATAAAATAAACATGTAAGTTCTTCCATGGCTGCATTCCAATACTGCATTAAGAATTCAGAAGACATTTTCCCCAGAAAGAAGTCAAAGCATTTCTATCTATTGTTGAGACCAACACTCTAACAAAGTAAAGATATTCTGCTTGCTCCTGGGTAATTTCCACATTCATATTAGAATTTTGCATACCAGCAGATTATATCTCAATCTTCCTGCCTAAACCCATGCTTGTCGGGCAGGTAGTCCAATAATATCTGACCATCCCTGGCTGACTGCATTGGCCTGGTAGTTTCTGAACTGCCAAACATCTTCACAACTGATTCTGTTTGTGCCTGAAGCTATTCAGTTATGCAACAACTGTGGCTCTTTTTTCTCTTCAAGAATGAGGAATATCATCAGAAGAAAGGTTTTTGGCTGGGGATGTAGCTCTGTGAAAGAATGCCTGCTTAACATGCACAGATACCTGGGTTCAATGCCCAGTAGTGGGGGAAAAAAAAGAACAAAGGTTTTATGTGCTCATCCATAACAAAGTCTACCCTGTTGGCACAACTAAGAAGATGCAATTTCCCTTATAATAATTCTTTTTCAATTTATATCTCCTTATCATAGAGAAACTCAAGGAGTGGAAAGACAAGATGTCCATCCAAAAAGTGTGTGATGTGATTAATCAATCATATGCTATATCTTGTCAAAGAAAGAGGAGTCTGTGTTCACCAAGTTTTTTCTTTTCTTTTCTTTTCTTTTTTTTTTTTGGTACTGGGAATTGAACTCAGGTGTACTCGACCACTGAGCCACATCCCCAACCCTATTTTGTGTTTTATGTAGAGACAGGGTCTCACTGAGTTGCTTAGCACCTCGCCATTGCTGAGGCTGGCTTTGAACTTGCAATTCTCCTGTCTCAGCCTCCCTAAGTGCTGGGATTACAGGCTTGAGCCACCATGCCCGGCTCTAAATTTTTTCTATCCCTCAGGATTCAATCATGAGGGCTCCACTATAATGACTTTATTGAATCCTAATCACTTTACAAATGTCCTACCTCTAAATGCCACAATTGAATTAAATGTCTACCCTTTTAATACCATTAACATATGACTGTGGGTATTGAACACCTGCATGTGCTTGGGGAGACAAACTATATTCAATAGAACCATGTCAAATTTAGAACATTTTTCACCCCAAAAAGAAACTCTGGCAAGCCAGGCACGGTGGCGCATGCCTGTAATCCCAGCACTCTGGGAGGCTGATGCAGGAGGATCGTGAGTTCAAAGCCAGCCTCAGCAATGGTGAGGCACTAAGCAACTCAGTGAGACCCTGTCTCTACATAAAGCACAGAATAGGGCTGGGGGTGTGGCTCAGTGGTTGAGTGCCCCTGAGTTCAATCTCCAGTACCAGAAAAAGAAAGAAAGAAAGAAACAAACAAACAAACAAACTCTGGCAATCCCCTAATCATCACTCCAAAATCCTACCATCCCTACTGGGGATACAGCTTAGTTGGTAGAGTGCTTGCCTCACATGCACAAAGCCCTGGGTTCAATCCCCAGCACTATAAAAAAAAATCATACCATCTCCCTCAACCCTAGGCAGACACTAATCTTTCTGTCCTATATATTTGCTTACTTTGAATATTCCATATAAATGTAATCATATATACGTGGTCCTTTGTGATATGTGTGGTCTTCTTTCTCTTAGTATAACATTTTCAAGTTTCATACCTGTTGTGGAATGTATCACTGGGATGGTCAATTTCATGTGTTAACTTGACTGGGCCACAGGGTACCCAGATTTTTGGTCAAACATTATTCTAAGCATTTCTTAGAGGATGTTCAGGATGAAATTAATATTTAAACTGGGGGGTTGGGACTATAGTTCAGTGGTGGAGTATTTGCCTAGCATGTAAGCATCCCTGGGTTCAATCCCCAGCACCATTTAAATAAAAAAGTGTGTGTGTGTGCGTGTGTATTTAAACTGATACACTGAGTGAAGAAGATTGCCCTACATAAGTTGAAACCCTGACTAGAACAAATGGTTGACCCTCCCCTGAATAAGAAAATTTCTCCTGCCTGGATATGAATGAACAAAGAACTTGTGGCACATATATAAGAATGGAATACTATTCAATCATAAAAAGAATGAAATCCTGTCATTGGCAACACAATGAATAGAACCAGAGATCATTATGTTAAGTGAAATATGGACACAGAAAGCTAAGTCCCACCTGAGCTCCCAAGTGGAATCTATAAAAGTCGAAAGTAGGACAGTGGTTACAGAGGCAGGAGAGAGTGGCAGGAGAGGGATGAGAAAAGACTGAACAATGAATACTATGTCATAGTTAGGAGCGAGAAATTCTGGTGTGCTATTGCTCAATAGGGTAACTATAAATAGCAATAATGTACTGTATACTTTAAAAGTTACAAGAAAGGATTTTTTTAAAAACTTGAAAAGTTTTCACTATGTAGAAATGACAAATATTTAAGGAAATAGATATATTTAACCTAATGTCACCCTCATACAATGTTTACATGTATTGAAACATTCTGTTAGCCCACTAATATGCATAGTTTTTCATGTTTTTATATATCAGTTAAAATTTTAATTTAACTTAAAAATAGGCTGTTGGTATAGCTCAGTGGTAGCGTGTGCTATAGCGTGTGAGGCTCTGGGTTTAATCTCTGGCACCAAAACCAAGTAAATAAAATTAAAATAAAAATTTAAAAATTTGAAAAAACATTTGGTAGTAAATGAATATCAAGCTTTCCTTCCACAAGAAATTTGCCACCTTGACTACCCCAACACTTCTGAAACAGTACCTGTATAGATGAAAGTGAAGGCCCAAATTTCCTGAGTCTGCCTGTCTATACCCCTGCAGATCAACCCTCCTTGCTTAGGGCTCCTGCAAGCCTAACCTGTGCTAGCCTGTCTCTGGGGAAAAGAGGCTTTCAAGTGCCAAGCAGGGGCTTGATCAGGCAGCACAGGAATTCATTTTCAGAAGCTTCATCCTGGGATGGGTCAGTAATTCCTAACAGGAGCTGGAGCTGGAGCTCAGTGGTAGAGCTCATGCTTAGCATTAAGTGAGGCTTTCTGTTCCACACCTA
Organism: Xerus rutilus; assembly: GCA_028644305.1. Lineage (NCBI taxonomy): Eukaryota > Metazoa > Chordata > Mammalia > Rodentia > Sciuridae > Xerus > Xerus rutilus. The sequence goes on along the minus strand of CM053402.1, from coordinate 32,896,444 downwards.
GCATTGTAAAACAAAACCAAACAGAAACCCACCTCAATTCCTAAGAGTAGGCGGCAGACTCCACCAATAGAGGCTCTTATGAGCTTTGCTCTGTTGTCACCTGATCACCACCTATGAGTGGTGCAGGTTGAATAGCAAACTTCTCAATCTTAGAGTCCTCTTCAAAACAATAATTAACAGCAGAAAATAAATCAAATCAATCTAAATTAACACAGGGAGCAATGGGTGGAAGTTGACTGTTGTTTCAAATGTAACAAAATAAGCAGTTTTCAAGAATACTGATTTGCCATAACACTTGAAATCAATCCACATGTCACTTAATGCTTCACATCTAACCAGATGACACCATCAAGGTGAGATGATTTCTAGGTTAAACATAGATGCAAGCTTGACTCCAATTTCTTTGTGATTCTTGTACGAGTATGCCATTGAATTTTATTCAATTAGCACAGATATAAAGAATGCAGACAAGCCAGGCGCGGTGGCACAAGCCTGTAATCCCAGCACTTAGGGAGGCTGAGACAGGAGAATCGCGGGTTCAAAGCCTATTTTGTGAGGCAACGGTGAGGCGCTAAGCTACTCAGTGAGACCCTGTCTCTACATAAAACACAAAATAGGGCTGGGGATGTGGCTCAGTGGTCAAGTGCTCCCAAGTTCAATCTCCAGTACCAGAGGAAAAAAAAAAGAATGCAGAGAGGGGCTGGGGTTGTGGCTCAGTGGTAGAGCGCTTGTGTAGCACATGTGAGGCACTGAGTTCAATTCTTAGCACCACATGTAAATAAATAAATAAAGGTTCATCAACAGCTAGTAAAAATATTTTTTAAAAAAAGAGTGCAAAGAGGGCTGGGATTGTGGCTCAGTGGTAGAGCGCTTGCCTCGCATGCGTGAGGCCCTGGGTTCGATCCTCAGCACCACATACAAAGCAATAAAATAAAGACATTGTGTCCATCTACAACTAAGAAAAAATTAAAAAAAAAAAAAGAGTGTAAAGAGCATTAAACTAGGCATGATGTATTTTCTTTAGAGAAACAAAAGTTCTCAGTGCTGAGGCCAGTTACAGCCAAACAGTCTTAAGGCTATAAAAAGCTTCCACACGAACCAGCAAAACTGACAAGGTTGAACTAACACTAATATCCGCACAGTGCTTTATAGTTTATAAGTTCTCCATTCTCCTTTCCGTATTTCTCAGACTAGAAAACTGAAGCTCAGCTTCAGCCTCAGCTACCTGCAGACCAGAGGCATGGCACCATTCAGTCTGTTTACATGACACAGGGAGAATGAAACAATGTCCCCCTCAGCCCATCAATCATGTACGAAACATAACTGCTAGACAGGCAGGGTGGCACATGCCAAGCAACTTGGGAGGCTGAGGCAGGAGAATTACAAGTCCAAGGCCAGCCTCAGCAACTTAGTGAGGCCCTATGCAACTTAGCAAGACCCTGACTCAAAATAAAAAAATAAAAATGACTGGGGATGTGGCTCAGTGGTAAAATGCCTCTGAGCTTAATCCCCAGTACCCAAAAACAAAACAAACAAGAAAAAAAAAACAAAAACTGGAGGGCTGGGGTTGTGGCGCAGTGGTAGCATGCTCGCCTAGCACCGGTGAGGCACTGGGTTCGATCCTCAGCACCACATAAAAATAAAATAAAGATATCCTGTCCACCTACAACTAAAAAATAAATATTAAAAAAAAACTGGAACTGCTGCAAGTACAACATAAATAGCCAAGGTAATTTATGAAGTTATACATAAACACCTGTATTTCCCTTTTTAAAAAGCCCACTGAATAGCTGGGCACAGTGGTACATGCCTGTAATCCCAGGGACTCAGGAGGCTGAGGCAGGAAGATGGTAAAGTTCAAGACCAGCTTCAGCAACTTAGCAAGAATTTGTTAAAAATAAAAAAATAAAATTAAAGAGGGCTAAGGGTGTGGCTCTGTGGTAGAGGGACTCTGGGTTCAATTCCTAGTACCACACACACATAAGAAAAAAAGCCCAATGACTACCAATCTGGGTTATTGAACTGAGCATGGTGACCACAAAGGAACACATGCAGGTCCCTGTGCTTCAGGCCAGTGGAGCACATACAGATCACTTGCCATAAAATATGGTGAGTGCTCAAGGCACTTGGAGAACCCAGAAAAGATGCTTAATTCAGGCTGAGAGAAAAGGTGATAGAAATGTTTGCTGGGGAGGGGATAGGGTTATGGCGCAGTGGTAGTGTGCTCGCCTAGCACGCGTGAGGCACTGGGTTCGATCCTTAGCACCACATAAAAATAAAACAAAGATATTCTGCCCACCTACAACTAAAAATAAATATTTAAAAAGAAAAAAAAGAAAGAAAGAAATGTTTGCTGGGGAAATGAAACTTGCCTGAAGCCAAAGGAGGAACAGAAAGCTACAAACCCTACAAGGAGAGTAGGAAAATTCTGGAAAGAGGAAACAGACTGTGGGAAGGCTGCAAAGTTGAAAAGGTCCGGTGTATTTACAAAAATCATGTGCCTCACCAGGAGCGGTGGCACATGCCTATAATCCCAGCACTTTGGGAGGCTGACACAGGAGAATCGTGAGTTCAAAGCCAGCCTCAGCAACGGCGAGGCACTAAGCAACTCAGTGAGACCCTGTCTCTACATAAAACACAAAATAGGGCTGGGGACGTGCTCAGTGGTGGAGTGCCCTTGAGCTCAATCCCTGGTACCAAAAAAAAAAAAAAAATCATGTGACTCAAAAGGAAGAGAGCAGGGAAGACCTGGATAACATACTGAGGTAGCTAATAACTACAAATACATGCTCTACAGAACAGATTAAATGTACTTTAATGGCTGCCACAGTAATTAGAACATACCATACAGGCTTACTTAGATGATTTAAATTCTTTAAGAAGTCTCTGTCTTCTTCCAAATATTGACTAAGAAATATCAGCTACAGATGAGTTACCTAAGGGGGAAAAACAGCATAGTTCATTGCATGGCCAAGGCTTCAGATCTGAAATAGTACTCCAACAGGAAAAATCCACAAGTGCCTTGTGGTGACAGAAATGGTAAAGAAATTCCCATTCTGCCAAGGAATCTGGACACTCAGCCTAACACTCCTATTTCAAGAAAAGAAAACAAAAGTTAGAATGAGTGAGTTCAATTGAACAAACTGTCCTAGAGTTTAAAAACCGTTTCCCAGGGATGCTGGGGCTTGGAGACTAATTTTTATAAAACTCCTATCACCCCTACTTCTCAATTTTCCGGCCCCGTTCTGTAAACCTCATCAGAATCCTTGTGCTTTCAGGATGAGCACCAATCGCTATTGTCGTCTGAACCTACCCCAGAAGTTTCTCAAAGGACACAAATGGCCCATTCCTTTGCTGTGAATCTTTAATACCCTTTGGTGGCACCAGGAGGGCTGCTTTCAGAGCTCAGCAGAGTGCATGACACTGAGGAGGTATTTAAGGTTGAATAGACAGATGGACCTATAGATAAGTTCCACATTGAGTTGTGAGGACCACCAGGAGCAGCAAGGTGCGCAAAACAGAATGAAGCCACCTGCCGGGGCTTGGCACAGGGGAACTGACAGAACAATGGAGGAAATGCAAAACCATGACTAGCCGAGGCTCCTGCCGGAAGGGTCCACACCCCTCCAAATCCCTCCACTGCCTTCCACCCTCTGCTCTCCACCTACATTTTTCCTTTCCTGAATGAAGTTGCTCTATCAATGCCACCATGACAACATGTGCCCCTACAGCTGGTGCCCAGGGATAAGAAAGTTGACACTTGCCCCACAACTCCTTCCTTTTCTTTTCACTCAGTCTATATGAAACTCTTCTGATTTTTTTTTTTTTAAGTCACTTACCTTCTCTTTGTTTCTCAGTCTTTCAAATATCCAGGAAAGCTGAAATTGTTCCTTTCATGGTAGGATGAAAGAGCCCCACTCTCAGAAACAGCGCCTGGCTCTTGGGTGGGGGCGTGGGGGTGCGGGGGTGCTGCACACATCCCCACGCAAGCCAGCACCATGGTTGGAAGCCTGTGTATCAGGTTGAAGGATGTGAGTGGGGCGGAAATAGATTCAAGGAATGCTGAAGTTCAACTAAAAAACCAAACTCTCTCTGCCCCAAAAGGGCAACACTCAGGTTAGGCACCACTGCACTAGGTGCTAGGGGAGCCATTAACTATCCACCAGGGTTGGTCTGATCTGCATTTCCAGAAACCTCGCCCTGGCAGGAGCAGACCACTCAGTAAAGCGCGACTTCCAGCCCCTAAGGTTTCCTTAAGGAGGGGCTTCAGAGGGCTGCGGTGAAAGGGGAGAGGTAAAGAGGGAGATGTTGAGGAACCAGGCCTTCCAACTCTGCTCTCAGCAGGGCAGGACCACTTGCAATTTTCACTGCATGGTTGTTGAAAACCACTGCTTCAAACAGATTGGACAAGGGAGGAGGAGTTTTGATGACAGAGGCGATGGAGCGTGAGAGTTTGGGGAAGGCCTTTGAGGACACCGAGGAGCAGCCAAACGGGGAGACGATTTAAAACACTCAAGTCACCAACAGGCAGCAAGGAGTGAGTGGACCCTCTTCTGCTCCCTGGGGCCCCACAACGCGTTTGGGTTTCCTCGAATACATCGTGCACAGGACGCTGTCCACCTGCCCGACGCCCGGGGGGCCCCAAGCCTTCCAGTTCCCGCGGATTCTTTCCCCACCGTAATTCCCACGCGCGGGTCTCTTCCAACCAAAGCAGAGCCAATCAGCGCTCAGCTGTGCCTGACAGGGAAAACCGATGGATTGATCTTAGGTTGTATTCAAGACCTAAGAACAGAGCGTAGTGCGCTCGCTCGATGGCAGGTCTTGGGTCTGGGACTAAGTTGGGTGGCAGTCGGGGGAAGGTTCAGTTTCCCTGGCGTGAAAAGAGGTTACCTCAAATACTTCAGGTTCTAGAAAAATGTTTTCCCCTAGCCCTCCTCCTGCCTTTTGGTGGAGTTGGAGCAAGTCAATCTATTCTGTCTGGGTCTGTTGCTCTACCTATAAAATGAAGGAATGGATCAAAGTGACTCCTATAGTCCCTCATTTATCTTCTCCCTGCCAACCCAGGATCAGCGCCCGCATCTCTCCATCTGTTAGCAGTGGTCTCACTCTGGCCTGGTGGTAGGAAGCTTTGCCAGTGGTAACATGCACTCCAGCCAGACCCTTCCCAGTCCTGGATGCCATTGCTAGGGAAATGGAGGCATAGGAAAAAGAAAACTGGGACTTGCTTATTGACAAATATTTATTGTGCTTCTGTTAACTGGTGCTGCGTTGGTGTTGGAAGAAACAGGCATAGTCCTTGCATCCCCAGTTAAAGCTACATTCCCCCATCAGACTCAGAGATCCTGGCAATGAATTACTCTCTCCACAAGCTGCTTTCATCAGGAACTCTGCTTTCTGTAGAGACCTGCAGATCTGCAATGCTGCCTCTCCCCACACTTGCTCCCAACCCGGGGCCTGGGCTCCTCTTGGACTCCCAACTTGGCCACCAGCTCTCTCCCACTCACAGATCGACAAAGGAACCATGGAGATCAAGACTACAGTGGCACTTCCCTCCCTGAAGAAACCCTCTTATCCTGGCTGTCCAAACCTTGGAAGTTTAGGAAAGCCCCTCTCAGCACTTTGATTGAACCAGAATGCACCCAACCACCCTCTGAACGTGGGCTACCTATCCTGGACTTACCACTCTGTTGGAGTTCTTTTGCAGAGGTTTGTCTTGAGGTGACCAAAGAGGTCTGCAACATTGGCCATCAAGGCTCTACAAACAAAAATGTCTGCAAAGACAGGACAGCAACTGAGAGGCATGGCAAGTCAGGTGGCCTAGATTCCAATCCTAGCTTTTCCCTTTCTGAACATGGTCTGGGATTTAACTTCTACCAGCAGTATCTGCACGATGGACATTGTCAGAGCACATTCCTCACAGAAGGATGAAAGAAACGATGCATATAACTTACTGTGTTGTGCCTATATTACAGGGACAATAATTGGAAGCTGCTGTCATGACTACATTCAGCAAGAAAGAGGCCTTCCAGGCTCTAACCCTTAGTGACAAGGTGCCCACTTTGTGTTTCTGACCCCTCTCTTCTGGCACCTCAGCTCAGCTGAGCAGCCGCATCTTAGCAATATCTGGATTCCTGGCTCCGAAGACAAAGCCTAATTATGTGAGCTGATAGAGGATGCCAAACCTGAGGGACAAGGGAAGGCCAGTTGAGGTCCTGAGCCTCAGAGCTTTGGTCGCACAGTCAAGGAGCAGATCAGTCCCTGCTAAATATACCAGGAAGGCTTCAAGATAGAAGAGGGAAGAGAGATTGTTAACAATGAAATGTGATGTGCCAAATCCAACCATCCACAGGGGCTCTACCCTGGAGAATTCCATCCTCCCTCCATCTCTGGGACCCCCAGGAAGTTGCAGGTGTCTTCCAGACCTTGCTCTGCCAAGGTCAGTGGGACACCTGCAGTGATCATTAACTGAACACCCTAGAGTTCCCCTAGCATTCTCCCTTGCTCCACCTGCCACTTATGCCCCACCCGCCACTTATGCCCCACCCAATAAGGAGGAATTTGCAGTGCCTCTGCTGTGGGCTGTATAGGTGGACTGGAGGTTCAGTGAGCTCATTCTCTACAAAATCCACACTCAGCCCCTTCCTAGCAAGAGAGTGTATATTTTGAGCAACTGCTGGGAGTAGGGACTGGGTTCTGATCTGAGGAGCATTCATTCTTCACAGGATGAAAGTGTCTCTCATTGTTGGTACACAGCATACCCCTCACTGGTCACCCAGGAGACAGTGCCCTCCACCGTATGGCCCATTGGCCCTAGGAAGCTCAGCCTGGGTTCCCCTATCCCACTCTCCAAAGACCCTTCCCCTCTTCCCCAGCATGCTGAGTGACCAGCTGACACCATGGTGGTGCCTGCCCAGACCCTCACTAGTTGAGGTTCTAAGGGAACAGAGACTCACCTTGCTTCCTGCCCAGGCTCCATTCCAAGAGGGGGCCCAGAAGTGAGCACCCCTCAGGGAGGGTAAATGAGCTCTGGACAGAAGGGCAGGCATCCCATATCCAGTGCATGACTCTGACACGTCCCTTCCCTTCTCTGTGTCCATCTACTCACCAAGGCAGACTTAGGGGACTCCTGGTCTACAAGGGCTCCCCCTCTACCCAGTTCCAGCCTTAGGAGAGTTGGGATGAGAAATGAAACAGGTTTGGTCGGGAGATGTGGTCAAGTTCATCGACAGCCAAGGAGGGCCAGTCGGTGGGGAAGGAATTAAAAGCACCAGAGTGCCTGTGAAATTGGCTCATTTAAAAACGTAGAATTCCAGGGACCAGGTGGCCTGCTGAGATCAAGGCCCTTTAGCACAGAAAATGTTCCTGGAAGGTGATTTCCAGTGGATAGGTCAGCCCTGTGGGAAACAGGACCAGACAAGTAAGGCTAAAACAGGGATTTGGTGCCCTGGGCTGCCCCTCATCCTTGGGGCCCATTTCAGAAAAGCCTGGCCCTAGTGTACGAGAACCAGCTGCCAAAGATGGAAGGTGCCATGAGACTGAAGAGGCAGGCAGATCTAGGATTGCACAAAGCGCAATTTATTAGAGACTTATGGAAAAGAAACATGTTGGGGGCAGCAGCCAAACAGGAAGATCCTCAAAACCCCAAGGCAAGAGAAAGGGGTTTATATGGTAATTAGACAAGGTGGGCCTTTCTCAAAAACTATGAGCATATGTAACATCAGTGAAGAAACAGTGTGGGCATCAATGTCTGGCACAAAATTCTTGGCTGACTGTCTTAACCACTTTGCTTATCCTATAGGTGCATGCCAAGTTTACCTGAAGGGCAAGATAGCTATTATAACCAAGATGGCTGTAATCATGTCAGGCTGGAGAGCTACAGGGGCTTTCTGCTTCCTCTGGGCTCGCAAAGGAGGCAGGAAGAAAGGATGAGGATTATCCAGGGTGCATGCGTGGGGTGACTGCTCTGCACACTGCCCCCTCGCTCCTCTTGATGCTCCCAGCCTCATTCCCAGGTGCTCCAGGTGTGGGATTCTTCTGGTGACCATATGCAAACACTCGGGCTGCCAATCATTTAATTTGGCTGGGAAAATCTTCTCCCAGCGGCCCTCTGAAGTGGCTCTTCATTTTCTCTCATTCTCTTGGGCCCTTTTGATGTGTGTGGATTCACATTCTTCCCCAACAGCAGCTTGTCACAGCCTTGGGTCAACTATTGTAATGGGAAGCCAAAGCAGCACTTGGTGGCTCGCTGCCTGAGAATCCAGGAGGTAGGACCCTGCTCGTGTGCTTTCCCTGACTGCCAAGCCAGCCAAGGGGTAGGTGGTATGTTGGCCCTTAGGCCATAAGAGCCCATGCCTACTCTTCCAGAGGATTATGTTGTTGGACTGGTGGTTTATTAACTACCATGGTAACCAGAGCAGTTTGAATCTGACCTAGGGGACTGAATATGCTTTCTAATGGATGAGGTGGAGAATAGGGATAGAGAGGAGAGTATCAAAGTGATCTGAACAACACAAATTGGTCATTGGGCTTTCGCTCATGCCTTGGTGACTGTCACATGTCACCAAGTAGAAATCTACTTAATGGGTTTGCTAATACCCATTTTGTTTGCCTCTGGGTGATCACTGTCGTGCCCAGGGTTGTTATTACTTTATTCCCAGGTGAGCCACCAATGTGGGACCCATGAGAAAGATAGGTTATAGGTATTCTCATCCTTTAGTTGACTGTTCACTCCTTTCCTACACAGAAATGTTCCCTCAATGGGCCAAGTGGCATCCCTTATCTCCAGACATACCCAGTGTGTACCAGCAGGCAGCCCCTGTCTAGACATGAACAAACTTTACCCTGAGCTTGACCTCACGGTGGTGCCCTACTTAGGATCCACATGGGTCCACACTGCAGTCCTGATAGTGATGGTTAAGGAGAAGATGGCCCTGGGGAAGCTGTGAGGAGAGCCTCAGAAGTGCTGAGGCACAGGGCTGTATACCTGCTGGGTGACTGTGGCAGTGCCTGTGCAGTGTGTGGCTGGGGCCGAGCAGATCTCTGTGGTCTGAGGAAGTTGCTGTTCTCCAAGCCCCAGCTTCACTTCTGTGAGGGACAGAATGAAATGAAATGGTCTTCATTTAACATCCTCTCTTCCTTCTGAACATCCTTCCAGAGTCCAGGCTCACCAACTTAGGCCCAGCTAACTCAGGTCTTTGCTAATGGTCCATATAGACCTGGGTCTCTGGGCTTCTGTTCTCATAAGGGACCAGCTCTGCTCTTGGACTTGAGTTCTGCACCCCTCCCCCACTAGAGTCCTTATCCTGGGCATCTATGCCTCATGGAAAGCAGGCAGCCCAAGGCTCAGCCCACACCCATTTTCTGCCTTCACCTTGGCCAATGGAGCTAACCCAATCTAAGGGGATGTGGCTTCTACAGCAATTCTGGAAACCCCTGCACCAGATACCATTTGCTACAGACCCCAAAGATAGTTCACAGGAGGGAAGAACCATCTGCCTGGAATGGGGCCCTGGTGGTGACTGTGATATCTAAGTCCCACCTCTTAGTCATCTCCCTTAATTCAACCAGAATAGATGTGTAGCTCCCTCCAATATCCCATGTTCCATCCTTTTTCAGAGCCTTTATTTGCATGTACTGTTCACCTCCTGGAATGCTCATCAATCACAGCCCCTTCAACTTCACCCTCAGTTCCGGCCTCCACATCACACCCTTAGTTCACTTTTTCTCCTCCTTCTAACCTCAGCCTTATCATCAGCTCCCATAGGAGGACATGCCAAAGCACCAACACTCAGCTAGCACCCCGTGCATGCTCTGGCATCAGTCCCAGGCATGCCTACTGGGGCCCATTATACCCTGGGCTTGGAGAGAGCTGAGATGGCTCTATTTACAGCTGCTGACCCAGCTCTGGCACCCAGGAAGCATTTAATAAGTATTGCTGTGATAAGGACATTTTGACGCTCTTCTGTTCTAGAAAGATTGTTCTGACCTGGGGCGGGGGGGGGGGGGAGTTGCTTGGAAGACACAGAGCAGAAGCAAGGGGTCAAAACATATGGAGAGCCCATGGGTCAAACGGTTCACCTGGAGGAGCAGCTGAAGAATGTTAGGATATGAATGAAATTGAAACAAAGAAAACAATTTAAAAAATTGACAAAACAAAAAGCTGTTTCCTTGAAAAAATAAATAAAATTGATAAACCCTTAGCTACCCTAATGAAAAGAAGAAGAGAGAAAACTCAAATTAATAAAATTTAAGATGAAAAGGGTAATATCACGATAGACACTATTGAAATACAGAAAATAATTAGAAACTATTTTGAAAATCTATATTCCAGTAAAATAGAAAATCCCAAAGACACTGACAAATTTCTAGGAGCATATGATCTACTCAAACTGAATCAGGAGGACATACACAACTTAAACAGATCAATTTCAAGCAAGGAAATAGAAGACACCATCAAAAGCTTACCAACCGGGGCTGGGATTGTAGCTCAGCAGTAGATCGCTTGCCTCGCATGCGTGAGGCCCTGGGTTCGATCCTCAGCACCACATACAAAGCAATAAAATAAAGACATTGTGTCCATCTACAGCTAAAAAAAAAAAAATTAAAAAAAAAAAAAGCTTACCAACCAAGAAGAGCCCAGGACCAGATGGATTCTCAGCCAAGTTCTATAAGACCTTCAAAGAAGAATTAATAACAATACTCCTCAAATTATTCCATGAAATAGAAAAAGAGGGAACCCTTCCCAACTCATTCTATGAGGCTAGTATCACCCTGATTCCAAAACCAAAGACACATCCAAAGAAAGAAGACTTCAGACCAATATCCCTTATGAATACTGATGCAAAAACTCTCAATAAGATTCTGGCAAATCATATACAAAAACATATTAAAAAGATAGTGCACCACGATCAAGTGGGTTTCATCCCAGGTATGCAAGGTTGGTTCAACATATGGAAATCAATAAACGTAATTCATCACATCAATATACTTAAAGTTAAGAATCATGAGATTATCTCTATAGATGTTGATAAAGCATTTGACAAAATACAGCACCTTTTCATGTTCAAAACACTAGAAAAACTAGGGATAGGAGGAACATACCTCAACATTGTAAAAGCTATCTATGCAAAACTGAAAGCCAACATCATCCACAATGGGAAAAAATTAGAAGAATTTCCTCTAAAAACAGGAACAAGACAGGGATGTCCTCTTTTACCACTTTTATTCAACATAGTCCTTGAAACTCTAGCCAGAGCTGTTAGACAGACAGAAGAAATTAAAGGGATATCAATAGGAAAAGAAGACGTTAAACTATCATTATTTGCCGATGACAGGATTCTTTACTTAGAGGATCCAAAAAATTCCACCAGAAAACTCCTAGAATTAATAAATGAATTCAGCAAAGTAGCAGGATATAAAATCAATACCCATAAATCAAATACATTTCTATATATCAGTGATGAATCCTCTGAAAGAGAAATTAGAAAAACTACTCCATTCACAGTAGCCTCAAAAAATAAAATAAAATAAAATAAAATACTTGGGAATCAATTTAACAAAAGAGGTGAAAGACCTTTACAATGAAAACTACAGAATACTAAAGAAAGAAATTGAAGATGACCTTAGAAGATGGAAAGATATCCCATGCTTTTGGATAGGCAGAATCAATATCATCAAAATGGCCATACAACCCAAAGTGCTATATAGATTCAATGCAACTCCAAGTAAAATCCCAACATCATTCTTTATAGAAGTAGAAAAAGCAATCATGAAATTCATTTGGAAAAATAAGAGACCCAGAATAGCCAAAACAATCCTTAGCAAGAAGAGCAAAGCAGGAGGCATCACAATACCAGACCTTAAACTATATTACAAAGCTATAACAACAAAAACAGCATGGTATTCGCACCAAAATAGACATGTAGACTAATGGTATAGAGTAGAAGACACAGAGACAAATCCACATAAATACAGTTATTGCATACTAGACAAAGGTGCCAAAAACATACACTAGAGAAAAGATTGCCTCTTCAACAAATGGTGCTGGGAAACCGGAAATCCATATGCAGCAAAATGAAATTAAGCCCTTATCTCTCATCATGAACAAAACTCACCTCAATGTGGATCAAGGACCTAGGAATTAGACCAGAGACTCTGCACCTAATTGAGGCAAAAGTAGGCCCAAATCTTCATCACGTCAGATTAGGCCCCAACTTCCTTAACAAGATTCCTAAAGTGCAAGAAATAAAAGAAAGAATCAATAAATGGGATGGATTCAAACTAAAAAGCTTCTTCTCAGCAAAAGAAACAATCAATGAGGTGAACAGAGAACCTACATTCTGGGAACAAATTTTTGCCACATGTACATCAGAAAGAGTACTAATCTCCAAGATATATAAAGAACTCAAAAAATTTAACACTAAAAAATCAAACAACCCAATCAATAAATGGGCTAAGGAACTGAACAGACACTTCTCAGAAGAAGATATACAATCAATCAACAAATATATGAAAAAATGTTTAACATCTCTAGCCATTAGGGAAATGCAAATCAAAACTACTCTAAGATTTCATCTCATGTCAGTTAGAATGGCAGTTATCAAGAATATAAATAACAAGTGTTGGCGAGGTGTGGAGGAAAAGGCACATTTATACATTGCTGGTGGGACTGAAAATTGGTGCAACCAATCTGGAAAGCAGTATGGAGATTCCTTAGAAAACTTGGAATTGGAACCACCATTTGACCCAGCCATCCCACTCCTTGGTCTATACCCAAAGGACTTAAAATCAGCATACTACAGTAATGCAGCCACTTCAATGTTTACAGCAGCACAATTCACAATAGCTAAACTGTGGAAGCAACCTAGATGCCCTTCAATAGATGAATGGATAAAGAAACTGTGGTATATATACACAATGGAATATTACTCAGCAATAAAAGAGAATAAAATTATGGCATTTGCAGGTAAATGGATGGAGTTGGAGAATATCATGCTAAGCGAAGTAAGCCAATCTCAGAAAACCAAAGGCCGAATATTCTCTCTGATAAGTGGATGCTGATCCATAATGGGGGAGGGGACATGGGAAGAATGGAGAAACTTTGGTCAAAGGGGAGAAGAGAGAAGGATGGGACATGAGGCCAGGAAAGATGGTAGAATGCGATGGACAACAATGCCCTAGGTTCATGTGTGACTGCACAGATGGTGTAACTCTATATTGTGTACAACCAGAGAAGTGAAAAGTCGTGCTCTATTTGTGTACAATGAATCAAAATGCATTCTGCTGTCATGTAAACCTAATTAGAATAAATAAATTTTAAAAAAAGAATGTTAGGACATTAAGAGAGGGGTACACTTAGAGCCCTCTCAGTAAAAACACCCTAAAGTCAAGTGGGAAATATAAAGGGTATATGAAGATCCTGTTCTAAAGTCTTCCAATCTTAGTGTTTTGGAGGAATCTCTATAGGTGTCAGATCCAGCCAACAAGTCTCTAGTATGTCCTAACTGCCTATCTTAGAGCTTGCACCCCTTCCTGTAAGTCCTGCACAACACAACAGCCTCCACTGCATCATCCACATCAAGACCAACAACTAGGCACTTAGGGAGGCTGAGACAGGAGAATCATGAGTTCAAAGCCAGCCTCAGCAATGGCGAGGCACTAAGCAATTCGGTGAGACCCTGTCTCTACATAAAACACAAAATAGGGCTGGGGATGTGGCTCAGTGGTCGAGTGCCCCTGAGTTCAATCCCTGGTACCAAAAAAAAAAAAAAAAAAAAGACAAACAACTAGGACTGGGCAGACCACGAATAAGGAGGGGCAATTCATGTTGGGACCAGCATCCCTGCACAGAGACTAGCTGGCCATGGCTCTGGGCTAATGAGGAGCAGGGCTGTCACACTGAATGGGATGAGCAGAGGTCTAAGTAGGCCTGACACTCTCAAGGGCTTGTGGCACCTGCTGTGGCAAGAATGCCAGGAGACAGGAGAATCTGGGGATTGAACTCAGGGGCACTCAACCACTGAGCCACATCCCCAGCCCTATTTTGTGTTTTATGTAGAGACAGGGTCTCACTGAGTTGCTTAGTGCCTCACCGTTGCTGAGGCTGGCTTTGAACTCACGATTCTCCTGTCTCAGCCTCCCAAAGTGCTGGGATTACAGGTGTGCACCACTGTGTCTTGCTGGTTTGAATGTGTCTGCTCCAAAATTCATATGCTAACACCTAATCCGCAATATGGTAATATTAACACTTGAGAGGTAATTAAGTCATAAGGGTGGGGCCCTCAAGGATGGGATTAGAGCCCTAAAAGGATTCAGGTTGAAAGAGGAGCTTTCCCATGTTTCTGCTTTTTCCTTTTTCTGCCACATGAAGAACAGCGCTCCCAGCTCCTGATGATGCAGAATCAAGGTGCCATCCTGGAAGCACAAACTTGGCCCTTACAGACTCAAAACCTGTGAGCGCCTTGATCTTGAAATTCCCAGCCCCCAGAACTGTGAGAGGATAAATTTCTTTATAAATTACCCAGTCTTGCTGGGCATGGTGACGCACGCCTGTAATCTCAGCTCTTTGGGAGGCTGAGACAGGAGAATGGAGAGTTCAAAGCCAGCCTCAGCAACAGCAAGGTGCTAAGCAACTCAGTGAGACCCTGTCTCTACATAAAACAAAGTAGGACCAATAATAATAATAATAATAATAACAACAACAACAATAAAAATTACCCAGTCTTGACTATTCTTTTCTCTTTCCACTTCCTTTCTTCCTTTCTTTCTCCCTTCCTTTCTTCTTTCCTTCCTTTCTTTCTCTCATGTTAGGGATTGAATACTATTCAGGACTTCATGTACGCTAAGCACACACTCCACCAGTCTCAGGTTTTTTTTCCAGTACTGGGTACCCACCTCAGGGTGTCAGGCATGCTAGGTAATTGTTGTATCATTACATCTCCAGTCTTTTTTATTTTATTTTTGAGACAGAGTCTCACTAAGTTATCTGGACTAGACAAACAGACTAGACAGACTAACCTGCCCCTAGGGAGAGGCACCTTTTCCAAGTAGCAGAAAATTACTTTCTTTTATCAAACCATTCACGAGGCCTAAGTGGAGGGGGTGAGTCCTTCATAGACCAGGTCCCCAATCCCCACCCTGTATCCACTAGCAGTTATTTCCCATTTTCTCCCAATATTACCAGCCCCATTAATCATTCATTACTTTCTGTCTCTATGCATTTGTCAATTCTGGACATTTCATACAAATGGAGGCATGCAATATATGTTCTTTTGTGCTTTTTAGCATACTTAAGATTCATCCATGTGATAGCATGTGACAGAATTTCCTTCCCTTTTATACCTGAATAATATCCCATTATATGAACATAACACGTTTTATTTATCCAGTCATCAGTAGATGGATATTTGGGTTGTTTCTACTTTTTCCCTATTGAAAACAATGCTGCTGTGGACATTCATGTACAAGATTTTGCCTGAACATAAGTTTAACTTGAGTATGTGCCTAGGAGTAAAACTGGTGGATCATATGGTAACTCTTATGGTTTGATATGATATGTCCCCTGAAAAGCTTATGTAGCAATGCAGGAGTGTTCAAAGGTGAAATTATTAAATTATGAAAGTTATAACGTAATCAGTGGATTAAGCTAGAGGATGGATTAATAATTTGATTAATTAATTAAGATGGGGTGTAGCTACAGGAGATGGTTACTAGGGGCATGCCACTAGGGATTACATTTTGTCACTAGCTTTTTTTTTTTTTTTGGTGGTGCTGGGAATTGAACCCAGGGCCTTGTGCATGCGAGGCAAGCACTCTACTAACTGAGCTATATCCCCAGCCCTATCTCTAGCTTCTTGAGAGAGCTCTTTTTCTTCTCATACTTCCTTCTCCCTCTCTGCTTTCTGGCTTCCAGGAGCTGAGCAGCTTTCCTCTGTCAAACCCACCTTTCAGGACATTCTGCCTCACCTCCAGCCCAGAGCAATGAAGTCAGCCAACCATGGACTGAACCTCTGAAACCACAAGCCCCAAACAAACCTTTCCTCCTCTAAATTGTTCTTGTCAGGTATTTTGGTCCCAACAATGAAAAGCTGACAAATACAGTAATTTAATCTTTTGAGGAACTGCCAGTGATATTTTCTTCCCTCATAAATTATGGTGACAATATGCTGCAGTACCTGGTCCCCTCTGTACCAGTTCTACTGGGTGTGAGTTCTTCATGCATCTCTGGCTCAGTGATTGGACCAGGACAAATCCAGGGTTAGCATCACTCTGCAGGTATAACCAATAAATTGATCCTGCTGTCCCTCAAGACCTAGGAACTAGCCGGGCGCATTGGCACACGCCTGTCATCCCAGCACTTTGGGAGGCTGAGACAGGAGAATCGTGAGTTCAAAGGGAGCCTCAGCAATGGCGAGGCGCTAAGCAATTCGGTGAGACCTTGTCTCTACATAAAACACAAAATAGGGCTGGGGATGTGGCTCAGTGGTCGAGTGCCCCTGAGTTCAATCCTTGGTACCAGAAAAAAAAAAAAAAAAAAGATCTAGGAACTAGAACCTGCTTGCATTTGAGCTGCAGCTGACTCTGAACAGGCTGAGTCTGTTTGGAAGTTGTGTCTTCTGGCTGTCTCCTGGGCTGCTGGAAGATCAAATATTCTAGGGGAAGAAAGTGATTTCACTCCATCAGTTTGCATGTTAGTAAAATTCTGACATTGTCCCTCCCTTACCTGCTATATTATTTGAGGCAAATTATAGCCCCATCTCTGAGCCTATAGCACAATCTATAAAATAAATTCAGAATATTCTGAGATCCTGGGGTTCTTCCACCATATCATTTGCATAATGCTGCCAATATATCCTGCAACTGGATAAGGTTGAATCCCAGGCAATGTTGAGTCAGGGACAACTATTTCAGCGAAACTGCCCTGGGCAATCCTGAGCCACCACTGGTGGATAAGAGTCTAACTTTCTGCTGACTTTCCTCAGCACAGATCATCCAGGGCTGATTTGTTGACATTTATCTGAGGAGTCCTTCTGTGTGTGTCTAGCTGTGCAGTAGAAGCCAATGTGGTTCCTGTCCTGGGGAAGCACAGAGCCTCAGGTGGGGGAAGGCTGACCCAGATAGAGGCAAGAGATACCTGAACTCCCCAGAGACATCTGCCTGAGGCAAGGAGCCTGGTTGAGGGGCCTCAGCTGAGAGGATGCTGTTACTAGGACTTTTCAATTCAGCTCTGTCTGAAGCTTGACCATAGAAGGAGAGGGAGGTGCCGGGCATGGTGGCACACGCCTGTCATCCCAGCACTTTGGGAGGCTGAGACAGGAGAATCGTGAGTTCAAAGGGAGCCTCAGCAATGGCGAGGTGCTAAGCAATTCGGTGAGACCTTGTCTCTACATAAAACACAAAATAGGGCTGGGGATGTGGCTCAGTGGTCGAGTACCCTTGAATTCAATCCCTGGTACCAAAAAAAAAAAAAAAAAAAAAAAGGAGAGGGAGGCTTTGCCAGGTAGGTAGAATGGGAAATTTCAGGAGGCTGCAATAGTGAGGAGGCGAGACCCTGACCTGTTCCTAGGGACTGCCTGTGGAGCAGAACCCCCAAAAGAACCAAATAGATGAGGTATGACCAGACTTAAATTGAGCCCTCCATATTGATGGGAGGCCTATGCCTCTTCCTGCCATGTAGGAAGGCCACCTGCCCAGGGTTCCTCTGTCCTCTGAAGGCCATAACTTGCTGCTGTTTCCAAGTGCTTCCCCTGTCTTTGTACCATCAGACCCAGGGTCACATTCCCAGGAGCCCACAACTGACCCTGAGCTGTGGAGGTGCAGCAAGGAGGCCCAGCTGGAGAGAAGACACTACTCCCCGTGAGGCAGAGTGTAAAGGACAAGCAGCACATCTGGTGTGCAGAATTCCTGGCTCAAATATCCTCTAGCTGTGTGACTTGAAGAAAATGGCCAGCCTCTCTGAGATCTCTCATGGATTACAGTGCCTTTGGGGGCCTACTTCCTTTGGTTATTGTGAGGCTTAGAGCAGACTGCAGCAGCTTTGTAATCTTAACCCTACAGAGGGCCTTAGTTAGGGTTCTAAAAGACAATTCTTAACTTCCCTTGCTGCCACCAGGTCAGGGCAGCTAGACCACTGTCTCACTCCCAAATAACCCTCCTGTACCCGTTTCCCATCAGAGGTGTCCTCCTCTTGCCTTTAGACCTGGAGCGGGAGATCAAGGTTGAGGCTGCCAACGTCTGGACCTGCAAGAGCCGGAGCGGCCAACCTCCTCCCGCCAGGCCTCTACACTGCAATTCCAAAGCAAACTCAAGAGAGGTTCGAGGGGCTTAACCAGGGCTCCACCTTCAGCCCCCGACTTTGTTCAGTGGAAGCACCTGCCTTCCTAGGCAAGCTCGCCCGCCCGCTCCTCCCTCCCACCCCTCATCCTAGACTTCAAATCGGGCGCTGATTCTCTGAGCGCTGGCCCCAGGCTCCACGCAGCCTCTGGGTCTTGAGGCCCGCGGGGGTGCTCGGCGCTGCGGAAATCGACCCTCCGCAAGGCGGTTTCTTTACCCAAGGATTCCCAGGGTGAAGACCCAGGTGGGAGCGGGAGAGGGAGGAACCCGGCTTGCTGCCAGGCGGTGGCGGTCTTCGGCGGCTGCCTCAGGGGTGCTGTCCACCCTGTGGTGCTGAAACTCCTCCCGTTCCTTTGTCACCTACTAGCAGCCACTTCCCCCCTACAGCCGCCACTCATAATCTGATCTGGATTCCAGGAAGTGTCTACACTGGTCCAATAACCCTTATGAACCGTTGTCTCAATAACTCAGGCCACTGCTGGTTTGACAGGAATCACCTGGGAAGGCCAAGCTTGCCTGAGTGGCCTCAGTGAAGTCATGACCTGACCAGATTCAGGCAGCTAGGGAGAGGTAGGTAAAACAGAAACCCATGCTTTGTCTTGGCCCTGGTAATCATTCACGCATTCTAAACATCGTCCCTGCCCACTAAAGACCTATCCTATGAATTGGGGAAGCTGGGTAGCTAGGCCCAGGGAAGACTTTCCCCAGTTTCCAGGAATTCAGCCCCTCTCAGGGCATCCAAGCTGTGCATATACTGCTAGTTGCAAGACAGAAAAGAAAAGCCCTGGGATTCCTCTCATATATCTTTCACATAGTAAATGTCCCTCTTTTGCCTCTGGATTACCCCCAGATGGTGTGGACATTTCCATCTCTTGTTTCCCAAGGTCTTGGCAAGGAGGTTCAGGGCCAGGTTTTTGCCTCAGAGGATGTAGGTGACAAGGTTGCCCAATGAATTGAGCAACTGATCTTAACGACAGTGATACTGGGTGAGGCTGGGTTTTGTTTGTTTTGTTTCTTGTTTTTTTTTTTTTTTGGTACCAGGGATTGAACTCGACCAGGGGCACTCGACCACTGAGCCACATCCCCAGCCCTATTTTGTGTTTTATGTAGAGACAAGGTCTCACTGAGTTGCTTAACACCTCGCTGTTGCTGAGGCTGGCTTCGAACTCACGATTCTCCTGTCTCAGCCTCCCTAAGTGCTGGGATTACAGGCTTGAGCCACCGCACCCAGCTGTTGTTGTTTTTTTTTAATATTTGTAGTTGTAGGGCTGGGGTTGTGGCTCGATGGTAGAACACTTGCCTTGCAAGTGTGAGGCACTCGGTTCAATTCCCAGCACCATATAAAAACAAATAAAGCAAAAATAAAGGTATTAAAAAATAAAAAAATATTTGTAGTTGTAGATGGACACAAAATCTTTATTTTATTTATTTGTATGTGGTGCTGAGGATCGAACCCAGTGCCTCACACGTGCCAGGCAAGCGCTCTGCCACTGAGCCACAACCCCAGCCTTGTTTTTTGTTTTGTTTTGTACGTTTTGTTTCTTGCTTTGGTTTGGTTCGGTCTTTCGTGGTGTTGGGGTGGAACCCAGGGCCCCGTGCATGCTAGGCAAGCGCTCTCCCACTGAGCTACACCCCCAGCCCTATGATGGGATTCAGGGAAGCTCCAAGAAGCGGAGTATAACTCTTCAAAACGGGAACCAGTTCAGAAAAGAAAGCCCAAAGGCACAGGAACAACCCAAAGGCCATGCGTGTGCGCTCGACTGAATACTGAGGGCCCGGTCGCACCTTGCTGGAAACGTGCTCCTGCGCAGCACGTTCAGGCTTCTTCAGGTCTTATCAGCTCTGGGCGAAGCAGTATCAGATAGTAAAGGTATTAGTCAGACCAGCAAGTGCTGTTCAGCACACTACAGAGGAGCCAAACCTGCAGTAAGCGCCAGCTGTCACGCCCAGCTGTCACACCCAGCACTGCCAGATAAGGTGGCAGGCTGGCTCAGGGGGAGATGAGTCTAGGGCTGGCCGTGGCGCACAATGCTCAGGGCTGCAGCGGACTGGGCGCCACTGACCCGGTTGCTAGGCAGCGTGGTAAGCAAAAGGCGGTGGACGTTGGGCTGTCCCTGGCATCGGCATGTATTTTGGAACTGCTAGGCTGGGCCTTGGAAGGCTCAGAGGCGGCCGCGGCTTAGCGCGGTGGACCGCCAACATACCAATGCCGAGCATTTCCCGGGAGAAAGCAGAAGCTGCGACCAAAGAGGGCTCTGCAAAGGGCTGCAGTTTCACAGGTGGTTCCTTCAAGACACCCATTGCCCAGATGCTCCCCAGGCAGCCTTGAGAGGGTGGATCTGCAGCCCAAAGACAGACACCCGCATTCCACCCTCACTCCACTGTATGCTACACAATAAAATGTGGAGCCTGTTGTTCAAAAAATTAAGCATTGCAGACAATGACAGCAGAGTGCAGACAATGACAGCAGAGCATTAAGCCAAGCAGGGTCCTTCTAAGTACAGCCTTCTGCAATTGCACAAGCCCTGTACTCATGAAGCCACCTGCCCCAACCCATCCCACACAGGCTTCATTAAACTTTAACTACACTTCTCAGGACTTGGGCTTCCTTACTATGAAAGAACCAGCTCCTTCCCAGTTGCCATGAGGAAGGAGGCAGAGTAGGTTTATCTAACCCTCACATGTTCCCATAGATAACCCTTGTCAGATGCACAGGTGAACTATCTGGTCTGCCTGGCTACACCTCAGCTACTTTCTGCAGCTCTAATACTTCTATCCTGCCCCAGCTCTGGGGGCAGGCAGGGCCACACCTGGAGAAGGAAGTAGCTAGGCCACGGTCTTCAGGGGACTTGCTGCTCATTCTCAACTGCTTGTTTCCTTTAAGGAGGCTAAAGTTCTGGGTACCGGGGATGCAGCGAGTCTAAAGTTTGTTTTTCAACTCTTTGAATGCAATTTCACTGTTGTGAAATGATGTTCTACCCTCACGGAAGGACCTACAGTTAAAACAGAACTTCCAGACTTGGAAGAGCAAGAACAGCAGAGGGCGCCCTTGTGAAAATGAACTTTTTTTTTTTTTTTTTTTTTTGGTACCGGGGATTGAACTCAGGGGCACTCGACCACTGAGCCACACTCTCAGCCCTATTTTGTGTTCTATGTAGAGACAGGGTCTCACTGAGTTGCTTAACACCTCGCTGTTGCTGAGGCTGGCTTTGAACTCGTGATTCTCCTGTCTCAGCCTCCCTAAGTGCTGGGATTACAGGCTTGCGCCACCGCGCCCGGCTGTGAAAATGCACATTTTGTTCTCTTTTTTTTCTTTTTTCTTTTTGGTTCTGGCGATTGAACTCAGGGGCACTCGACCACTGAGCCACATCTCCAGCCCTATTTTGTGTTTTATTTAAAGACAAGGTCTCACTGAGTTGCTTAGTGCCTCGCCCTTGCTGAGGCTGGCTTTGAACTCGCAATTCTCCTGTCTCAGCCTCCCAAGGTGCTGGGATTACAGGCATGCGGCACCGTGCCCAGCTACATTTTGTTTTCTAATACCCTTTCTACCCTGCAAATCTACCTAGAAACCTCCAACTCACCACCACCACACCACCACACATAGTCCCTATATTACAGGCACATTTAAAGAGTTAGGGGGCTGGAGCTGTAGCTCAGTGGCAGAGCACTTGCCTGGAATGTGTGAGGCACTGGGTTTGATCCTTAGCACCACATAAAATAAAATAAAGGCATGCTGTTCATCTATAATTACAAAAGAAAGTTTTTAAAAAAGAAAGAGTTAGGACTCCAGGCTCAGATTCTCCAACTGGCTTTCAAGGAACCCTCACAAACAAACCTTTTACTTTAACTTCACCCCATTTCCAAACTGTTTTCATGAACTTATGGTAGCTCTGATCAATGAGGAGCTGGAAAGAGGAACTGGGATCCCTCCTTTCCTTCCCTATCTTGTGTCCCTGTTCTTCCAGTGGGAAAATGTTCTCTGCAGTGTTATTTATGATGGTAGGTACACTGATGACACACCTGGTTATATTGCAGAGTCACAAGATGACAGTTGAATGCTGTGCCATAACGCAATCTCGTGTTTGCACTGTACTTGCGAATGTTAAAAAGCGGGAGACTAAATTGTTCACTTTGTCAATAATGTGTTCATATGTAGATAAAGACTGAAAGGGAACACTGAAAAATTAAACACAAATTAAGGTGCATATTTTCTTTCTAAATTAAAATATCAAATTGTTAAATGATTGCCTCTGGAAGATAAAGTCATTGTGATTTGTTTTCCTCCTTTCCAAATGCTCTATAATGAGAAGGTGTTATTTGAATGACTTTGAAAAAGAAGAAGTTCAAACACACACACCAGAAAGAGCCTGTAAATGTAGTCATAATGTTCACTGAGGAAAGAATATGTCCTCCCCTTACTCAGATTGCCTGTGTGGCTCTTCTTTTTCTCCCCGCATGATTCCCCCTCATTGTCCATTTTAGGGGTCTCTCCACCACAAAACCAGAATGCAAATGAAACACATGGAAAATCCAAAGAAGCTCGGATCCCAGCCTCCTGCCTGAACTCTTGTGGTTGAGAGCTGAGGGGGAAGGGACAACCATGGGAGTGTAATTCCTAAGCTTTCTGTGGGGCAGGAACAGAACTTATGTCATCTCCATTGCTGGACTTTTCTGTGTATCATATTGCTTGTTCCTAGTTCAAAATGTTTGGAGGCAGAAATTTCTGCTAATTCCTCTACCAAGGAAGGCCCTACCCTGACCCAGTGACAGCCGCCAACTTGTTCATTTTCTCCCTCGCCCCCACCTTCTTCGCTCACCAGAATTCTCTCCACAGACCAGAGAAATAGTGTAGGTGTAAGGAGGAGGGAAGAGGGACTGCAGCCTCCCTGGGTGGTGGCAAAAAGAACTTTCTTGCTTTTTCTGGAATATGGCAGATCCAGCCTGGGGAGTGGTGGAGCCCACACTATTGATTAAATCTGGATGTGTGTGGATTTAATGTCGACATTCAGAGACACAAAAGCTGGCATCTCCATAACCTTTCCCTGAATCCTCTGCTAATCAGGGAAGACTCAAAGTGCAGAAAACAAGGACAGATGGAGGCTGGGCTTCCGTAGGAGGGAAGCAGGAGTGTGTTGGAGAGGTGAGATAGCATGGAAGGAGCAGTAGGAAGCGGAGGCAGGAGACCAGGGTTCAAATCCCATCTCTGCTCTCTCCTTGGTGGCAGTTGGCCCCCTCAGAGCCTCAGCTTTCTCTTCTACAACTCAAAGAAGTAGCTTAGGATCCCTGTTCCCTTCAGGGGGTGTTGAATGATTCTTTCTGAAGCTGTTTCCTGGCCTAGAAAACCAGGGTCTTGCTGGGTGTGGGAGAGCACACCTGTAATTCCAGTGACTCCAGAAGCTGAGGCAGGAGGATCTCAAGTTCGAGGCCAGCCTGAGTAACCAAGTGAGACCCTATCTTAAAATTAAAAAATAAAAAAATTAAAAGGGCAGGGCATATAGTCCAGCGGTAGAGCAGCCAGGAGTTTGATCCCCAGTACCACTACCACCCACACACACAAAGTCAGGGTCTTAATGTCCATGCCCCCCACCAAAGAAAAGATCAGTCCAACTTTTCAGGAAGGACTAAAAATCAAGTCCTTCCTGTCAGGTGCCAAATACCACTCCAATCTCATCTCTCAGTAGTCACCTCTCAGGTGATATTCCTGGCACACTACCTTCATGGCTTTTCTCATTCCAGATTCGCCATCCCTATTTTTCCCCTGTAGTGCTGGGCTAGAACCAAGGGTCTCCTGAAAGCTAGGCAAGCACTCTACTACTGAACTACCTCCTTTAGCCTTGCTTGTTTTTGGAGACTTGGCTCATGTCTCATTTCCTCTAGGAATCCGTCCCCAGTCTCCCACCCACTGATTAGTTTAGCTACCCCTTCTCTGATCTCCTGGAATATTCTGGGCATAACTTCATTAACAACTATTAATTACAACTGAAGTTTATTGAGCACTTACAAAGTGCTGGAACCTCTACCAGGGCCTTTAACTAGTACCATCTAATTGAATTCTAACCATACCCATGTGAGGGGGTTATCTTTATCCCCATTTTCCCAATCAGGACTCTAGGCTTGAGGGAGGTGAAGGGTGAACATTGAAGATGAAAACCCAAGGCAGTATGGTTCCAAAACCTGTTCAATCTTCTTACACTGTCTGCCCACCCTCCACCCCAAACCTAAGGAATGGTAGTTTTCTATTTATGGATATGTGCTTGACCTTCCTCTGACCTATGAACACCAGGAGTGCATGGTCTCAGCTCTCTTTTGCCTCTACCCCATGCCTGTCATTGTTCCAGGAGGGGCTGAGTCCAAACCTCACATCTTCAGATCTATCCTTTTAAGTTCCCTTCCTTCTCTTGGGAACCCAAGAAGAGCCTGAATGTACCAGGGCTCCTCCTTGGTCCAGACTCATGTCCTCTCCTACTAATGCCACATTCATCATACCCACCTAGGTTTAATTCAGGAAAGGAACCTCTTCTTAGAGTTCATGGTCACATGTGCCAATGTGCCAAGCCCTGGGTCAACTTTCCCTAGGCTTTAGCTCACTGAACCTCACAGCCAATTATGAGAAAGATAAAAGTATGATTTCCAGCTGGGCGCAGTGACGCATGCCTGTAATCTCAGTGGTTCGGGAAGCTGAGGCAGGAGGATGGCGAGTTCAAAGCCAGCCTCAGAAACGGCGAGGTGTTAAGTAACTCAGTGAGACCCTGTCTCTAAACAAAATACACAATAGGGCTGGGGATGTGGCTCAGTACTAGGGATTGAACTCATCAATCCCTAGTTCTAAAAAAAGAGTATGATTTCCATTTTACAGATGAGGGTAAGTGGAGCTCAGCTAACATCCTAGAGCATAGTGGGTGGAGCCAGCAGGGTTGCTTGATTCCACAGCCCTTTAGCTTCCCCACTGCCTTCTTTCTGTTCCAGACAGGGCCAAACAAGTGAGAACCCCAAGGGGACAAGGATTGTGATGCATCTTTCATCACCTGCGGGCCAATGGCCACACCCAGGTACCAAGAAGTCAATTGTGAAAGGCTGGGCAGGGCAGTCCCTGGCACACAGCAGGTTTCCAATAACTGTTTATTGGCACAGGTCAACGGGACAGGGGTTATTACCCCCATTTTATAGATGAGGAAGTTACAATCAGAGACAAAAAGGAAAGTTGCCCAAGGACATCCCTGAGTCAGAGGAAGAGTAAACACTTGAACTCAGGACACTAAGTTCAGGACACAGAGAACCCTGGGATAAGTAAGAGAAAAGAGGCCACTGCAGGGCTGGGACCCTTGGCAGGGCTTTCCCACTCAGATTTTTCAGGCTGACAGTTTTATGGGTCCTGTAAGTCACTGGGACATATCCTCACCCATCTCTACTCTAATGACCTTAAATCAGACCTTGTCCCCTTCAGGGAAGTTGGACTCCAGGTGGCTCAGACACTGTGACAAGTGACTGGTTCATGGTAGCCCAGGACTGGATCTGGGGCTGGGAGATAATGCTGGGAAGTTTAAGACAGGAATGGGGAACCTTTCGCGTCCATGACTCTAGTGTCAGAGATGCCAGATAGATCTACTCCCTGAGTGTCCAACATTATATTCAGCCTCTGCAGTGCCATCCTTAAGATGCATCTGTGAAGAAGTGGATGTCCAAACCACACCCCCTGGGTGTGCTCGGACACCCCCACAGCCTAGTCCAAAAATATACCCAGGGCCCTCCTCTCCCTCGGTCCCCACCCTGTGGTGCAATGGAATTTTTTTTTTTTTTTTTTGGTATCAGGGACTGAACTCAGGGGCACTCGACCACTGAGCCACATCCCCAACCCTATTTTGTGTTTTATGTAGAGACAGGGTCTCACTGAGTTGCTTAGCGCCTCGCCATTGCTGAGGCTGGCTTTGAACTCGCGATTCTCCTGTCTCAGCCTCCCAATGTGCTGGGATTACAGGCATGCATGGCACAATGAATTTGAAGTGGGTCCAGAAGTTACTGATCAAAACCCCCTTAACTCCATCAAATCTCAAACTACTTGTCAGGCAGTTGACCTGGGTCCTAGGGACCTCCTAGAATTTTTTTTTTTTTTAATGAGGGCATTAGTACTAGGGCCTGTGCATGCTAGGTAAGCACTCTATCAATGAGCTACATCTCCAGTCTTTTAAATTTTTATTTTGGGACTAGGTCTCCTTGAATTACTAAGGTTAGCCTTGAACTTGCGATCCTCCTGCTTCAGTCTCCCAAATTGCTGGGATCACAGACAGGTACTGCTGTGTGGCATGGCATAGTCTTAATTCCCAGGCTTCTTTTTTCAGACTTATGAACACAAATTTACTCCCCTCAAAAAGGCTCCCTAGAGGAGCTGGGATTGTGGCTCAGTGGTAGAGTGCTTGCCTCCCATGCGTGAGGCACTGGATTCGATCCTCAGCACCCCATAAAAATAAATAAAGATATTGTGTCCATCTACAACTAAAAAAAAACAAATATTTTTTTAAAAACGGCTCCCTAGAAAAAAGTGTGGGATCCTTCCCCTGACTGTCCAGGCTGGTGAATAAATTCTAAAACAGTGTAGACAATAGGTCCCTAAGCCTGATTTAGACAACCCCTCCCCTCCCACATGCTTCTCCGTAGGATCAAAGCTGCTCTGTGAGGCTGTGTGATCCTGGGCCAGAAGTGGGGTGTCAGCCATGAATCTAACCAAGGAGGAAGCCCCTATGCCTTGATTGTTCTGGGGAGGTCAATCCCCCTTCAGCGGTCCCTAACACAGTTCAAAGGCTGGTAGAGGCTGAGAGATTGGCAACAGATGGGGAAGTGGCTGGACCAGAAAAAACGGGGCTTCTTGTTAATGGAGGGGGTCGAGGTCCACTGGCTGATTCCCTGTCCTTCCCCACCCAGTCTGAGCTTCCTAAACTTCCATGGAAGCCCTCTCCCCATGTGGGAGGCAGGGGGACCATATCTAAGAGAGGACACAAGAGACCACTGCCTGGGTTGGGAGAACAGCTCCATTTCCCCACATTTTGGGACCTCCTTCAAGGAAATTTCCCTTTCCCTGGACTCTGGAGAAGCCCCTAATCTCGTCTCTTCCCATCGTGTCTACTGGGTCAGGGGGACCTCAACAGGACCTAGCTCCTCCCCTCTGACACCATCAGTTTCTCTCTCATTGAATCTCTTTTGCAATTCATTTCTCTCTTCTGTCCCCTTAAACCCTTTCCCAGCTCTGGCCATCACATAAACCCCTGCAACAGCAGTTAAGGGAGAGCTTTGTTTTATATGGGAAGAAGGGTGTTTGATCAGCTTAAAAATTAAATTTGCATCCTGGGAGGAAAAAGAGGTGATACCCAGAGAATCAGCAACCACTGCCCGAGAGACAAGAGAACATTCCTCCTGGGTCACCGATTCAACAAACAGCATCGCATAGTCTTCAACTCTCCCATCTCTCCGAAGTTATTTCCACCCACCCCAACCCAAGGCGTTCCAAGTACCCACTTTGAGACCACTGGGCAATGGTTGAGGTCAAAATGATGGAAGTCGGAATATGGGGCACTCACCCCGGTGGATCAAGTACCTCGTGGTGTCGCTTCCCTGTTCCCAAACCAGGGACCAGGGCTGGGATGGGGAGCGAGTGGAGCGGGGAAGGTGCCGTTCCTGAGCCAGAGGACGCGGGATGGGTGAGGGGTCCTTGAGCACCCAGCAAAAGGTGACTGGGCGGGGCGGGGGATGGGGGAGAGCGGAAGATTTCAGATCAGAGACTGGACGAAACGAGGGGAGGGAAGGACCCGCCAGGGGGAGGAGCCGCCTCCCGTGTCCTGCTGTCGGGGCTCCCTCCCGTTGCGGCTCGGCTATAAAACCCTGGCGAGCATGATCGTGACACCTCTCCTCCCGCGGCCTCCTTGGTGAGCGACCCTGGGCTTGGCGTCTTCTTTGCTCTCGCGCATCATGTGGCTACTGCTTGGTTTCCTGGCCCTTGCCACTGCCCGGCCCTTGGCTTACGCAGGTGAGCGCTCCCCAGGTAGCCCTCGGGTGGCCGCTTGTGCTTCCCTAGCCCCGCGCCGCTTCGGACGCTCGCAGGCGCCGGCTGGTGCGCTCCGGCTGCGCCTGGGTCCCGGAGTTGCTTGTGCACAGAGCTGTGTGCGCCCGGAGCGGCGAGGGTGCAGGCAGATAGGGCCCTGCGCGAGCTCGGGTGCGCACACACGTGTCCGCTGGCGGGTGCGGGGAGTGTGTGCACGCGTGTGAGCGATTACGGTGTGTGCGCGTGGCCCGGTGGCCCACGGCGAGGCGGGTGTGTGAGTCTGTGATAAGCTTTCCGGACTCGCCTCCATGCACGCCTCCTTTTCTCACCTTAATCTTCCTTGGTCTGTCCGTGAGTGGCCGTCCATCCTGCCGCAGCTCAATATTGGGGCTGCCCCTGACCCAGAGGCAGCAAGTTGGGTACATTGGGATCCTGGCGTTCCCCTCTTCTCACCCTGGGTTCCTTGCTCCGAGGATTGCAGGCTACCTTTTTCTCCCAGTCCCCAGGGCTGGATTTGGAGCCCGGCGAGGGTCACCTGGAGACCCGTGGCCCCGGCTGAGCCGGTCTTTCCGGACAAGGTGATTTCGTTTAAAGATTAATGGTGAGGCCGAGCTCTTAATTATTCGTCTAGGTGGGAGGTAGCAGGAGAGGCGTGTTAATATTTGATAAGGAGCTAAAGGCGCTTTCAGCGGCTGGCACCTGCTCCGCTACTCGGCAGCCCTTCACTAGAAGACTTCATCTGCCAGTCCCCAGGCAAGCTACCCCTCCAATGTTTCTTGGGATCTGCTCCAGCCAAATCTTTTATGCTCTGCTCTCGGAGCCTTGGACTGAGGGGCAAGAGTGCCCTCAGAGGCAGAGAGGGAGAGTGTGTGCCCTTTGCAGGAGAGACTTAGCTGGCCCGTTGGATGTGGGGATGAGAGGCATCTTGCAGCAACTCCTAGGGCCCCTTCTCTGGGAAAGAGAAAAGGCAGAATGTGAAATAAATTCATTTGTAGAGTTGGACGTTTGAAACCTACCAAGAAATGGGGCTTAGTGGAAAGAAAAACTATTTGCATTTAACTTGGGAGCATTGTGTTGTATGGCCTTGGGTGAGTCATTTAACCTGTTTTCTTCTTTGCAAAACAGGGAAAGTAATTCTGATAGTAGGTGTTGTTCTAAAGGTTGGAGTAAGATTATGGGTGTGCTTGGTGCAGGGCCTCTGCATGTGGTAGGTGCTGCCTAGTCATGGTTATGAGGCCAACTGATCAGGAACCTATCTCAGCGGACCCCCTCACTCAAATTGTGCTCCCTTTTTTAGTTCAAGGGCTTTCTGAGTGGGACCTGCCTTCTTCCTCCCATTTGTCCTACAGGGATAAGGCCATAGAGTGACCAGGTTACACATAGAAATTCCCAGAGATTTCTTCTCCGGTAGATGGGAAAGTAGCTCAGTGCTAAAGCTCTTGCCACGCATGTACAAAGCTCTGGGTTGGATCTCTAATTCCAAAAAAAAGAAAAGACAAGAAGCTGGGGTTATGGCACAGTGGTAGCATGCTCGCCTAGCACGCATGAGGCCCTGGGTTCAATCCTCAGCACCATATAAAAATAAAAGATATTCTGTCCACCTACAACTAAAAAAATAAATATTAAAAAAATCTAAATATAAAAAAAGAAATGATTTTTAAAAATTTAGAAAAGAAAAGACAAAACAAAACCCAACAAACAAACAAACAAAAAACCCAACCAGAGATTTCTGCTCCCATTGAGAGGGAGGGAGGAGAGAATATTGGCCCCCATCAGAGCCCCAGACCCCTGGCCAGGAGGCATTGAGACTTTGCCCAGGACACACTTGAGTTTTGCTGAGCTAGGTTCTAGGATTCCCTCTTCCTTGAGAGAGAGGTGTGGGAGTGGGGAGCAAGGTCCATTAGAGCTTCTTCTGTCATTTCTAAAGAAGGGAGTCCGGTGGTAGGTAAGTTGAGGGTGGGGGACAATGTTTGAGTAACTGGCAATTTCTTCTAACCCCATCTCTGGTCAGAGCAGATGGGACCTGGGGCTGGGAGCCAAGACCTGTGAGTAGGCCCTTTCCTCCCTCGTTGCTCTTGGAAGTCTTTTTAGACAGTGGGCTGGTAATGTTCTGCAAGGGTGGCCCTTCCCTGAATGAGTACAAAAAACCTGAGCTGATTGGTACCCCGACCACCTCTGGACTGAAAGCCAGCACCCCACTCTCACTCCATAGACACAGACCTGATCTCTGGCCTTGGCCTCATCACCATTAAGTTTTCCTGGCTTCTGCCTCCTGAAGAGGGTAGTTACAAAAGTGTTCAGCCAAGCAGGTCAAAAGTCTCTATGATTAAGAGAGTGGATCAGAGGTCACCACTACAAACCTAGGAGCTGTAGCCAGAGCCAGGAAAGGGAAGATTCCTAAGAAAAGCTAAGCCTGGACCAGATGAGCCCCCAGAGAGGTTGTATGGGGCTCTGTCCTTCAGAACTGGTTCCTGAGAACTCTGGCTTAGGCAGAGTTTCTCCTGAAATAGCTGCTTCTTGGTCATCCACTGCAGAGGAGGGGCTGGTTCTCCTCCAGAGGACTCTTTCTGCCTCCAAGACTTCTGAGGGGTAAGGACATAAGAGGCTGATAAGAAGGAACCTCTCTTGGTGTGAATGACCGCCATTCCTTCATCTCATTGCACAGGAACTCTGGTGGTAGCACCCTCTGTCCAAGGAGGAAGATAGGGCTCAGAAAAGTGAACCGTGTTTCTTGCAGACATGAAGCAAGAGGCAGAGCAGGACTGGAAGGCGGGAGAACATTCCGCAGCTTCAGACTCTGCCTGCCCAGGGGTGGAGGCAGGGTGCTACTCAGTGCAGAGCAAGCATGAGGCCCTGGATTCCATCCCTGGCACGTCCCCCCCCCCAAAAAAAAGTGAGAGCACTGCCTGCCAGCAGGAAGAGGCTTTGGGGGGGAGGTAGCCAATGCTCTTGGCAGAGTTGACCCACATGGGGGTTCTCCTGATATAGCAGCTCCCAGGGAATGGACAGAGGGGAAGACATGGCATTTCTAAAAAAAGGCCAGGCCAGCAGGGTATCAGGAGAAACTGGTCCACAGCTGGGAAACTTGAAAACCCAAAGTAGCTCTTGGGGGCTGAGTTGAGGATGGCTTCCTGGGGTGCTCACTTTCCTGGCCTAGAAACTCCCCACCCCACCCCCAAGAGCATGGCTTCCTCCCCACTCTGTCTCCATTCCAACGACTCCTCCCCAAGCCTAGTTCTTCCAAAAGGAGATGTGCTTGTGGAGAGCCCAGGCAGGAAGAGAGAGGGTATGTGCTCAGAGGCTGAGCAGGGAGCAGTGCTTTTCTTAGGAATTTCCTCATCTCTGAGTTCTTTCCAATTCGCTCCATGTGTCTCCTTTCCTGCCCCTCCTTGGCTTTGGCCATCTGCTTACTGTCAGAGGGAGGGTGGCAGGGGGAAGGGACAGACTTGTCATGGGACTTTATTGAGAACTATAACATCCTGATACAACTCTCCCCACAGCCCGATGGGGTAGGTATGTTAGTCCCATTTTAGAGATGATAAAACTGAGGCTCAGAGAGATTAAGGGACGTATTCCTAAACTCACAAGCTCCTAAGTGGCTCCACCAGAACTCTACTTCTGGGTCTAATGCTTTGTTCCTCTGCTGGGATGAGGGTTTTTTTTGTTTTTTTTTTTTTTTTTTTGTGGTAGTACTAAGGATTGAACCAGGGCCATAGGCAAGCACTCTACCACTGAGCTATATCTCCAGCCCTTTTTATTATTATTATTACTATTATTATTATTATTATTATTATTTGAGGCAGGGTCTCACTAAGTTGCCAAGGCTGACATAGAACTTGTGATCCCTTTTTTTAAAAAAAGCTTTATTTTTAGAGCACTTTTAGACTTATAAAAAAATTAAGCTAAAGGCACAGAGGCTTCCCACATGCCCCCTCTACCCCCGCACACTGTTTCCCTGATTATTCACCACTTGCATCAGTATGATCCACGCGTGGTGCAGCGTTTCTTCAGACTTACTGGATTCTACTGTTTTCAGACAATGCTGTGAGAGTTTAACCAAGAATCTCTCTGAACAATACAAGGGGGCATTCTGGGTAGGGCTTGCCCCATCTCCTCCCTTTCCTGCATCAACCCTGGGAAGGCAGCCAGCAGGGCCCATCTGCCTCCTCCCAGGTGCAGGGACAGAATGAGGGAGGAGAGGCTGATGACTATGGGGTGGAGAGGGTTCAGGTAAGCTCCAGGAATGGAGCTGACCAGTCACAGAGGGGCTCCCTGAGGAACAAGCCCCTAGGCAAGGTGACCAGATGAGCAGCCTTTGGGTAGGTTGGGGACATTCCTGTGTTTTCTTATTGTCTCCTTTCCCTGGGCTCTAAGTCCCAAACCCCAGGAACATTCTATCCCACTCCAAGGGAATGCTTCAACCCCAGAGGCATTTCCAGCCTCTGATCCTCCCACATACACATGGAAGTCATGTGCACATCATTCACATGCACTCACAGAGATGCCTGTGCTCACAGGTACGCTGACACACACATGCACAGGCCTCATGCTCTTCCTCTCTCTCTGCCCCAGAGTCTCATTGGTGCTATGATGTTCAAGCCAAGTTCCCTCTCAGCTGCTTGGGTGAGTATAACCAGTCTTCTTTTTTTGGTACTGGAGATTGAACTCAGGGGCACTCGACCACTGGGCCACATCCCCAGCCCTATTTTGTGTTTTATGTAGAGACAGGGTCTCACTGAGTTGCTTAGCGCCTCGCCATTGCTGAGGCTGGCTTTGAACTCACGATTCTCCTGTCTCAGCCTCCCAGAGTCCTGGGATTACAGGCTTGCGCCACTGAGTATAACGTCTTGAAGACAGACCTGGCTGCATGGTAGAGTCCATTCAGATCAAAATGGAGCCCTAGGGGAGTGGGGAGGATGAGGGGTGACAGTAGGCCCCTATCAGACATCAGCTCCTTCCCAGAAGTGGGGACAAAGAGAGCTTTTGCTGGTACCTCCTGTCACTGAGAGGGTGAGTTCCCTGGGAAATAGGTCAGCAGCAGCTATAAAGAGACAACATATTGGATCATTGGGGAGTTGGGTCTCTTCCAGTGACACTCTTTCTGGTGGGCCTGGGAGATGGTTCTTGGCTTTTTTTTTTGTACTGGGGATAGAACCCAAGGGTGTTTTACCACTGAGCCACACCCACAGCCCTTTTCATTTTTTATTTTGAGACAGGATCTCGTTAAGTTGCCCAAGCTGGCCTTAAACTTGTGATCCTCCTGCCTCCGCCTCCTGAGTTGCTGGGGTTATGGGCATGTTCCCTGGTGTCTGTCTCTTGGCATTTTTTATTCAAATGTTGACCAATTTCCCTTGGGTCTGTCATCTTCCTGCCCTGCTGGCTGTGTTGAGTGACTGCCAGCACTGCCTCACTCCTTCCCTTGCAAATCTGGGGGTTGATGTCACCAGGGTGTGGGGAGCCAAGCTCCCTTGGGGGTTTCTTCCTCCCTCCCACTCCTCTGGTAATGCTGTATCATATTTGAGGTTCCTTTCATAGTAGCTCCTTCAGAAAGCTCCACTCCATGGCTTCTAAAGTCATCTCCCCTTCAGCAACTTCAAATTTCTAATGCCACCAGGAAGCAGGTTACCATCAAAGTTCCCACTGTAGAGTTGAGAACACCAGAGCTCCAAGAGGGATATGCCCAGCATTGTGAGGTTGTCCCTACCAAAGAACTTTCAGCCACCAGCAGGCAACCCTGTTCCCACCCTTCACCAAGTGACTGCAGCCAGACTCCCTGACTTTGCCTGTGTGACTGAGGAAGAGGAAGGCGGGGGGAGAGAGATGCAGAGAGGAGCACCCCCACTGCAGTGCCCCCCCATCCCCAGACCTCCCCACAAGTGGGCTGATGGTGGCCTGACTTCAGTGGGGTAGAAGTGGCCCTAACTCTCTGCTCCCTCCCCCCTGCTCAGGGCCAGACCAGTGGGGTGGAGACTGCCAGAAGAACCACCAGTCCCCTGTCAACATTGTCACCACCAAGGCAAAGATGGACTACAACCTGGGACGCTTCTCCTTTTCTGGCTATGATAAAAAGCAAAAGTGGACGGCCGAAAACAATGGGCACACAGGTGGGTCTCAGGTGGGCTGGGTGGAGGACGAGGGCAGGCAGAGGTTCCTGGTGCAGGGACCCCTGAGACCCTGAGGACTGGCAGGGAAGGGTGCTTCAGGCCCAGGTCCCCTTTGCTGAGGAGGGGCTGAAAACTCCATGGAGGAGGGGAGAAGGGACATTCTAGCTGTATTTTGAGTTGTTTCATCAGACCAGTCTGGGGGTGGGGGAGGGAACGTTCCAGGAAGGGACGACCTTTGCAAAGGCAGGGAGGCGTGAAGCAGGGTAGTTCCGTGTACACGGAGGACAGAGAGTCAAGCTAGGAGGGGCAGAGCACAGCCAGGCCAGGCACCCAGGGCTAAGGAGTTTGGACATTACCCTGACCATGCCAGGGCACCACAGAGGGGGTCGAGGCAGAGGAGAGACCAGGGTAGAGTTGCATTTTGGGGCAGCGAGGGATATGCAGGCTAGGGCGAGGGAGGCAGGGAAGCCAGTTAGGCATTCCAGGTAGGGTCTGGAGCTGCATCACCCCATCCAGGCCCAGAACTGGAGCTCAGGAAGTGGGGGAAGTAGGAGAAGGTCCTGTCTGTGTGGGACTGGCATGGGAGGCTGGGAGAGGCTGAAGGGAGGCTGGTGCAGGGACTCAGCCCCCTCCTGTGTCCCCCAGTGATGGTGTTGCTGGGGAATGAGTCCAGGATTTCTGGAGGAGGCCTGGCTGCGCAGTACCAGGCCACACAGTTTCACCTGCACTGGTCTGAGGATCTAAACGGGGGCTCGGAGCACAGCCTGGACGGGGAGCACTTTGCTATGGAGGTAAGGGTCTTTTTCCAATGGGTGCCTCAGCTGGGCTCTGGGTATGTCCCCACATTGGGCAAGAAAGGTGTTCTAGCCCCCTTATGGGTCCTCTCTCACCCTTTCCCAGATGCACATAGTACATGAGAAAGAGAAGGGGACAAGGAACAATGAGAAGGATGACCAGAACACTGAAGACCAGATTGCAGTGCTGGCCTTCCTAGTACAGGTAGGACTACTATCCACCAGCGCCCAGGGAGCCAGGCAGGAGGAGCTGCTGCTTAGGATCCAGAGGCCTGAGGGAGGCAGGCAGATGTCCCCTTGCCAAGACCATGAGGAGCTCAGAGCCTCAGTCCTGGAAGCTGCCTCTCCTCCCCCAGATCAGAATGAGCTGTCAGTCACCAGCTGCTTCCCTGGTCCCCTGTCAAGCCCCCTTCCCTTCTATTCCAGGAGGGAGACAAAATAAATGAGGGTTTCCAGCCCCTGGTGGAAGCACTTTCCCAAATCCCCAAACCTGGTGAGTCTGGATGGGGAAGGAGGAGCAGGTGAGAGGAGGGAGCTTCTTCCCATACAGGAAGAGGAGCACTTTCGCATGGAGGTCCCACAGGGGTGGTGGGGCAGCTGGCTCTCAGGGTGAGGTATATAAGAGGTTCTGACTCTTACCCCAGAGATGAGCACCATTATGAGGGAGAGCAGCCTGCTGGACCTGCTGCCTGAGGAGGAGAAGCTGAGGCACTACTTCCGCTACCTGGGCTCACTCACCACGCCAAGCTGCGCTGAGATAGTGGTCTGGACCGTGTTCGAGGAGCCCATCCAGCTCCACAAGGACCAGGTACACAGTACCAGGGCAAGGTGCAGCCTCCCACTGCCCAGCTCCCCAGAAATCATGCCTCGGTTTGCCCCTAGAAGTCCCCTGAGGAGGGGATGCCCAGGGAAGGGAAGTCCATTAATTCAATCTTTGAATACTCACTGGGCGAGACAGACAAGGGAGACATCAGCATCATTACCAGAAGAAATCTGCTAGAAATGCCAATTCTCAGGCCTTAGCCCAGACTGACTGAATCAGAAATTCTGCGGGTGGGGCCCAGACATCTGGAGCCCAACAAGCCCCCAGCAGATGTTAATGGATGCTTAAGAATGAGAATCACTGTGCTGTAGTAAATCGTGATGATAGTAGCAGCAATAGCAAATCCTAGACCCTCAAAATTGTGAGTTAAGGCAATGGGAACTTAGCCCCCTACCAATGCTAGGTAATTTACATTCCTTGTTTCTTTCATCTTTCTAACAACTTGGAGAGTTAATGATTCTGAGCACCTTTTTCCTAATGTGGGCTCAGAGAGGTGAGGTGACTGGCCTGAGGTCACATAGCAGGGAGTGTAGCTCCATCTGCTTTCTGCTGAGCCCTGTGCCTTCCACAGATCCTGGCATTCTCCCAGAAGTTGTACTACAATAAGGAGCAGACACTGAAGATGAGTGAGAACATCAGGCCCCTGCAGCATCTGGGAGATCGACAGGTGTTCAGGTCTCAGGCTCCAAGACAGCTGCTGCCCTCGTCCCTGCCCACTCTGCTGGTTCCCACACTGGCCTGCCTGATGGTTGGCTTCCTCCGGTAATGGCTCGATTCTGGACTTATGACCCATAACCTCAATCTTTACAGGACCTGACTTCCATTCCTTATGCTTCCCAGACTGGACTTTGAAGATGATTTAAAATATGGATATATTTTTGGAGAAACCTTTCTCAAGTCTGTTCGTAGCTCCATTCAACAACATATCCCCACCCCGGTTTCTAGGCAGGAGCCTTCAAGCCTAAAGGTTTCTTCCAAACAGGTACCACCAGTTGCCCCCATCCCCTGCTTCTATGAATTCCCTATCTACATCCCGCCTGCTTCTGCTCTGGCTTCGGAGAGATGCCGCAGGCAACGTGGAGCACAAACCCAGTGAAAGCTGGAGGAGTTTCAACCCAATCTATCCATCATACAGTTGAAGGAGCAAGACCCAGAAAGGAGAGGCTGGGGGGCCACTTATCATTAAGGGGGCCACTTATCAGAGCCAGGCCAGAGCTGACTGAGGCACCTGCCCCAGTACTTTGCTGATGTCCCAGTGAACAGCAGGGTCGTGGGTGGTGCAGTGTAGGTAAGGTGGGTCACAGGGAGTTCATTTATTTGCTCAAATATTTCTAGAGCTTCTATATTCTAGGCACTG
>CM053402.1:32835168-32853218 GCA_028644305.1 Xerus rutilus | reverse complement strand
TGGAACCGGGGATTGAACTCAGGGGCACTCGACCACTGAGCCACATCCCCAGCCCTATTTTGTGTTTTATGTAGAGACAGGGTCTCACTGAGTTGCTTAGCGCCTCGCCCTTGCTGAGGCTGGCTTTGAACTCGCGATTCTCCTGTCTCAGCCTCCCTAAGTGCTGGGATTACAGGCTTGAGCCACCGCGCCCGGCTCTGCTTGCGAATTTTCATTTCAACAGTACAGTGTTTAAAAATTTAAAAAATGAAATCTTAGTCATAGCATGAATGCTCAGCATGTGCAAGACTCTGGGTTCAATCTCAAATTAACTACCAATATTTCTAAATTGGATATTTTAATTAGTATCTGGATTTCTGACTGCTCTTTGGTGGAGGGAGATTTGGTTAACATTGGGGCCCACATTTTCCCATGGCAACAATCAGATGGAGCTTTAAATGGATATGTGCCTAGAACTAAGTAAGTCCCCATCACTCCCCATTCTCATTCATGGTTGAACCTGCTATTAAATCTGATTCCTCATGTAATCCCTTTAGGCCTCGGTTTCTCTCTCCTGCACTCTTATCTGCTGTCTTGCTTCCCACTGGTCAGAAGTGTGGCAAACCCAAAGATGGCTTCTTTTTGTCATTCTGTTATGTAAAAGTCTCTGATCATAGAAGTGTGTTCGTTTCTGACTATGATTTCAATACTAAGGAAACTTTTTTTTTTTTGGTACCGGGGATTGAACTCAGGGGCACTCGACCACTGAGCCACATCCCAGCCCTACTTTGTGTTTTATGTAGAGACAAGGTCTCCCTGATTTGCTTAGCGCCTTGCCGTTGCTGAGGCTGGCTTTGAACTCGCAAGTCTCCTGTCTCAGCCTCCCAAAGTGCTGGGATTACAGGCCTGCGCCACTATGTCCGGCTCTGAGGAAACTGTTTTTACATCATCAATGAACACTGGGATCTCTGGCTCTTCAACTTGCTCCAATTCAATGGTTTTTGTAAGAAAGTAGTCACAGCAAGTAATGCCACCAAGTGGTGAAGAGACTCAGTACAGAATCACCACTCAGCCTGAGGCAGGAAGGCTGAAGACCGCTCTCAGCTTACAGGGTCATTCAGAAACTAGAAACAAAATGCATGCCCATTTCCATAAGCTGGTCCTTCCTCCCAAGGCCACCTTTTGAAAAGCAAGGAACACAAATCAGAGCTGTACTTGATTTTTATGACTCTGTATATCCATTTTCTGCCTGTTCCTTTCCTTAATCAAGCTGTCACTGCTGCTGATTCAGCTTTTTATTTTATACATTTTTAATGTGTTCCCATTTTTTAAGAATGTGAGCAGAGATCTATTAAAATGTTTTGCAAGGGGGGTTAAAAAAACCTTTTTGTATAACAAAACTGAATCTCATGCATGAGAATAGGATTTTACATTCACTGAGCACCTACCAAGGAACTGTGCAAGACATCTGTATACTTCATTTACTTCTTAGAAGCCTAAGTGTGACGGCGCGGTGGCGCATGCCTGTAATCCTAGCACTCTGGGAGGCTGGGACAGGAGAATCGCGAGTTCAAAGCCACCCTCAGCAACTGGGAGGCGCTAAGCAACTCAGTGAGACCCTGTCTCTACATAAAACGCAAAATAGGGCTGGGCATGTGGCTCAGTGGTCAAGTGCCCCTGAGTTCAATCCCCAGTACCAAAAAAAAAAAGCCTAAGTGTTAGATATTCTAATTTTCTAATTTATAGGTAAATAAAAATTACTATACGGCAAAGAACTTAAAGCTCTAAATCTTCATTTGTTATGAACTCTGCCAACTGCCTCCTTGGAGACCTCCCAGAGAGACAACAAATGACATCCCTTGTTTCTCAGTGCCCTGTAGAAACTAGGGACATTTTAAGGCATGATACAAATGAGAATTTTTCTTCTTCACCTCATCTCCTAATGAGCATGAAAACTATTATGGGACCTCCCCACCAATTCTCAGTTCACTACCAGCTCTCTACTCCTCTCCCCACTTCCTTCAATGTCTTCTGAATAATTTTCTAAGAGGGATGTTAGCCATGTTTAAATCAAATTCACTCTATTTTTATTGCCCTCAGAGGTGGAACATCCACTGTGTAAGTCAGAAAGGTATTCTTCAAGTAGGGGAATTAAAACAGGATCACAGAGAAAAAGGCTGAAGAAGTTGACTTTTTGTGTTTACTTGTGTGAGGAAAAACAGCACATGGACATCCACGGTTTTAATTTGTTTGGATAATAGTTACAGAGAAACAAGTACACTCCATATACAATTACCAATACTTTTTTTATACAGTTCATATTTCAGTACATCAACACTATTTTATTTACACTCTATTTATGTACATGTTTCTAAAGTCAGTGCATTGTCAACAAGTTTTATACAGAAATTTACAAGGTGAATGTAGTTAATAGTTAATTTAATAAATTTTCTGCTAGTTCATGAATTAAAAAATTAATTACAACCAATATAACACAGGTCAAACATTAGTAGATTGTGCTACCTGCTTAAATAAAATACCTGTAAAGAAATTATTTAAAACTTCTACTTTTTTCATGGGGCTTGTCCAGGTAGGAATGGAAAATCTTGAAACTATAAAGTATGCATTTTGTCTGATTTTATTATATCATTTAGGTCACTCCTTTCTACTTGCAATTATAGTCTTCTTTTTAGCCACTGAAGACAACTTTTCCAAATGCTCTGAGAAGAACTAGGTAGTTACTGGCCTCAGGTATCAGAACAAAAATGCTTAAATATATTGGTATTTACTATGTGTAAAGAAGGAAGGGTAATAGAATCTGATAGTAAATGAGAATCAACGTTTGGGGTCTAAATAAATGTTTAAAAAGACCAAAAAATAAGCAGTTGCATTTCCTTTGAATATATATTTTAAAACAACACAGGAAAAAATGCTTCCAGAAATAAATAACATGTATACTTTTGTTCCAGTCTTGAGTAATCAGAGGAAAAAACGAAGTCAGTAAATAAACGACTTTTGATGACTAGTGCAAAAAAAGGGGGACAAATACTCAAAAACAAAAACAAAAACAAATTGACATGCAAATAAAACAGAAGTTTACTTCTAAACCCACCAATTTCATAAAAAATACTTATGAACTATCAACATTTGGGATATGTTAAGGTTTTGTTTTTAAATACAATATGATAGGGGAAAATACCCCAAGTCAAGTTAATTTATAGCCCTTAGAGCCATCAAAATACAAGTAAGTTTGTTTGCATGTATTTTTTTTTAAAGTGCGAAACAAAGAAACAAAGAACAAAACAAGCACTAATGTGAAATACCATCTAGCTCTGATGCCACTTACCTTCCTAGAAGCTCTTTGTGCAACACATGCATCGGATGATGGTGCAATTACTGGCAACTACCCTGCTACACTCAGCAGATACACATTTGAGGACACTTCAAGTATCCTAAAAGTAAGGTGCCTCTATCGGGAGGGCCACTTTAGATGGATTTCCCAGGATGCTTTTTCTTTCTACTGGGTCTCCCAACAAAGACCCTGGGTAGAAGGCACGTAGTTTTTAAGGGATTCTCCCTCTAAGACTGACCACTATATGCCTCTGCCAACAGTGACTGGTTGTGTCTCAAACACAAACACAACAAAAACAAAAAGCAAGAAAGGGAAGAGTAGGGAAATGGTTTAAAAAATAAATTGAAAAATCTGCATCTTTGCTGTTAGAATCACTTGCACACCTATATGATCTTGCTTTCTCCATCTTGTCAATATAATAGAATAAAACTTCAGGAAAAAGGAGGTAGCATATCATGTCGTCCCTAGACAACACTATAATTTTTTTTTTTACTTTGACTCCAAGGAAATCCTTAGTATATTATTACGATTATTGGTAAACTCTATACTCACTACAAGTTTGTTCATATCTGGACAAGCACAATTTAATTATTTGGTCCCAGGTGTTGGTGACAAACCCTTTTGTTTACAGGCTAATGGTGGGATCTGCTTGAAAGTTCTCTGTTGAAGAGCTTGTGAGAGACTTCAAAACAAAATTATTACTACTCTTAAAGTTAACTGCTATTTTAATTAGGATTTTTATTTTGTGCTTCAGGGTCACAGGATAAAATAACTACATTTAGCTTGCCTTTCAGCGATGCCTTTGCCAAATGTCAGCTACAAGGAGTCATCTCCCTCACCACCAGCCTGTCTAGCAGCCAGAGTGGTGGCTTTACTGTAACACACAGTACTTTTTGTAATCGGATTCAAAGTCTTCATCCATGCTGCTTGTGTCTGCCATCTTTTTACCATCAATCTTTGGCAGAAATTGTGCATAGTCTATCCCCTGCTGCTCATAGAAAAGAATGTAGGCAGAGTCGGTGTCAATTTCATCAGGGTGAAGTTCCTGAAGGGGTAAGAAAAGCCTTTAATAAAAAAAAAAAAAGCTATCACTATGCTGGCTCTTAATCCTTGCCAGGGAAAGGATGAATAACCCTCTTTAATTACTAAACCTGATTGTTTCCAGTTTTAATATGTCAGCTATCTCTTATCTACCCTGAAAATGAGTACCATTATCTTCAACTTTTGTTTTGGGAAAATATTATAACCAAAGGCACGTCAAAAGAATGACCTAAGCTGGGTGCGCTGATGCATGCCTGCGATCCCAGCACTTTGGGAGATTGAGACAGGAGAATCAAAGCTGGCCTCAGTGACAGCGAAGTGCTAAGCAACTCGGTGAGACCCTGTCTCTACATAAAACACAAAACAGGGCTGGGGATGTGGCTCAGTGGTCGAGTGTCCCTGAGTATAATCCTTGGTACCAAAAAACAAAACAAAACAAAAACACCTAAAACTCCCTAAAATTCTAATAGTTCAAAATATTAGAGCTGAGGGTATATAGCTCAGTGGTAGAGTTCTTGCCTAGCATGTGCAAAGCCCTAGGTAGGTTTAACCCCCAACATTGTAAAACTAAAACAAAAGAAAATGAAAATGAAACAATCCTCCCTCCCTTCCCAAGCCCCCAAAGATTGGAATTTTTCTCATTAACTAATATCTCCTTTTTCCTCACTACTCACAT
The DNA here is from genome assembly GCA_028644305.1 of Xerus rutilus. Classification (NCBI taxonomy): domain Eukaryota; kingdom Metazoa; phylum Chordata; class Mammalia; order Rodentia; family Sciuridae; genus Xerus; species Xerus rutilus. The sequence continues at coordinate 32,848,170 of CM053402.1, read as the reverse complement.
TTTTATTCTCCACTCTGCATATCCTCTTTGGTCCCTTAATACAACATCTATGACTTGATCCTAATAGAAACATTTATTTCCTATTGAGGAGAAAGTCTATTCTTTCAACAAATACTCCCCAGACTTATTGACATTCTGTTTCCAACTTTCACTCAGATTGAGAATATTTACCTTACAGCTGCTGTCATTGTAACAGTACCACTTGCAGTTTGGGTTTTTGGCATAAGTGACGTAATGGCCCCCACCCAGAATTCCTGAATGGCACTAAAGAAAAGAAGAGAATGGGGGTATGTTAGTAGTTACCAGTACTATAGTCAGGGCAGAGCACTAGGATCTGAGCAAAAGAACACTGATTATTAGGTTGGTAAGATAAAATGGTTTGGAACCTTTTAATTTTTCTAAAAACAAAATAAACGAAAAGCAGAAAACAAATGTCATAAGTCCCAATCTTGTGTGGGTAAACTACTACTTTATAATTGTAATTATTTTTTAGAAAGCAAAACTTTTAGGAACACATGATAATGAATAATTTGGACCTCTGACTCCACTCATACTAATTACATGACAACTCCCTGCATCACACTTTGAGCTTCTTGGAGTAGGTCTGTTCAAAAGGCCAGGATTTCTTTGTTAACTTTACTATCACTAAGCACAAAGTCTAGCAAACAAGCAAGTGCTGAAAAAATGCTTGTGATCAGCAAATGAAGATAAGTGAACAAACCACTGAAAAATGTAGACTATTCTCTGAAAACCATAAAATGAACTACTTACCGAAATTGCATACAGATTATAAATAGGTTTAATATGAGTATCTTCTCTTTGGTCATCAGTGCTGTCTTCTTCACTGTGATTTCCAAGCTGACCATTGCTGTAGCCATTGCCACATGTCTCATGCTCATAAAGGAATCCATTGGCCAAAGTGACCTCGTGGTCCTGGGGGGTGACCAGTTCAGGTTGGCTGCCTCCTAGTATGTGCCCTCTGCTCAAGATATCAGCCAGCTCACATATCTGCGAAGCCCCATTCTCTTTGCTGGGATCCAAGTTTTCCTTACTACTCGACAATTTATTTTTGCTGCCAATCTGAGGCAGCCGGAGCCTCCCTTTGCTCCTCCCCAAAGTCCGTGGGCTACTGTTAGGGCTGCTATTTTTGCTGGAGGGACAGCTGGTTCCACTTTTCCTTGATGAAGAAGGTGAACCTGTGAAAAGGATAAAAGGAAAGATTTATAAATCTGAATGCCACAAGGTAAGACAGACACCATATGCTAACTTTGAAGGCAGCATCACAAGTGTATACATAAAGGTAAAGATAGAGGAGTCCTGACTGGCCACTCTTTGGTTCTTATTATATAGCTAATACATTAGGCAGCAATATCTAATTACTGTAGATAATTAGAAATGTACCTGAAAATGTACCGTACATGAAAGGTGCTTTATGTCACATTCAGTTCAAAACAATGTAATTATTAGACTAGGGAGCTTTAAAAACACATTTTCCTCTTCTTTTTAAAATTAGACAAAAAATATAACCTTTATTAAGTATTTACTATTAAGCACAGTACTAGGGATAAACTCTTTACCTCACATAAAAATCCTGTATGGCAGTGGGACTTAACGTTCATGGTCACAATTTTCCATCCCCACCCACTTTTATGTCCTTAAAAATTATTGAGGATCCCTAGAACTTTTGTTTGTATTTTATCTTTTAGTATTTCCTATATTAGAAAATAAAACTAAGGAAATTAAAAAGTATAATACGCAAGCACATTCACTGTCAAAGTGACGATATATTCACATGGTATGCTGTCTCTGACTCCACTGTACATCTGTGAGAGAATGAAAGTGTGAAGTCATGTATACTTGCCCTTCCTTATATAAAGGTTCCACATTAACAGACGAAAACTACTGCAGATCAAAATTATTTAAAAAAACTATACCTGTACTGAACATGTACAGACTTGTTTTCTTTTAACCATTTCCTAAACAATACAGCATAACAACTATTTACACTGTATTGGTATTACAACTAACCTGGAGATGATTAAAAGTACACTGGGAGATTATGTACAGACTATATGCAAATACTACGTTATTTTGTAAAGAACTTGAAGCATCTAGATTTTGGTACCCATGGAAGGTCCTGGAACCAAGCCCACATGGATACCAAGGGATGACTGTGTGTGATGGTTAAGACTTCAATGTATCTTTTTGGAGGATACAGTTCAACATCTGACAACAATATTTCATACTCAGCTTTGTTTCTTATCATTGTGTCATATTTGTCCCAGATCTTGAAACTTTTTTTTTTAGTGGGGATTGAAACCAGGGGTGCTTAACCACTGAGCTACATCCCCAGGGAGCCCCCCCCACACCCTTTTAAATAGTTTTTTAGTTGTAGATGGATACAATACCTTTATTTTATTTATTTATTTTTATGTGTTGCTGAGGATCGAACCCAGCGTATCACAAGCGGTCTACTGCAAGTGGTCTACCACTAAGCCACAACTCCAGCCACCCCCAGCCCTTTTTATTTTTATTTTGAGACAGTGTCTCACTACGTTACCTAAGGCCTTGCTAAGTTGGTGAGGCTGGCTTTGAACTCAGTGAAGCTGGCTTTGAACTCACAATCCTCTTGCCTCAGACTCCCAAATCACTGGGATTATAGGTGTGCACCACCTTGTTCAGGCAGATCTTGATTTAAAAAAATTTTTTTAATTTTTTGGTACTGGGGATTGAAGTCAGGGGCACTTTACCACTAAACTATATACCCAGTCCCTTTTTTTTTCAAATTTATTTTTTAGTTGTAGGTGGACAGAATATCTTTATTTTATTTTCATGTGGTATTGAGTATCGAACCCAGTGCCTCCCGCGTGCTAGGCCAGCATGCTACCACTGTGCCATAACCCCAGCCCCCTCAGTCCTTTTTAAGTTATTGAGGCTAGCCTTGAACCTGTACAAATCTTGGTTTTTAAGAGATAATTCAGATACCCAGAGATGACCATATTGTCTTAGTATTAGTATTTTTATAAAAATAATTTTGATCCTTGAGACCTCCTGAAAGGATCTTAGGGACCCCTGTGGGTTCCCAAGACTATACTTGAGCTTCTACTTCAAGGGAACAAGGATGACAACTACCATTCATGCTATCACATATTAAGCATTATATAAAGTACATCACACTTGATATTTCAAATCCTCACACTGTGAACTTGGTATTATCTCCATTTTACAGATAAGAAACTAGATTTAGGGAGGATGCATCTTTTTTTTTTTTGGTACTGGGGATTGAACTCAGGGGTACTTGACCACTGAGCCCCAGCCCCAGCCCTATTTTGTGTTTTATTTGGAGACAGGGTCTCACTGAGTTGCTTAGTGCCTTGCCCTTGCTGAGGCTGACTTTGAACTTGCAATTCTGCTGTCTCAGCCTCCCAAAGTGCAGAGATTACAGGCGTGTGCCACTGTGGCCAGCTGGGAGGATGCATCTTTTGCTAAAAGTCACACAGTTCAGGGACTGTGGCTGTGGCTCAGTGGTAGAGTGCTTGCCTGGCACGTGTGAGGCACAGGGTTTGATCCTCAGCACAACATAAAATATGAATAAATAAAATAAAGTTTAAAAAACATACACAGATTAAACTCATCTTAAAAAAAAAAAAGTCACACAGTTCAAATACAGATAAGTCTCATTTCAGATAGGTTCTTTCTACTCCATCAAGCAATTCCTCCAGAGTACAAGACATATTTGTACACTTATGCAGTGTACAGGGGGCCCAAGAAAGGCCTTCTGTCAGGTCACCCCAGCCTCCTCACCTTTCGGGCTCCCTGTAATGTTTGCACTAAGTGAGGATGGGCTCTTGCTCAGAAGCACATCTTCTTCCCCTGTAGAGCTCTGGGCATCTACTTTCTTCACTTCTCCTGGAACCCTTGGTTCAGAGAGGTCATCCCCCTGGGGAGTGAGTGGTTTACGACTGCAGAGACCAGGGTCTCTTGGTACCAAAAAAGCACTAGGATCAAAATTTTCACGAGGAAATTTAACAATTTTTTGTGATTTTATCCATCGACCGTTTACAAATTGAAATCGTTTAAGGTGAATAATCTGGAAATGAAAAGGTAGAAAACACTTGTGTTAAAGTGCTCTGAAGGTACAAAAAAAAAAAAGTCTAACACATACAAATGTTTAAGATATATAACATAACATCATTATTTTTTAAAGATCTCGAAAATATTTTTTATAAGTGCCTTTACTCCATGATATATTTTATGTGATAGTTATATGAATATACACAATCATCAAAATACACTGTAATTTTAAAAAATTCTCACTATATCCCACTTCCCTTGTTCCCAAGCCTGCCCCTCCTTGCCCTTGTCTTCCCTTCCTCTAGTTCCCATTCCTGGAGCTAGCTAAACAGTGCTACTGATTTCTTGTGCATCCTTCCCTGGGAAGCTATTCTGGTCTAAGGAAAGAAAAACTTACATTCATTTCACAGAACAGTAGGATGCAGACACGAGGAAGAAAATACATATAATGTCTGGTTAAAATATACTAGTATTATTAGGGGTATAGCTCAGTGGTAGAGTGCTTGCCTAGCATTCATGAGGTTCTGGGTTCAATCCCCAGCACTTCAAAAAACACACAAAAATATCCTTAGTACCTTATAATTTGTTTTATTTATTTATTTTTCGTTTTTGGTAATGGAGATTGAACTCAAGGGCACTCGACCACTGAGCCACATCCCCAGCCCTATTTTTGTGTTTTATGTAGAGACAGGGTCTCACTGAGTTGCTTAGCACCTACCATTGCTGAGGCTGGCTTTGAACTCGTGATTCTCCTGTCTCAGTTTCCCTAAGTGCTGGGATTACAGCTTGAGCCACTGCGCCCGACTGAACCCAGAGGTGTTTTACTACTGAGTTATATCCCCAGCCCTTTTTATTTTTTATTTCAAGACAGGTTCTTGCTAAGTTGCTGACGCTGGTCTCTCGAACTTGCTATCCTCCTGTTTTGCCTATCAAGTTGCTGGGATTATAGACGTGTGCCACCTTGCCTGGCTTTACACTTATATTTGATGGAACTTTCCACCCATAAGAAAAACATGTTTGGTTTTAAGCAGTACTAAGGATTGAACCCAGGGTATTTCAATCCCCTGCTATAGCCCCTGACTTTTCTTTTCTTTCTTTTTTTTTTTTTTTTGTGAGACTAGGTCTCCCTGTGTTGCCCAGGTTGGCCTCAAACTTGAGAGATTCTCCTGTCTCAGCCTCCTGAGTAGCTTGGGATTATAGGTGTGTGTTACACACCTGGCACAAAAATGCTTTCTTAAAGGAATCTGTCACTTTTTGTCTTATGGACAAAAGGAAAAATCTCCTAATCCATGAAAGAACAGGGAAGAAGTAAATCAAATCTAAAAGAACACATAAGCTCCTGTACATTGGTGTGCTTCTACACACATTTAACTCAGCAGTGTGCCATAGCCACATGACCAAACCCAGTAGGCAATGGAAGCTCCCAGTCGGTTTACTCTCCTGCAGTCTAACTAAGGGCTAGCCTAAGGCATCCTCTCTCCAGGGAGCTGGAAGTGTCTTTAACCTGTTCCAAAGTTCTAATTTATTAGGTTATACTACTTGCGGCACTTCTCATATTGTGCTGAATTGCAGTTACTAGCCTATAGGACTGCTCTCTCCTAGACTATAAACTCATCAGGAATAGGAAATATTAAACATTTTTAGAACAATTCACCTCTGTACTCAACATAAACACACAGAAAATATTTTAAACACTGCTATAGGACAGGTCTTATTCTAAAAAATAACAAAAACTCATGTTAATAGCTTTTTTCCTTTATACTAGATCCCTGCTCTCTCAAGGGTAGGGCTATAACATACCAAGATAGGAGGAAGCCTCCAGAGATCCAGCTTTTTGGTTGCTAAGCAGTGGGTCTTACACTTGGAACAGTAGTACATCTCATTTTCTCCTAGTTCCTCCTCACTGGTGAAAGCACGGAGACAACTGTCCAGGTTGATGGGCTCAGCTTGTGCTCGCCGACTCTGCTCCACGCTTTCATGCTCATCTACAACCTGCAGGGAGAGGGATTAGAATGAATGGGGGTTGTGGTGAGGGTATTTAAAATGGTCATCCAGGGGCTGGGATTGTAGCTCAGTGGTAGAGCGCTTGCCTCGCATGCGTGAGGCACTGGGTTCGATCCTCAGCACCACATAAAAATAAACTAAAGATATTGTGTCCATCTATAACTAAAAAAAAAAAAAAAATTAAAAAAAAAATGTAAAATGGTCATCCAGCCAGGTATGCTGGCACACACTCAGAATCCCCACAAACCAGGAGGTTGAGGCAAGAGAATCTCAAGTTCAAGGCTAGCCTGGGTGACTTAACAAGACCCTGTTTTGAAATAAAAAATAATAAGGGCTCAATGGTAGAGCATCCCTGGGTTAAATCTCCAGTACTAGGGAAAAAAAGTCACACAGATATACTTATATACATCACTCTTTCTGTTACTTACCCCTTTCTTACACTAGATGAGAGAAAAAAAAATACAACCCAAGCTAGAGTCTGAGTAAATGCAGACATGAATTTATTCACCAATATCACAACAATAATATCCTGGATAAAATTTCTACTTATATGGCCATTTATTGGAGAAAATTTTTTGAATGTTTCAAACTGACAAAAACAAGGAAATTACCTGTTTGTTTTTCAATTTGAGAATACTAAAACAGTTTACGTATGAATTAGACCTCAAGTCTGCTCTGCTTAATATAAAGCCATTTATATTTTAATCAGAAAGACAGCATTGTAAGTATGCTAGTACAGAGGCTAGGAGAAATTTTATCACTGAAACAGAGATGCTAGATCTGGATGAAGTAGAAAGTCTACAGTAAAGCCCACCATGAGAAGGCAGCATACCAGGATACAGCCCCATGGGATATATCTTATTTGCATACTGATACCATGGAACATTGATTTATCAGAATACCACATGTATCATTTTGTCCCTTTCTTTTTTGGGGTACTAGGCCAGGTCTCATACACACTAAGCAGGAACTCTACTACTGAGCTGCACCCCTAACTCTGTGTGCCTTTTTATTTGAGATAGCAACAAAAGATAGAGCAAGCTTGGCTTGGTGGTGCATGCCTGTAATCCCAGTGGGAGACTGAGGGAGGAGGATCACAAGGACAGAATCAGCAATTTAGTGAGGCCCTAAGTGACCTTGCAAGACCCAGTCTCAAATTAACAAATAACAAGGGCTGGGCATGTAGCTCAGTGGTAGAGTGTCCCTGGGTTTAATCCTTAGTACTACAGACAGAAAAAAAAAAAAAAGAAAAAAGAGAAAGGGAGAAAAAGGAGCAAGGTTAAAAAAAAAAGTGCATGCTGCTTTTGTTATTAAGGTTCTTAACACCTGCCCAAAACTTTGGGATTCTGTTAACTAGTTCACTAGGCTTTGGCGCAAGAAGGAGCTAAGAAAGGAGAGAGTAAAAGGAGGTAAATATGTTGGGTGGGGTGGGATAGGGAGGTGGGAAAGAAGGAAGAACTTAGAATGCAACAGTGAAAGATTTTTTCTCTCTTCCATTCCTGACTACTACCGGAAAAGCAATTCCAGAACCCTGAAGCCAAGACCCTTCTGTTTATCTATTATGTATGAGAAGGTGGGAGAGGCACAGTATCAGGACTATGAAGGCTTCATGAGACTTCACACAGGAGTATTTTTCTCTCAAGGCAGGGACTGGACTACAAGTCCAACAAGGACTTCTTCTCTTTCTGGTAAAGGTCACACATATGTCCATCATTCCACTTATTGCCCCTTCCTCCCACAGGTGAAGTGGTCATCTTTGACTGAGGCAATTTCCCACAAGTTTCCATTATTAAAACTCATGACAGGAACATTGGGCTGCTTGGATTACAAATTGGCATAGTTTAGGCCCTTCAGTTTGGAACAATTTTCAGGTGAGATCTTTTCTCTTTGGAGAGGATGGGAGTCATGAGGCTGTCAAATGCTCCAATAAACTATCAAGGTTGGAGTTGATCATGCAATTATGGTTTTAACATTGCATCACCATCTGGTCTAAAGAACTCATTGAAAAAGAGGAACTTGGAGGAGAATTCTGTTTTTAAAAAGGGAACTGGGCTTGACCTTGGGTCACTGACTTCTTAGGACAAATTCTGTAGTAATAAGAAATACAGTAGTAATACTGTATTTCTCAGTATCTTTTGAGTTGGCCACTTATGGGAAAAACGGACATGCTTCATGTTGACATGAAACATGCTGTATCATGGTTGCTGGCATAAGCAGAAAAAGAGGTGTATCAAATACAGTAGTGTCTCTTCTCATAGCCAGTTAAACATTATCTCAACTCTCTCTAGCAGAGATGCTTTATGGCCAACCACAAATTACATTATGCTAGTGAAGAATGTTGATTTTTACTGACTATATTTTCTGTGGAACACAAGCTATGGAGCTAGGCAGGGACTGGTAGGATATAAAAGGCTAATTAAAAACATTTGTGGACTGACAATATATATTTATCAATAAGTTTTCCCTAAAGATTCCCTGTACTAAAGCCAGCCTCAGCAATGGTGAGGTGCTAAGCAACTCAGTGAGATCCTGTCTCCAAAGAAAACACAAAGTAGGGCCTGGGATGTGGCTCAGTGGTTGAGTACCCCTGATTTCAATCCTCAGTACCAAAAAAAAAAAAAAAAAAAAAAAGATTTCCTGTACTGCTCTATGCTTAGATTATCTACTAGTTCAAATAACTTAAATTACATATAGACATCCTCTACAAAATGTAAAAAGATAGAGAAACCTTTTATAGTCTTTTTTTTTTTTTGGTACTGGAGATTGAACTCAGGGGTACTCGACCACTGACCCACATCCCCAGCCCTATTTTGTGTTTTATGTAGAGACAGTGCCTCACTGAGTTGCTTAGCACCTCGCTGTTGCTGAGGCTGGCTTTGAACTCGCGATTCTCCTGTCTCAGCCTCCCTAAGTGCTGGGATTACAGGCCTGCGCCACTGCGCCCGGCTTTTATATTCTTTTTTAAAAAATTTTTTAAATTTGTGATAGACCTTTATTTTATTTACTTATATGCAATGCTGAGAACTGAACCCAGTGCCTCACACATGTCAGGCAAGTGCTCTACCGCTGAGCCCCAGCCCCAGCCCCACCTTTTATATTCTTTTTTTTGGTACTGGGGATTGAACTCAGGGGTACTCACCACTGAGCCATATCCCCAGCCCTATTTTGTGTTTTATGTAGAGACAGGGTCTGAGTTGCTTAGTGCCTCGCCCTTGCTGAGGCTGGCTTTAAACTCACAATTCTCCCATCTCAGCCTCCCATAGTGCTGGGATTACAGGCATGTGCCATTGTGTCTGGCTTATATTCTTTTTTTTTTTTTTTTAAATATTTTTTTAGTTGTCAATAGACCTTTTATATTCTTTTTTTTTTTAAATGTTTATTTTTTAGTTGTAGGTGACAGAATATCTTTATTTTTATGTGGTGCTGAGGATCGAACCCAGTGCCTTATGCGTGCTAGGCGAGCACGCTACCACTGCGCCATAATCCCAGCCCCCCTTTTATATTCTTAATGCAAAGGGAACTACTGTCAAAATACTGGCAGATTTTATTATTTTTCCTAAACAGTATATGTATTTTTTTTTTTAACAATTGAAGGAATTTCCCTCCCAGTATATGCAATTTTTTATACTTGAGTCTACCATGCTCTATTTCACCACTCCTCTAACGTGGGACAAACACAAAATTGTTTCTATTTTTTCTGGTGTTTTAAAAAAATGTTATATGACGGGGGGTGGGACTATAGCTCAGTGGTAGAGAACTTGCCTAGCATGCGTGAGGCGCTGGGTTCGATCCTCAGCACCACATATAAATAATAAATGAATAAAATAAAGATCCATCAACAACTAAAAAATATTTCAAAAAAAAGTTATATGATGGATAGAGTATTCTATTTTCCCCTGATAAATTCCTAGGAGGGAAACAGAATAAGAAATATAGTGGTGGGGGTGGGGGTAGGGAAGACTGAAGGAATTTTGGACTGTGCAGAGGGAAGTGAGGGGACTGGTGGGGTTGTGGGGATGGGAAGAATGAGACAGATATTATTGCCCTATGATTACACTAATGGTGTGACTCTGTACCATGTACAGCCAGAGGAATGAGAAGTTGTGCTCCATTTGTGTACAATGTGTCACAAAGCATTCTACTGTCATGTATAACTAATAAAAACAAATTAAAAAAGGAACATATATAAAGCATATATGTAATAAACTTAATTTTGAACCACTGTATTTCCTGTGTCTGCATGACTCTCTAAAGCACATATAGAAACCACATGGAAGGAAACCCAGATTAGTCATGTGTCCCCAACTTCCCAGTAATGCAGGATATCTCAATAGCTCTGTTTCCATGGTATCCCAAGTAAATGAAAGTGAGGTGAAAGTAAGTCATGTAGGCCCTTTTTCCTAGAACAGGATGTCCTCCAGAGCTTTTCGGATTTCTCAATGGGATTGTTAAAAAGAGGAATAGATTTACAGATCAAATAATTGTTTTTATTTTTGATAGAAATGTGTTGTCAGAATAATGTTCTGTCAGATTTTGTGTTGACAAAGATTTAGGAATCTTTCCATTGATTGCTACAATTTTCCCTCTTCAAAGGAAGCATGGCTAAAGTTACTGAATTACATTGCTATAGTGAGTATGATCTGAACATCAACTTCTCTTCAGCTTTTCTTTAGCTTTTAGCCCACTGATCTTTCATTGGACTAGAAAGAGCTCCCAGGAGCATCATGTTGTGTGGGGACATATTTAAGAATCCCATAGGGAACCATATCTGCAATTTCCCCAATCCTCAAAAGCATAAAAAGATAGAAGTCAATTACTATTATTAACTTATCTAAAAGGAATGCTTTTAAGAAAAAAATTTCTAACATTCAAGTGCTATATAAATGTAAAACCCACTACAATTCCTAATGACTTAAGAAACTCCTTTGATTCTGTTGCTTTTATTTCTCCATCAGATTCTTAGCCCATTTTTTTATCAATGTCCCTGATGTGGAACACCTATAAAAACTTAAATATAGCATTTGATATATAATTACTATAATATAAAAATTTATTATACTATTGTATTAATATTAACAATACATAAGCTCTAGATTATGATTTCCAACTTATTTTAATGCATCTTTGTCAATTTCATTGAAAAAGTCCCAGAATTGAAAACTTGGGACTCAGTAGGTTTTAATATCTCCATCCTTCAAAGAATATTTGGTTTATTAAAAAGTGCCTGGGGTACTTTTTTTCTTTTTGTGGTGCTAGGATTGAACCTGGGACTCATGCATGCTAGGCAAGCACTCTACCACTGAGCTAACAGTGGTAGAGGAGTGTGAAGTGTGATGAACAGCCACTAAGATATATTCTTATGTATCCAGTCTTAAAACATTTCAATCCTTTCTCTAATTTTTCTGATTACTATGCCCATTAAAATTAGCACCTATAATCTTAGAATACATGTGAGCTAAGTAATTTTGCTTATCAAATGCTACAGCTTTAGGGATATTTAACAAATTGGCAGAGAGATGTTTATTGGTGTGTCAGAGCTAGAGAATATACCTTCTTAAATACACTGAGTTTTGTTCCAAGATTTACTTGTTATTAATACTTCTGAAATTTAACACCCAATACCCATGATTTCAGAAACTGAAAAACGAAAAGCATAAAATTTATGTCAAAGTGCCAACTGGTTGAATGCTGATGACTGTTTTTCTGGTTGTTTCAAATTGTCATGATAGTTAAACTAAAGAAAAATTTCCTAAATAAAAACCACATCTTATGGCATCCCTGCTCACTTACTCTTTCCTGTGATGTCTGATAGCGGAGATGAAGGGCTGTGGGATCCCAATCCACAGCAATATATGCATTTCCAATGAAAGCTCTATCTTCCCCACAATCAATTTTACAGCCTCTGCAAAATCTAGAAAAGGGAAAAAGATCCACAAAGGAAGAAATAATTATGAAGGGATCTAAATTTTATTAATCAGAAATATTCTTCCTTCTTACTTTCCTTTTGGCTTCACAATTTGCCATGGGATTCTAACTTCAGACTTGGATAAATATAGTAATATTTATTAATACTTATTAGTTCAGGGAATCATATTTATCAATTCTCAAGTCTTTGACTTTATAAATCACTGGAGAAACAATTGTTAATATACAGGAAGCTGTGAGCACAGTGACAATTATGGGAACTGGCTATATGAGATAAAGCAAACAGAAATTCTAAATTCAGTTATTTAATACTCTGAAGTAGGATAACTTATCTGGTATAATAATGCTTATCTCTTTGTTTATAAAATAACATTACATAAAAATTTACAAATTTTGTTTTGTTTTTTTGGTACCAGGGATTGGACTCAGGGGCACTTAACCACTGAGCCACATCTTCAGCCTTTTCTATTTTTTACTTAGAGACAAGGTCTTGCTAAGCTGCTGAGCCTGGCCTCAAAATTGTGATCCTCTTGCCTCACCCTCCCAAGCCACTGGGATTACAGGCATGAGCCGCTGTGCACAGCAAAGATATACAACAATGGGCTGGGGTCGTGGCTCAGTGGCAGGGCACTTGCCTTGCACATATGAGGCACTGGGTTCGATCCTCAGTACCACATAAAAATTAATAAACAAAATGAAGATATTATGTCCATTTATAACTGAAAAATATTTTTTAAAAATATAATAATTTTTAAAGTTGCAGGGAGGAGTACACAACAAAGCTGTGGTTCCAATGCCTATTTTAGGTTCAGTTTGCTAAGTCTATTACAGTTCTTTAAAAGTTGACTTTCAATATTGTCAGGCACTTTACCTACTATAACAGCAATGACTAATCAATCTTCATATATCTGTCTAAACACCCCAAATATATCATGTTCCACTAGCTCAGAACTTCCAAACTGACTGAGTTATTGTTTTGTGTATGTGTGGGGTTTTTTT
>CM053402.1:32792553-32834668 GCA_028644305.1 Xerus rutilus | reverse complement strand
GTGTACTGTAGAGTTATAAAACCAACTAAGATTCAAAAGCAAAATTTAGCTGTTGATCTCACAAGTAAGATCTAAGTTTATTTAGATTCTAAGTTTATTTCAAGCTGCTTATTTGCTATTAACTTCTCAAAACTGGAAATTTTATGAAAAAAGTACAATAATCTGAAGCTGCAGTTCTACCAAAATTTTTCTTCTGTAGGAGATCACTTTACCTATACCACGGGCACCAAGCACAGGAGTTCCCATCTTTCTGCACAACTCGTAGTGTGAATGGATATTGATAGCCCATACTGTCATCACTGAAACAGAAGAGAACATAAACTTAAGAAGCATTTCTGGTTTGAGATCCACCTCCTCTTCATCTTCCCTTAAAGTGATCCTAGGAAAGGGCATCTGCCATAGCATTATTTTTCATGTTGGTAGCTCAATGTGGCTTATCCTAATTCATCAGCTACAGCTGTGTACCAGCCACACTAGGACACATCTCTGCTTACAGAAGGTATGGATTACCAGATGTCTCTAAGAGAGTTTATGTGGCACACAAAAATCTTACAAGATAATTCAATCATGAAATCAAATACCAAATATCTTCCCACCCTAATTTTATCAAAGGATTTAATTCATATTAAACTAACGCTAGACTTTTCTATACTAAGAACACTGACATACCATAGGAAGCTGTATGTTTAGAGGTCTTCTTTAATCAGATTCCTTGTTTATGGTACAGGTTAGATAAGTATCCCCTGTTCTCTACCTTAACTACTCAAAGACATAAGCTGCACATACTATTCTTGGCATAGCTTCTTTTAACTGCCAATAATTGTGTCAAGTTAGCTTTATAAGTTGTCCAAGTTTTTAAAAAATTGACTAAACCTCGCCTCTACAACAAACAACAATTAATACATATACCATTAACATCAAGTTGTACATCTTAAACATACAATTTCTGCGTTGGAGGTGTTGCTCAGTGATACAGCACATGTTTAGCAAGTGTGAGACTCTGGGTTTATTCCCTAGCACCAGAAAAAAATCTCTGAAAAACAAGATGCTCCCTGTCCTCTAATTCCTATTTTTAATTTTAGTTCCTAAAGCTGGGAGGAAAAAAGAAGCAAAGCAAGGAACATAACCTAAAAGCAATATACATTTCAGTTCATTTGGCCATTGATAGTGGCTAACACATGACTGCTAGAGGTAATTAAACCATGATAAAGACTCACTGTAAGGGCAAAAGTGAATAATATGTCTGGCACAGCAATTCCCCATCTTTCTGTATAATCTGTCCAATGAATAATATTGATAGTCCTTACTGTCCAGTATCCTGTCCAAATCAACCAACAGTAAATGAGAAATCAAATGAAAGGGGCCAAAATGAGCAAGCAGCACTCTCATAGGGAACCATGTATCCACTGAACAAAAATAACTTCCTCATTCTACTGTCATGTATAACTAATTACAATAAATTAAAAAAATAACTTCCCCTCTGTTAGTGTAGATCTTGAATGTCCCCCAAAGGCCCATGTGTTGAAGGCTTGGTCTTGAGCCCATGGTAGTATTGGGATGGTAGTATGTGGAATCTTTAGGAGGTAGGATCTAGAGGAAGAAGTTGGGTCACTGAGGGTATTAGGTATTGCATTTGAAGGAATAGTAGAACCCTGGCCCCTTCCTGTCTGTACTTCCTGGCCACTATAAGGTGAGCAGCTTGTTCAACTGTGTACTGCCATGATGTATTGCCTCACCAAGGGCTCAAAAGCAATGAGGCCAACTGACCATGGGTTAAAAACTCTTAAAACTGTGAGCCAAAATAAATCTTGCCTCTTTTTAACCTGGTTATCTCAGGCATTTGGTACAGTAATGAAAAGCTGACCAACACTCCACCCTATAACCATGATCTCTAATATATTTTCTGTCTCCGTGAATTTACTCATTATAGATACTTATAAAAGTAAAATCATTCAATGTTCATCTTTTTTTTGTCTGGCTTATTTTACTTAGCATAATCTTTTCAAGCTTCATCTATGTTGCAAAATGTGTCAGAGTTTTATTTCTACTGATGGCCAAATAATATTCCATTGTATATATACTGCTATTGTTTATCCATTCATCTGCTGATAGACACTTGGATAGTTTTTACCTTTTGGCTATTGTGACTTGCTAGATACATTTGATGGAATTCAGAGGCATTTTATCATTTTACCTATAAATATTTCAGTGTGTACTTCCAAAAGATAAACTCTTGTTATCTTCAAAATGGCTGTTAAATTCATTCTCTCTTTAAGCCACTCCAACCTCCTTTCCTTCATCTATAGTACTCCACTAAAATAGATTTCACAAAGGTCACCAAAGACTGACATTTTATGAAATGTTGTAGGTAATTTTTAGTCCTCTTCTTACTCAATCTCTCTGATTTGAAACAACTGATCATGTCTTCCTTGAAATACTTTCTTCACTTAACTTTTGGTTACCTGCTCATTTCTGGTTTTCTTCACATTACTGGCTGCTACCTCTCCTTTCTCTTTTCAACTTCTAAATGTTGGAATGCATCAGAAAATCAGATCATGGTCATCTGATTGTTTTTAAATGAGTCTTTATCTCAGGGATTTAAATTTCAACTATGAAATGTTTAGTGACACTTTATTTATATCTTCAGCAAAAGACATTCAAATGAATTTCCCACTTGGATATAATAACAGGTATATTAAATTTAACTTGATTTCTGTCCTTTCATGATAAAATCTGTTCCTTCTCTAGTTTTCTCTTTCTCACAAATGGGACCACCATTCAACAACAACTGCTCAGGCTAGAAACCTAGCCTGGACTCCTTTTTTTTTTTTAAACTCACAATCCACATCCAATTCATTAGCAAGTCCTAGGAAAAGTCCTTACCTAGAAGTCCTTTAATTCAATCAGACTCTCACTTCAACTCTAATCTCACCCAAACATCACTTATACTAAACATTCATCAATTAAATTGTTCATCTTTTATTTGTAGTTTTTCTTTAAGATTTATCATAAGCCCTATCTAATCATCAAAAAACCCTATACCATAATGAAGATAATTTTTTATTCAGTTATTACAGAATCAGAACTTTCATTTGCATTATGATAGCAAGAAAATGATCTCAAATTCAACTAAGATATAAATAAGGCACCATAACCCCAATGATTATTCAAAGCCAGTGTGTTTACTAATCCAATAGAATAATGGCAGGAGGAATAGAAAGAAACCAGAAAATGTTTATTATGCTTAGATTTATGAAATTATTCCATATTAAAATAACATAGTATGGAAACCATCCAACTGAATCATATATTATGGCATGAGACTTTTTCAGAGTTCATGTGTAGATACATACACTGTTACTCCCATTCTGAATTTCAAAGATAATCAAGAGAGACTCTACTTTTGAAACAGAATATAAGGATATTACCTGAAGCATTAGCAGGAGAATAAAAGAATTATTAGACACTGAAATATCTAAGTGACAAAAGGAAACTATACAGTTTCTTTCACTCAAAAGATCACACCAAATGGTTCCTTCAAGAGTGACTTGACATGGAATGGGTCCTTGGTATTATAAGAATTCATGTAAAGTATTCTTCTAGAGTTTGAAACCATAAGTCTAGGCTAATACACTGAACTTACCAATCCTGAGCATGATTACTAGCTTCCTGAGGTGGGAGAGGGCTGGCTAAACGAGATACTTGAATCCAAACTGCATCATATAGATCTTTCTTCCGGGTATGTACGGTACATGGAACAATCAGTGGCATTCCAAAGAGGCTGGGGCGATTCTTCTGAGATGACAGGAAGTACAATTCTGTTCTCATCTATGTGTACAAATATGAGAAGAGAGTGAAAATCAGAAGCCTGATTCTTCCAAGACTGCTAATAACAGCATTATTAGCCATTTTCCACTTAATTACTACCACATTCTTCTTTTATGGAACCATCTTAAAAAAAAAGCAATGATTATTTAAAGTGGAGTTATTGAAAGATAGAGGTACTGCCAATTTCAGAGTTATATATCAAAGTTGGAATTCAGTATTTAATAATTCTAAACTACAGTTTTCTCTGATAAATATTTGTCACACATACTGAATCATATGTAAAAACTGATAACAGATTCATAGCTCAAGGCCTTTAAACAGTTAAAACTCATTCTTTTTTTTTTTTTTTTTTTTTTTTGGTACTGGAGATTGAACTCAGAGGCACTCAACCACTGAGCCACATCCCCAGCCCTATTTTGTGTTTTATGTAGAGACAGGGTCTCACTGAGTTGCTTAGCGCCTCGCCTTTGCTGAGGCTGGCTTTGAACTCGCAATTCTCCTGTCTCAGCCTCCCTAAGTACTGGGATTACAGGTTTGCACCACTGCGCCCGGCCAAAACTCATTCTTTCTCTAGAAAGTTTGCAATAAAAACCTCCCTTCAAAATGTAATTTTCTAAGAATAAACTGTTGATAATGGTTGTTAAAGAAGCAATTTCCAAATCTTTGGAACTTCTGAAAGCCAGTTATTAATTTATAATAATTTATTCATCTTGCTAAAAGCAACAGAGTGACTTCATTCTTGTTTTTTAAAGACATGATAGAATAAAAAAAGGCCAAAATTTTAAAAAGCTGCTTTATGTTAAAGAGATTCTTATAACATTCCTTAATACAGGCTGAATATCCTTTATCCAAAAATCCTTGGAACCAGAAGTCAGATTGCCAATTCTTTTAGATTTTTAAATATATGCATTAAACTTTACCAGAGAAGCATCCTTAATCTCAACATTTTTAGATTAGGGATGTTCAACTCATATATATGAATACCTACACAAAAACTTGACTGGAAATGACTGCTTAATAAATCAGAAGTTTAAGCCGGGCATGGTGGCACACACCTGTAATTCCAGCACTTTGGGAGGCTGAGACAGGAGAATTGCGAGTTCAAAGCCAGCCTCAGCAATGGCGAGGCGCTAAGCAACTCAGTGAGACTCTGTCTCTACATAAAACACAAAATAGGGTTGGGGATGTGGCTGAGTACCCCTGAGTTTAATCCCCAGTACCATAAAAAAATAAATAAATCAGAAGTTTAGAATAACAGAATGGATGGTAGGAGGTCAAGATTATTCAAAAAGCTGCTGAATATTTAGACATTTAATGATTTAAAAAGTTTGATCTTTATGAAGTAGTTAGAAAACTAAATCAATAACTTATAAACATAAGAGGGATTAGCTAGTTTCTAACTGAAAAGACTTTTTAAATTTCAGATTCTCCAGTATTTTATTTTGACATTATTTATTTAAGCTTTGCTAAACACAAAATTTGAAGACCTTATTTCATGTGTCAATTTTGTTGTAAGGCTCACAGGAACCTAGACAGTTCAGTTCAAATATATTTTAAAATAAGAAACTTAATGAAGCTGCACATAGTGATACATTCCTGTAATCACAGCTATTTGGGAGGCTGAGGCAGGAGAACCACAAGTTGGAGGCCAGTCTGGGCAATTCAACAAGACCTTGTCTCAAAATAAAACCCACACAGCCCAGTGCAGTTGTACATGCCTGTAATCTCAGCAATTTGGGAGGCTGAAGCAAGAGGACTGCAAGTTCAAAAACAGCTTTAGCAATTTAGAAAGACTCTGTCTCAAAAAATAGAAAGGACTGGAGGATTTTGCTCAGTGGTAAAGAACCCCTGGGTTCAATCCCCAGTGCCAAAAGTGAAAAACCCCACACAAGTTTCATCCTCTCATAGGTAACTTATCTCAGTGATAAAAAATAGGAAGGACTGGAGGATTTGGCTCAGTGGTAAAGAACCCCTGGGTTCAATCCCTAGTACCAAAAGTGAAAAACCTCACACAACTTTCATCTTTTCATAGGTGCCCAAGTCTACTCAGGACTTCCCAGAATTTCTACTTCCAGTTCTGCTGGACCAGTAATTTTCTTCTTGTACTTGCCTTACAACTTTTTCTCTCATCTGAAAAAACTCAACTTGCTTTAACTCTGCCAAATTTTTGCCCTATTTCTTTGATTACACTGCCTTTTTCCACTTTTCTTTTTAGACTTCTCTACATTTTTTTTTCTTGAAACTGATTCATTATTGAGTTGTTAATAACATTGTTTTCCTCTTCTATTCCTCAATATTGCCTATGCTGCCTTGCCTATTCCTCTTCTGTTACTACCTTGCAAAAGAAAAAAAAAAAGGAGGAAAAAATCACTTTGAAAGCAAGTCAACCATGATATCAAAAGGATATGAATGCTAGTAATGGAACAAAGAAGAAATGATAAATTCAAATTTTATTTTACTTTGTTTTGTTTGTAGTACTGGGGATGGAAACCAGGGCATCACGCATGCTAGGCAAACACCCTACCATGGAACTACCTACACTTCCAGCCCCTTTAAAAAATTTTATTGTGAGACAAGGTTTTGTTCAGTTGCCTAGGGTGGCCTTGAACTTGCAATCCTCCTGCCTCAGCATTCTGAGGAGCTCGGATTACAGGTGTATGCACTATGCTAGATCAAGCAGTATTTTAAAGAGAAGAAATTAAAAGGTATGGTCATATATTAAATATGAAGTTTTAGAAGTAGTACTCAGATGCACTGGCTATCCTGGTGCCTCTTAAAATACAAGAGAGGAATATCACTGCATACACTGACCATAACATGTGATACTAAATCTTGGCTATGATTATTTACATTAGTATATATATATATATATCATACAGAAAATGTATTTAATGAAGATGCTATGAAGACAGAAAATGGCTGTTTCACAAATGACACCGACACCACCAACAGTAAGTTGCCCAACATTTAACTAACCATTTTTCGGTGTACTGCAATGATGTATCCTGTAAAGGGGTTGTCAGGAAGAGATGGCATATGGCCATTCACCATTCCATTTGAAAAGTTCTTCTCAGTTACACATGGCACAACAGTGTTTGGCATTCCATTGGGGATGAATATTGGACGAGTCAGGTCCCCATTGGTAGTTAGGGAGAACATTCCATTTGTAGATGGGGACGAGGAGAAATCTGTAAATTCAAAGATATGTACAGCATCATCAGCTTATGATATCTTCATCTTTGCTCTTGTCTCAAGTATTCTGAAGATCTGGACCATTGACAATGTTGTCTCTTTTAATACAAGACAGAAGGAAATCATATCTCAAATAAGAACTCTTAGATATATCTGAAGATTTATTTTCAGATTTTACTTTTGTAACTTACATTGATGATTGAACAGGAAAGCAAGAATAATGGCTGAAAACCTGTTAAGTAGAATTCTTGCAGAAATCTATATGAACATCATGTTGTGGCACACAAACAATTCTACCACTTGTTTTCTTTTTGCTCTCCTCAAAAATTCTCCAATCCTTAAAACTGTTATGTCCAATCTGGTCTCTAGACAGATGTTGCCTTTAAAATTTAAATTTAACTCAAATGAAAAATACATTCCCTCAGTTTCACTAGCTACATTTAAAGTGCTCAACAATCCATGTGACTGGTAAAATACTGTATAAAAGGGAAAAGATCATAGAAAGCTTCCATTATTACAGAATTCTACTGGATGGTGATGTTCTAAACAAAAAGCAACATTATGCTAGGCAGGGTAACACACACCTATAATCCCAGCAATTTGGAAGACTGAGGCAGAAGCATCATAGATTCAAGGCCAGCTTCAGCAACTAGCAAGACCTTAAGCAACATAGTAAGATCCTGTCTCAAAATAAAAAATAAAAAGGACTGAGGATGTAGCTCAGTGGTTAAGATCCCCTGGGTTAAATCCCTAGTAGCACAAAAAAGAAAAGCAACATTATACTATCTACCAACTCATCATCAGTAGTACCTACTACGTGCCAATGAGAGGAGCCTAATTCCTATGAAGACTTTTATAGGTGGAGTAATAAATTAATTACAAGCAGTATAAAGATGGACAAGCATATTAATGGCAAAAAAACACCTCACTGACCCATGTTCAATCACATTCAATAACTGGACTGATTCCTTTTTAGCTAAATTTATTATTTATGTTTTCTGATAATATTTTCCTTTCATACCATTGGTTGCCATGTTAGTATTGGGTAAGAGTTAAAAGAGATATGAATGCCAATCGTATATGAGCAAGTAACCACCTACCTAACTCAGTCACTTGGGTTTTATGAATTTTTGGTTCCTCATTTATAAAAGAAATTTGGGTTAAATGATCATTAAAGTTTCTTTAGGCTCAAAAATTCTTTTGCTCTAAGTAGGAGATCAAAAAGAAGGGAGGGCCGGGCGCGGTGGCTCAAGCCTGTAATCCCAGCACTTAGGGAGGCTGAGACAGGAGAATTGCGAGTTCAAAGCCAGCCTCAGCAACGGCGAGGCGCTAAGCAACTCAGTGAGACCCTGTTTCTACATAAAACACAAAATAGGGCTGGGGATGTGGCTCGGTGGTTGAGTGCCCCTGAGTTCAATCTCTAGTACCAAAAAAAAAAAAAAAAAGAAGGGAGGAGGGATGGGAAAAGAGAGGAAAGGCAGAATAAATAAACCATAATATATTCCTGTAGGGAATTTCACCTACAGGTGTGTGTGGAAAGCACCAATCAAAGATGGATAAATGGATGAGCAAGGTGGAGTGGAGGGACATGAAGAGAATAAAGGGGGAAGTAGGGAAGAAAGAAGAATGAAATAGAGCGGATCAAATCCCATGTATATATGATTCTGTTGAGATCAATCAAGCTACTATGTATAACTACAGTGCTCTAATAAAAAGAAATTAAAAATTCTTTTGCTGTTAATATCCTTAGCATAATATATGCAAAAAAGATGACAATTCTTTAGCCAGTATTCAAAGGTGAGATCATGAGGAGCTCTAGTTTTATCTTACCTGTCTGTACTGGACTAGAGGCTGAAACTGGAGACACAGGGATGGGAATTTCAAATGCACACAAAAATCCACTCACTGAGAGTCGTACTTTTTGGTTATCCTGAGGGAAGTTCTACGGGGAAAAAAAAAGTAAAGCAAGATGAGAAGAAAGGGATGTTTCAGATAAAACAGAAAAATTATCTCATCTATTTGAAGAAAATGTCTTAGGAGTTTCAGTGGTAAAACAAACAAAAGAACCAAATAATTATTCTCCACTAACTAAAAGATGTATACTTGATAAAATAACTGAAAACTCACCTCACTGCCAAAGAAAATCATTATCCCTTTTCAGAAAGAGAAAGTATGTTGTGTATGATTGACTTCCTAAATTTTGTCTTTTTATTTCAGGAATATAAGCCCAAAACCCTCACAGAGATCTTGTTTTTTAAGTTATATATGAAGAAAATGTGAGTGAGGTAGGGTTTTGTTCAAAAACCTCAAGGACAACTACAAAGAACACTTATGGTAGAAGCTCAATATAGGGTAGACAATATATTAGACTATTTCTCCAACTGGAATGCAGGAAACATGATTGTGTCAATTTGTCTTTACTTTCTAATTTCTTAGCATTTTGAAAGGTAAAGCATAGAGTTTTCCTTTAGTATCTTTGGGGGACTGGTTCTAGGACCCACTGCAGACACCAAAATCAGCAGATGTAAGTTCCTTACATGAAATGGAGTAGTGTTTGCATATAACTTATGCATACCTTTTAATATACTTTAAATCATCTTTAGATCATTTATAATATTTAATACAATGTAACAATTATGTAAACAGTTGTTATACTGTATTATTTAGGGAATAATGACAAGGAAAAATCTGTATGTGGTAGTTTAAATGTGATTGCTTTTCATCCATGGTGGGTTGAGTCAGAGGATGCAGAACCCTCAGACATAGGGCTGTTTATTCATAAATACATAAAATAACCTAAGAAGAATTCCAGTAACAGTGGTAATATAGAAGAGCTGCTGAGTATAGTTGTAACAGTTGCAGGGGAGACTCTATATTATAATGACACAGCTAGATCAATTCATACAGATAGCCTTATATATTTTCCTTCTTTAAAAACACCACCATCAGTGACTTGGGAGGCTGAGGCAGGAGGATCACAAGTTCAAGGCCCTAGGTAACTTGGTAAGACTCTGTCTCAAAATAAAAAATAAAAAGAGCTAGGAATGTGGCTTAGTAGTTAAGTGCCCCTGAGTTTAATCTCTAGTGCCCAAAACAAAACAAACAAAAAACAACCCCCCTCAAAAAAAAAAACTTGGTACTTTTTCTGTTCTATTTTTGTTATGTTTTAATATCTCTCATGGCCATTTAACATAACAATTAACTGATAATAATGGAAAAACTAAACTTTGATGGATGGAATCAAAAGGTTTCCTAGAAAGAGAAGTTAATATTACCTTTATGTTGGAACCATGTACTTCTGCAAGAAGGATTTGTTCTGATTTAAGTCCACAGAGATCACTCAGCTGTTTTTTTAAACCTGTGTACTTTTCATCCATATTCAGTCTTAGTCCATATCGTATAGGAGTAGTACCATCCAACTTAATTACTAGTAAAGAGAAAAGATGTTTTATTAGTAAAACAAAGTTACCTTTATTAATAAAATCAAGTTACACTCAAAGTCTTACACACTGTAAGCAGATATATCTGACTTACAAATAGCAAACAACTCAGTCTAGAATTGTATTTTATATGTAAATACTAAAGTAGTACTAAATAATAATGTTGAGAAAATTAAGATTTTTTTAATGTTCATCTGATATAGAAGTATGAATGGATCTGTAATAATTCAAAAAGAGTTTCTGGCATGTTTGAAACTAAACAATCAATGGATACACAAATAAGCCCAGGTTCCACATCTTTCAAATCCAAAATCATGCCCAAATGTAGATTGCTGACTACTAATCTTTATGAGTACTCACTACAAACAAATAACTATAATTATAAATTTAGGCTGCATGTATAAAGTAGAAGAAAATGGAGTCAAATAATATTTTAGATCTCTGTGACCCACCTGTTATTTCTAAGTGCATATAACTATCCATTGGTAGTGGCAAAGACAAAAAATTGAAAGGGTCAAATCGGACACTTATATGCCCACAAGTTTTGCATTTGACTTGGGATCTTAGCTGCCCATGGAACAAATCCACAACGATTGATCTATTTCTTCTCAGATGGTTGTCCCAGGCCTAACAAGAAAAAAAGATACAAATCTTTGTCTTTCCTCCCAAAATTCAAAAGATAAATTTTTACATAAATCCCAAAACATTGGCTAAGTATATTGCATTTAAATGTCAAGAACATAATCCTTACGCTTCATTTAAAATATAAAAGCTATCTGCCTACAAACTTATAAATCCAGATATGTAATTTAAAATGTATTACCTATAGAGGGAATAGAGAATAGAATACGATTTTTTCTAAATAGTCTGTAAAATATTAAATTCAGGGGCCTGGGGTTAGAGCTCAACACTTGCCTATCATGTGTGAGGTCCTGGGTTTACCCCTCAGCTTCATAAGTAAGTGTGTAAGGAAGTAAATAAATTCATATGAAAAATCTTAATTTTCATTTGTTCTTATCATGTTAACAATGGTGAGTATTAGTCCATAAGAAGCAGGTAAAACACAGCTATCAGTCACTGTATACATTATTTTAGCAATTATTGGAACTCTTTAAATTCTACTGGATAATTATTCCTATCTCACCTCATAAAGTTCATAAAGTGAAATAGCAATGTTTTTTTATTTTCATTAAATATGTTTTTGTTTCAGTATTACTTTGTAAGAATTAAGCAGAGAAAATAAATTCTTTGGTTCTTGGTAAAATTATGGTGTGCATTTAAGTGGTGCTACACATAATTGTGGTCAGAACATTTACTCTGTTGCTTATATTAGAAACTCAAAATGGGGGGCTGAGGTTGTGGCTCAGTGGCAGAGCGCTTGCCTCGCATGTGTGAGGCACTGGGTTCGATCCTCAGCACCACATAAAAATAAACAAACAAAAGAAAGACACTGTGTCCATGTATAACTAAAAAATATTTAAAAAAAAAAAAAAAGAAACTCAAAATGGACAAACCTCTGCAGCTACTTCCCAGTCTGGTCGTCCATCACTGTCCTTTAGTTCCACATAAGGCTTCTCATGGACTCGGTTGAGATCTTCATGAAGACCATCCAAAAGAAAAGCCAGAAGTTCCTGGGAGTCTTGTTGCTGGAACCCATTAAACCTGGGAGCATATTTCGCTATGGTCCACTATAAATATGAGGAGTAACACTCATTATTTCCTACCCCATAAAATTTGGAATGAACATGTCCTAAAATTCAATCAGAGACAGACATTATAAAAAGTAAAGCCAGGGGCTGGGATTGTAGCTCAGTGGTAGAGCGCTTGCCTCACATGCGTGAGGCCCTGGGTTCGATCCTCGGCACCACATACAAAGCAATAAAATAAAGACATTGTGTCCATCTACAACTAAAAAAAATTTAAAAAAAATAAAAATAAAAATAAAAAGTAAAGCCAAGGGGCTGGGATTGTAGCTCAGTGGTAGAGGGCTTGCCTCGCATGCGTGAGGTACTGGGTTCGATCCTCTGCACCACATAAAAATAAATAAATAAATATACTGTGTCCATCTACTACTAAAAAAAAGTTAAAAAAAAAAAAAGTAAAGCCAGTACTTAGTCTGCCTCTATTTCAGCAAGCATTTTTATTTATTCTTTTCATATATGACAGTAGAATCTATTTTGACATATTTATACATTTATATAAACATGAAATATATCTTATTCTAATTAGGATCTAAGTCTTGTGGATGTACACAATGTTGAGATTTACTATGGTGTATTCATATATGTACATAGGAAAGTTATGTCAGATTCATTCCATTGTCTTTCCTATTCCTGTCCCCCCAGCCCCTGTTCCTTTCATTTCCCTTTGTCTAATCCACTGAACTTCCACTTCCCCACCATCTTGTTGTGCTTTAGCATCCACTTATCACAGAGAACATTCAACCTTTGGATTTTGGGGATTGGCTTATTTTATTAGCATGATAGTCTCCAGATCATTCATTTACTGGCAAAAGACATAAAGTCATTCTTTTTTACGGCCAAGTTTTTTGAGAATCTCCATACTGCTTTCCACAGTGGAGCAATTATATTTTAGATAATCATTTAATTTTACTGCTCTTTCTTTTAAATAACCACTCCCCCCCCCCCAAAAAAAGAAAGAAAGTAAAAGAGAGAGGCATTTTGGCTAATTCTGTGCTCAGAATCACACTGGCAAACTGAGTTCTTTTTTTTATTGGTTCTTTTTCGTCATACATGACAGTTGAATCTATTCTGATGTATTTATACAAGCATGAAATATATCTTATTCTAGTTAGGATCCCAGTCTTGTGAATGAACACTATAGTGAGATTTACTGTGGTGGGCAAACTGAGTTCTTTTTTTTTGTTTTGTTTTGTTTCTGGTACCAGGGATTGAACTCAGGGGTACTGGACCACTGAGCCACATCCACAGCTCTATTTTGTGTTTTTTGTAGAGACAGGGTCTCACTGAGTAGCTTAGCATCTCACCATTGCTAAGGCTGGCTTTGAACTCACAATTATCCATTCTCAGCCTCCCAAAGTGCTGGGATTACAGGAGTGTGCCACCCCACCTGGCTCAAACTGAGTTCTTAAGGCCCACAGATGTTATTTAATACAAAAATGGTAAAGCAGCATTGTTCACAATAAAAGACATCCTAGACTACGTAATATTTTTTTTCACAGTTACCTGTTCTAATTTTTAGTATTAGAGGCAAAACAAGATAGTATTTAAGAGTTAAGACTTTCAAACTTGCAACTATGGGAAAACTATTTAATCAATTTGGGTTTTAGTTTCCTGGGCCATAAAATGGGGATTAAGCCCAGGCGTGGTGGTACACACATGTAATCCCAGTACTTTGGGAGGCTGAGAATGGAGAATCATGAGTTCAAAGCCAGACTCAGCAACAGTGAGGTGCTAAGCTACTCAGTGAGACTCTTTCTAAATAAAAAACACAAAACAAGTCTGGGGATGTGGCTCAGTAGTTGAGTACCTCTGAGTTCAATTGCCGGTACCAAAAAAAAAAAAAAAGGATTAAGACACAGCATTATAGAGTTATTTAGAGAATTAAATAAGTTAATACACATAAAGAAATTAAAATAGTACCCAGGAAGTGGTAAGTAGTCAAAATTTTAGCTATTATAATTATTAATTTTTAACTTCAAAACACTTTTCTTTTAAAATTAATAATTCTAAATTCATTAAAATCTACTAAATATGATACTAACATAAAACTTATACCCATTAATTACATTATTTTATTCTGCTTTTTTATTCCACAGATAAAACTAATTAGCTTAGTAGTGCTGAAAATGTATTGGATATAATTAATTAGACTCTTAGCTGCGCATGGTGGCGCAAGCCTGTAATCCCAGCACTTAGAGAGGCTGAGACAGGAGAATCGCGAGTTCAAAGCCAGCCTGAGCAATGGCGAGGCGCTAAGCAACTCAGTGAGACCCTGTCTCTACATAAAACACAAAACAGGGCTGGGGATGTGGCTCAGTGGTCGAGTGCCCCTAAGTTCAATCTCCAGTACTAGAAAAAAAAAAAAAAAAGTAATTAGACTCTGAGGTCACTTTGCAGTTTGAATACTGCTAATAGTAAAGGATTATTGAAAAAGGCTTACTATTCACACAAAGAAGATATCTGATAAATGAACAACATCTCAAATATAGACTGTGCCTTTGGTCTTTGCCTACCCAGTACATATATAGCAATGTTATGCACATATCTGAACAAATAAAAGTACTGGACATCTGGTTTATGCCAAGTAAGCAATCCAAAAACAGTGATTAAACTAAAAAACACAGAAAACATGTAAATAAATATGATTATTTAAACAAGTGTTTAGGAATTAAATACTTTGGTATATTACTTTAACATATTTACCCGAAGCTTTAATGGGGCAACATTCTTCTGAGTTCCACTCCAAAGTTCTTGTACTAAATCACCATAGCATTTAGCCATATGCCCCTTCATACCAATGGGATTTGTCCTAGAAGTTTGAGAAGAAAATTTGTAGCCAAAGATTCTCATTAAGTCACAATCACACAGGCACAGAAGTCTAGCATACCACATCAAAAATCTTATTATTTTTTGAAACAAGAGAAGTATTCTTTTGCCCTAATTTTATACTGAATAGGGCAATAAGAAAAGATTTTTCTCTTCTAGCATAAAAAAGGAGATGATTGAAGCTGGGTGAGGTGGTACACACTTGTAATCCCAACGGCTCGGGAGGCTGAGACCCTAAGCAACTCAGCAAGGCCTTGTTTCTAAACAAAATATAAAAAAGGGCTGTGGAAGTGGCTCAGTGGTTAAACATCCCTGGATTCAATCCTGGGTACCAAAAAAATAGGAATCCAATGCCATAAAAACAAATTTGGTATTGGCTAAACAAAGAAAGAGAAGACTGAGGTGATAGTGGATTCATATCAAAATCATAAATTACCTGTTGAGTTCATAAAGATGTCTCCCTGAGATAAAATACTGAGTCAGTGGCTGTGTGTTACTAACACACTGGATGCTTGAATTCATAAAGCAAGTATTTCCCAGGTTACTCAGACCAGTGGCTCCCTTTTCTGTGGGAACTGAAACAAACAATATGAGAACTAAAGCTTACCTGTAGTAATATGTTGTAGAACAAAGTTACTTGTATTGAATGCAATAAATTTTTATAACTTTTAACTCAGTTAAATGTTAATCTTTCTTTAGTAGGTCTTTCAAATGCTATAGTTAAGAAGTTTTCTGAGAATGGCTTTGGCAATCATGATGACCCAGGCTCATGTGTAATCCCAAAGTAGCAATTTTTATTTTTGAGAACTCAATTCTCCAAGTATGTCTTTAAAAATACATAAATTATTTAATTGTGGGTTAGAAAGAAATTTAGAAAATAGCTTGATGTTGGGTTTATGCAACAAGAATAAAAAAGAATGAATTTAAAATCATCTCTTTAAAAATGATACACTAGAGACTTACCCTTGTGTCGATCGATTTTACTACTGTTTGCTATAAAGGACATTTCCTCAGGCCAACTCATATCTTTGTTGCGAACTGAAAGACAGGAATGTGTTAATAGCTTCTGCAAAAAAAAAAAAAAAATCTTATTTCTATATCAGAAATTTAAAAAAGAAAAACAAAAAAACAAACCACCAAATACTTTTTAGTAACTGGTCCCGAAACCACTCCTTCTCCTTATATTGGGGACCTTAAAGTCACTTAACAGAATTATTAAGCTATTATACCTCAATTATCTTCATAAATTAAAATTATACTCAACTATCTAGAGAAGTAATTAAAGCTCAGATACAACAGAATTTCCTTTTTTTAAAATATTTTTTTAAGTTGTAGATGGACACAATATC
The DNA here is from genome assembly GCA_028644305.1 of Xerus rutilus. Classification (NCBI taxonomy): domain Eukaryota; kingdom Metazoa; phylum Chordata; class Mammalia; order Rodentia; family Sciuridae; genus Xerus; species Xerus rutilus. The sequence continues at coordinate 32,818,330 of CM053402.1, read as the reverse complement.
TTTATTTTATTTTTATGTGGTGCTGAGGATCAAACCCAGTGCCTCACGCATATGAGGCAAGTGCTCTACAACTGAGCCACAATCTCAGCCCCACAACTGAATTTCTTATACATGAAACTCAGAAATGTGACACTTCTTTCTTAAATTCTAACAACAGTTAGTATAAACCATTCATTTAATACAAATATAATTAGCGATGTTTCCATGAAACTTCATGGTAAAAGACATATGAAATTTTCAATGACACATACATGCCAATGTGTAAATTTATGTGTGAATACACAAGTAGCTCTATTGGTGAGCAGCCAGTGTTGATGACTAATGAAAGCCTATGCTACCAACTACCAGAAATTTGGTCTCCTTACTCAAATTCAAAAAGACTGTCTAAAAATCTTAAGAAACTGTGTAAATATGCAACTGAATTTACCTATTTCTACCCACTCTTTCTATTCTTTGTCAGCCTAGGATTTTAGACAGATAATTTTTCTTTTAAAGCAATCTAAATAACATAGTAAGTGTACATAAGAGTTTAAAGGATGTGTTTTATCAAAAAGAATGTAATGAGCCAGGTGCTGTGGTTCACACCTGTAATCCCAGAGACTCCGGAGGCTGAGGCAAGAGGATTGTAAGTTCAAAGATGACCTGAACAACTTAGTGAGGCACTTAGCAACTCAACTCAGCAAGACCCTGTCTCTAAAGAAAATATAAAAAAGGGTTGGGGATGTGGCTCAGTGGTTAAGCAATGCTGGGATCGATCCCTGGAATCCAAACACAAAAAACAAAAAAAATAACATAATGATCAAGTAATAGTTGCCTTGGGAAAATTATAAAATAGATTATTAGTAACTCTTTAAAGTCCTCTTCTAAAAATCTAATATATAAATGCACACTTCTATCATATACCTTCAATTACCAGGTGCTGTTCATCCTGGATTTTCAAGTATTCCAATCTATGATCCTCATCATCCAGAAGAGTAAGGTAATTCTGTATAAGGCAGAGGAAATGTTTCTGTTAATTTGGTTAGTGAATGTGAAACAAATGTACAAATAAAAATGAATGACAGAAATATCCTTTCATTTATATAATTTATGTCATGAAAACTTGGTATATTATAATTGTTCAGAAATATTTATAATTTAGGTGGCAAAAGGAGGGAAAGACAAATTGGCTTTCCTTTATTTTACAAACATTCTCTATGTCCTTAAAACAAAATTACATGTAATTTTAGGGTGATCAGGAGAAGACCCCTCACGTATCACACTAAAGTTCACTGAAACATATTTTTTGAAGAGCCTGGAGAAAATAACTTTTCTTTAGTACCTAGTATGACATTTCATAAGTGTATGAAATTAAACTTGACTACTTACTAGGAATTGAAAATATAAAATCAAAAGTCATGTGGTAGGATTATACATTTTTGTTTAAGCTTACACTGTCTCAAGTGCTTACAGAATTATTTCCTATAATTCTCATGACTATCCTAAGGGAGATACTATTATTTCCTTGTTTCACCGTAGCAAAAACTAAGGCAGAGTGTTAAGAGACTTGCCCTTAGTTACACAACTAAAAAGAGGCAGTCAGGGTTTAATTCCCGGCGGTATAATACTGCCTCTCAATGGTGACCAGAGGAGGATATAAAAAAGAAGGCACAAGAGACTGAAGAACTGATTGCAACTACATTTATGAAACAATTTCACAGTATAATCTATATTGATGTATAAAAGGATTAAGAGCATTGCCTATGAGGAGAACGGAAGATAGGGGTCAGAGGATGGGAAGGAAGAATTATATACTTTTGTATTGTTTCAAATTTTTAACATGTATATAACCTACTTCAAAACCAAATCCAACATGAAATCTGTTTAGTATAATCCAAAAAATTTGCTATTTATAACAATAATCTTTAACAAACAGTAATGTTTATCTAACTGCTGCTATTATGGATCATGACAAATGATGATTATGACAAATATCTTCATGTGTGAAAATAACAAAATAAGTTTTTACTGAGATACTAGATATGAATTGTAGCATAATTATGACAAACAAAAATTCATACTCATGAAATATGATTTAACATTCAATCAGACTATGACAATGAAATGCCTCTTACCTCACTATTATATAGCCATAAGCGCATATCTTCCTCTTTAATGCGCAGCCTTTGAGATAGATACTCATGAATTTCCTTGATGGTCTGCATTCTACTAAAACAGCCTGTATAGGCCAACACCCGCTTTAAAGGTGCATTCGGAGAAGGTACATTTCCTATGGTTACAGTAATCACAGTAAGGAAAACGGCAGATAAAAAACAAAAAACAAAACAAGAAAAAACTGAGAGGAAAGCAAGTGCACCCCTCTCAGCAATAGGATTCATACTGTGTTAGGAAATAATGATGAGAAATGGAATTATAGGTTTAATAATTTTATAAATGAAGAGTACCATAAAGCCTTAAAATTAAGACCTCAGTAGAGCCAAGTGTCTTTAAGGTCTAAATTTTAAGAAAAAGAGCAATAAAAGCTCAGAGGCCCAAATAACTGGCGACATTTGGATCTCAAGAGGGGGAACATGCTGGCAAATAATTGGCATTAGTATATGGCTTTCTTTAGTTGGATCACACCTAAAGGCAACATGAAATGAAACTCAGTGTAAGAGTGGGGGAGATCAAATAGCACTGGATTTCTATTCTAGATAAATAATTGGATTTCCTTCATTTACATTCTTAAACTAATTCCATCTAATTCTATCATTCTTAGCCATTAAATGGACCAATTACTTGGCACATTGGTACAGTTACACAGAAAATTTTACTTACAATTCTAAATAGGTAGAGATTCTAAATGGCCAAACAATTTAAAAATTCAGTCAAGAAGTTTCCCATGAAAAAATAATTTAAATAAATAGTCCTATTAAAAAGGATGGGAAACATATAGGCTATTGCCCAAAAAGATAATACCAAATATGACCTTGAATTTCTGAAGGACTCAAGGTGGAAATAACAGTGGCAATATAGCTGTCCCTCAGAATCAGGGGACTAGTTTGAGGAGCTCTACCTACAGGATACCTAAGCTCAAATCTTTTATAAAAAATAGCATAACCTATGTAATCCACCCACGTACTCTAGATTATTTATAATATCTAATACAATGTAAACATTATGTAAATCATTGTTATACTATATTATTCAGTGAACAGGGGCAAGAAAAGATGTTCATGTTCAGTACAGAAGCAATTATTTTTCTAAATTATTTCAGATCTTTTGAATCAGTAGATGAGAAATCTGTGGGTATGGAGACTATACAGGGGGAAGGAAGTGAAGAGTGAAGCAAGATTATACCAAGTCTCACTACATACTTCAAAAGAGGAGGGGGATGAAATGACAATAGTATCAAAATCAAAGATAGCTTTTTAAAAAAAATCTTGCTAAATTCTGATTAACTATATAACCAAAAATGAAGACAAAAGCTGTAGTTTAAAATGGTTATCTTTGCCAATAGGAGGCTATATTTTATTAAATGACCCAAACAAAAATAGAAATTTAACATATCAATATAATCTGTCTAGGGCACAAGTATATATTCCAGGTTGTCATCCACCTATTCAGTAGTAACTTTTTTCCTCCCAATAAATGTGCTTTAATGAGTTCCCCACCCTCACCCCAGCATGGAGGATTAACTCAGGGTCTCTTGAACGCTAGGCAAGCACTCTACTACTGAGCTATATCTCTAACCCTTTTTATTATTTTATTTTGTGGCAGGTTCTCACTAAATTGCCCAGGCTGGCCTCAAACTTGTGTTCCTTCTGCCTCAGCCTCCCGAGTTGCTAGGATTACAGGCATGCGCCACTGCGCCCAGCTTAGTATGAGTCTTCATCTACTAAACAAATAGAAAAATATTAGTATCAATTGCTTTTCTTAGACCTTCTAGGAAGAATTCATTCACCTAAAATAGTCTGAAAACTCATCTAAGGAATAATGACTTCTGTAGTCTTGTCCACACAGACATTTAAGTCATTATAACTGTAACTGTGGGAAGATTTGTATACCTGCAACTTCAAAAGGAATAAAAGAGCCTAATAAACAGATGTAATAAACTGTATTGAAGAAAGATGAACATTATTTTATGACAGAACAAACTTAATCATGATCAATTTTTAAGCATACAGCAAAGCAAATCTTTCACTATCAGCAAGCAAAGAATAATCCATAAGAGAAAATAAAAGTGCAAATTTCTCCAATTATACATGAGAGGATTAGTTATAAGATTACAGCAAGAAAGCATATTTTTATAAAATTAAAAATGATTAATGATTGATTTAACAACTAATTAGTAATGAATAAAATTTTAAATTAAGAATAAATTTGGAGCACCAGAACTACACCGTTCTAGGATTCAGAAGCATATGCAAGTATAGTGCCCAAGTCAATCTTGTCCTAAGCCAAAATAAGAAAATTTGTATTCTAGACGAATTTATAGCATAGCTCAATTCCCAGGCAGCCACTTATTCTACATAGTTTTGTGCTTTTGAGCACCAACAAATCTAGGGGAATTTATAGAAGCAGCCAAAACCTAGGATCAGCACAAGTGTTACAAATACTAAAAGCACAACAATGCATCTTGCCTCTGTTATCTTTCAAAGAGAATCAAAAAAGACATATGCTATGGGTACCATGGAAGAATGTTTCATACAGATTCCTTTTCTCTGTTCCTTGATTTTGATGTTTTCCCCCAAAACAAAGTTTGGTTAGCAGAGGCCACAGTTTTGCTATAATTCTTACCAAAAAATATGTAAGAGTCTTCCTATGTTATTTGAATATAACCTTTTAGGAGGACATAAAACTAACTTACTTTGAATTCAAAGGAAACCTAGTACTCATACAGGGGTGGTGGTTTAGTAGTTCTTACAAACTAATATACATATTGTTAGAACAATCTGACATTATTATTTTTATTATTATTTTTGGTAATGGAGATTGAACCACTGAGCCACATCCCCAGCCCTATTTTGTGTTTTATGTAGAGACAGGGTCTCAATGAGTTGCTTAGTGCCTCGCCATTGCTGAGGCTGGCTTTGAACTCACGATTCTCCTGTCTCAGCCTCCCAAAGTGCTGGATTACAGGCTTGAGCCACCGCGCCCGGCTACAAACTGACATTAACACAAAGTCTAAGACTTTGCTAATGGATAAACACATTGTTTCTTTACTGTTGAAGAATAACTTCACTTATATATAAGCAAAAAGTACAAGTATTGTACATCAATAAACTGTAACTTTATGAATCAAAGGAGAACTTTTTGTATGTTATATTTCATTTTGCTGACTTGGTGTGTTTTTCTTTGTTTTTTGCGGGGGGGGGATTAACATATTTCAAAGCAAATGTATAACATGCATTTTCAAGATCATGTATTTGCTTTGCATAATTTATCTGTTATAAAGCACTCTTAATTTAGCATGAGAAATGCATCATGTTTTGCCAAAACGAACAGATCCAAAAAACAACAAAAAGACAGTGCCAAAGGAATTACTCTTACAAATTTAAGTGGAGTTGAAAAAACCAGTCAATAAGTAGTACAATATAACTTAAATCTATCAAAAATTTATAATGGTTTATCTCAAAGAATAAAATATATAAAAATCTATTATTTTCGTAAACTTACAAACTAGAAAAGGAAAATAACTCTTCCTAGTTTGCTGCTGTGATTTTGCTTCTACCTCAATCCATTCTTGCGCATGACCATAGATCTAAGCCCCGTAAGTAATTCACTGATTCTGTATGAAAACAGGTGGGAATATGAATTAGTACAGTGGCACCAGATTTTGAGCAACTTGGTTTTCACTTTTTCTTTATTTTTAAGAAAATGTGTAGGATTCTTGCTGCATTCTTACGTTACCTCTCGGTAAATGCTGAGGAAACATTCTCAGGCTCATCATACCCATATTCACCCAGATGTTAGACTGCTGTGTTCGAGTGGCAGGCTGCTGTCTCAAGAAAAGAAGATAGCGAGGAAATAATTCCAATTCTGGGATGTCTGTCTTGCTATTTTTGATCACCTGTTGTAAATAAAAAGTGATCACTCTAAAAGAATAAACCAAATTTGCCATTTTATTTAACTTCTGAGATTTATTTATTTAAATATGTCTTTATTTGTTGATGGATCTTTATTTTATTCATTTATTTATATGTGGTGCTGAGAATCAAACCCAGTGCCTCACACATGCTAGGAAAATGGTCTACCACTGAGCCACAATCCCAGCCCCTAAGATTCATTTTTAAAATTATTTATTTACTTTTTGGTAATGGGGATTTAACCCAGAGGTGCTTTACCCCTGAGCTATGTCTCTAGCCCTTTTATTTTATTTTGAGACAAGGTCTCACTAAGTTGCTTATGGGCATGTTAAATTCCTGAGGGTGGTTTCAAACTTGCAATCCTCCTTGAGGTTTATTTATTTTTGGTACTGGGGATTTAATTTAGGGGTGCTTAACTACTAAGCCACATTCCCATCCCTTTTTACTTTTTATTTTGAGAAAGGGTCTTGCTAAGTTGCTTAGGGCCTTGCTAAGTTGCAGAGGCTGGTTTTGAACTTGCAATCCTCCTGCCTCAGCCTTCTGAGTTGCTGGGATTACAAACATGTGTCATCATGCTTGGAGAGATTTATTTTTAAACAAAAATATTTAATAAGTTAGGTAACGAACATATTAGGTTTGAAAATAGGTAACGAACTTATCATGTTACCTATATTTCAATAGATTACTGAAATTCATGTATATAAATTACATAGGGTTGAATACTCTTAGGCTCCAGATCATAAAATCAACTTCCAAAATTAGAACTCTTTGAGGGTATTTTCTCTCCTTTAATTTAAAAAGCAAGTAATAAACCAAGGCCCAGTGGCACATGCCTGTAATCCCAGCTACTTGGGAGGCTGAGGCAGGAGGACTGTAAATTTGAAGCTAGCCTCAGCAACTTAGGGAGACTCTGTCTCAAAATAAAAAAGGGCTGGGTATGTAGTTTAGGGGTATTGCATCCCTGGGTTCAATCCCCAGTACCACAAAAAACTAAACAAATTCAAGTAACAATAAAATTAAGGGGGAGGGATCCCTTAAATATTAACTATGATTATACTATCTTTACACTATAACTCTTTTTACTTTTACCTATTTCATGTGTTGTATACAAATGATTAAAGAGAAATTCATAGAAGTAGAATTACAAGCAAAAAACTATGGAAGTTTTCATGCCATTATCTACATAGTCCTGTTGCCACCCAAAGTTTACCAATCTCCACTATTTCCAGTAATGTCTTTGAGTATGTAACTCCCACAAAGTCTTATCATTAAGCAACATTTAAAAACATCCCCAGGGCTGGGGTCGTGGCTCAGAGGTACGGTGCTTGCCTAGCATGCGTGAGGCACTGGGTTCGATTCTTAGCACCACATATAAATAAATAAATGAAATAAAACTGTATCAACATCTAAAAAAATTTTTTAAAAATAAATAAATAAATAAAAACATCCTCATTTTGTTAATACATAGAAGCAATATTATAAATTTACTTAAAATTTTATTTCTTGTGTTAGTAGTATATTATTTTTCCATATAAAAATTTACTGTTTTTTTTTTAAACTATATTTTGCCTGTGTAACTGGTCCATTCATATATTTTTTAATCTATGATTAGAACACCAAATTTTGATGTATGAAATTTTAAGGTTTCACATTGATGAAACAGTATTTTAAAGTATATCCTTCCAAATAACTTGCTCCTCAGCAAACAGATACTGGTAAACATGTATATCAAAATATGCTTTTATGGGTTTTAAGATTAGCACATTTTTAGTTTTGTGTTCTAACAGGATAGCATGATTAACATTCAAACTCTCCGTGTGTGTGTGTGTTATTGGAGATTGAATTCATGGGTGCATTACCACTGAGCTACATTCGCAATCCTTTTCTTTTTCAGACAGGGTCTCAGTAAGTTGCCCAGGTTGGCCTCATATTTGTGATCCTCCTGCCTCCTCAGCCTCCCAAGTAGCTGGGATTATCAGTATGTGCCATCGCACCTGAATAACATTCAAATTCTTTAAAACAGAAAATCCTACAGAATCTTTGACAGTCTCGGGTGGTCAGGCTTTATTTTATTTCCCTTCTCCCTAGTAACCACTGTCTTTTACAATAGACCATTTTTTAATATCAAGGAGACAATATTAAGAATCAATTAAAAATACTATAAAACAAACCTTTAGGATTATTTCTCAAAAGTACCCCACATGTTTTAAAAACAGAGAAAATGTTCTGTATGTAATTTGAAAGATTACATTTGGGAACTTCTGAACTCCTATTTAAGTAGTAAGCAGTAAAAAGAGCTCTCTCGGTAGTCCTTGTGGAGGTAGCTAGCATGAGGATGGGGAGCACTGAGCCACAGGTCGTGCCCTGTGCTGCCCAGACTAGAGAATAATATAGTCAGGATGGCTAAAAGTGACCCCAAGAAACTAAAGGGCAAAATGTATGCTTATGCCTTCTTTGTGCAGACTTGTAGAGAAGAGCGTAAAAAGAAAAATCCAGATGTCCCTGTCAATTATGCAGAATTTCCCAAGAAATACTCTGAGAGGTGGAAGAGAATGTCTAGGAAAGAGAAATCTAAATTTGATGAAATGGCAAAGGCCGATAAAGCATGCTATGATCAAGAAATAAAGGATATGGACCAGCTAAGGGAGGCAAGAAGAAAAAGGACCCTAATGCCCCCAAAAGACCACCGTCTGGATTCTTCCTGTTCTGTTCAGAATTCTGCCCCAAGATCAAGTCCACAAATCCTCATATCTCCATTGGAGATGTGGCAAAAAGGCTGGGTGAGATGTAGGATAATTTAAGTGACAGTGAAAAGCAACCATATATCACTAAGGCTGTAAAGCTGAAGAAGAAATACAGGATGTTGCTGACTATAAGTCTAAAGGAAAGTTTGATGGTGCAAAGGGTCCTGCTAAAGTTGCCTGGAAAAAAGTGGAAGAGGAAGACAAAGGGAGTGGGGATAAAAATTTTTATCCATCTCCTTGTGAATACCTTAGAGTACAGGAGCGCCATGATTGACATATCTTAGTTGAGATGTTTCTCTTACTCTCATTTGGTTCAATTATAGAACTTGATCACGATCATATTGTAGTCTCTCAAAGTGCTCTAGAAATTGTCAGTGGTTTACATGAAGTGGCTCTGGGTGTCTAGAGCACAGTGAAACTGTATCAAAGTTGTACATATTTCCAAACATTTTAAAAATGAAAAGGCACTCTTGTGTTCTCTTCACTCTGTGCACTTTGCTATTAGTGTGACAAGGCATTTGTAGAAGTTTCTGGCATTTCTTTTTTAATTTGTCAAGTGTTGTTAACTATATGGTTATTGGCTAGAAATCTTCAGTTATCAATTGTGTATATATATGGTCTGCAAAAAGAACAAAACAACTGAGACAAACTATTGATGCTCCTTGCTTGGCATTGAGGCTGTAGGGGAACATGTCGTTTTTGGGGTCGTAGCTCAGGGTATGCACTTTGAGGCTGGACCTGTTGACCCTGTGGTGGGCATGTGTTTAGTTTCTTTACTCTTGTTTTTCTATATAGTGATATACATTTTGCTGCCTTTCTTAATTGTGGAAAAAGGGGGGTCAGCTGGCATGAGAAACGTTTATTTTTTTTTTTTAGTTAAGTACAATAGATTTATTTATTTTTTGGTACTGGAGATTGAACTCAGGGGCACTCAACCACTGAGCCACATCCCCAGCCCTATTTTGTGTTTTATGTAGAGACAGGGTCTCACTGAGTTGCTTAGTGCCTCACTGTTGCTGAGGCTGGCTTTGAACTCGCAATTCTCCTGTCTCAGCCTCCCTAAGTGCTGGGATTACAGGCTTGTGCCACCATGCCAGGCTAGTGCAATGCATTTTAAACTTTGTTTTCAAACAAACTGTAGAACTCTTTGTTGTCAGCAAAGAGCCACTGCATCAATGAAAGTTCAAGAACTTTCTGTACTTAAATACAATTTGCAACTTTATATAATTTTCTGTATGTTTAGAATACAGAAATGTTTTTGAAGTTAAATAAACATAACATTTTAAAAAAATAAAAAATTTTTAAAAAAGAGTTTCCCCTGATACTCTCCTCTAAGACCACTGGAAGAAATAAAACTTGCCCATCTTTCCTAGACAGACACTGACAGCTGCAAAGCCAAACGTTTCCTATGATCTTAGTTTAAGTACACTTTTCAGAAAGATAAATAATTCAGCAACTATAGTTTTATGACTACATATAAACATCTCTGACAGAAGCATAACCAAAAATGAAGTAGGTTTTATGATACATATCTTTTTTCCCCAAGATTAATAAGAGGTTTTGTAAGCAAATTAGTTTTAACATATTCTCATATACATATGCACACACATATATGCACACACTCACTAGTTATTTTCTGTGAACTTGTTAAAATTTCAATGTCTCCCAACAAACAAGATGCAATATAATTCCTTCATCTAAAATTTAGGGTTTTTTTTTTCTTTTTTGGTACCAGAGATTGAACCCAGGAGCGCTTAAACCACTGAGCCACATCCTCAGCCCCATTTTTCTATTTTATTTAGAGACAGGGCCTTGCTGAGTTGCTGAGGCTGGCTTTGAACTCATGATCCTCCTGTCTGAGCCTCTCCAGCTGCTGGGATTACAGGCATGTGCCACTGCACCCAGCAAATTGTGCCTATCTTTTGATATAACAATTCCATTTATAGAAATTTATTTTTAAAAGAGATCATCACATGACTAGAAAGAGAATATTCAATAATTTAAAACTAGAAGTAAACAAAATGTTCATTAGTAGGTAACTGGCTAATAAATTGTGATTTATCCACATAGGATATGTATACACACATAATGTATATAAAGGAATACTATGAAATTACTAAAAATGATGGCATAGATCTAAATTTAATATCCTACACACATATCCATAGGATATATGTTAGATTAAAAACAGGGTATAATAAGCCATCAGTTATAGTATGATTAAATTTCACAAAACTATTCATACATATCCATATATGAATATGGATAGGGACGGAGAGATATTTGATTTTGAATTTTTGAAGTACTGAGGATTGAACTCTGGGCCTTGCGCACACTGGGCAAATGTTCTGTCACTGAGTTATATACCCAGCTTAGATAGATAACTGAAAGATGCACACCAAAATGTTACTAGTTGTTCCGGGGAGCAGGATGTAACATGATTTTTACTTTTTTAATATACTGCTTAAATTGTTATTGACATATGTAATAAAATAGTTACTTTTTAAAAAGTGGTAAGATTTATAAAGGTGAAAGCACTTTGTTTTTTTTAAGATATACATGATATTAGAGTGTATTTGACATATTATACATACATGGAATATAGCTTATACTAAATAGGTTCCCATTCTTGTGGTTGACATCATGTGGAGTTTCACTGCTGGTGTATGAACACAGAAAATATGAACATAGGAAAGTTATGTCTAATTCATTCTGTCTTTTCTATTCCTGTTCCCCCTCTCTTCTCTTCATTCTCCTTTGTCTAATCCACTGAACTTCTATTCTTCCCTTCCCCTCTTATTGCATGTTAGTATCTGCATATCAGAGAGAACATTTGACTTTTGGTTTTTTGGGATTGGCTTACTTCACTTAGCATGACAGTCTCCAGATTCATCCACTTACCGGCAAAAGTTCATAGTTACTCTTTTTTTTTTTGGTAGTGGGGACTAAACTCAGGGTTGCTCATCCACTGAGCCATATCCCCAGCCCTATTTTGTGTTTTATTTAGAGACAGGGTCTCACTGAGTTGCTTAGTGCCTCACCATTGGTGAAGCTGACTTTGAACTCATGATTCTACTATCTCAGCCTCCCAAAGTGCAGTGTGTACCACCGTGCTCGGCTAAAGTTATTCTTTTTTATGGCTGAGTAACATTGCATTGTGTGCATATACCACATTTTCTTGATCCATTCTTCTGTTGAAGGCACCTAGGTTGGTTCCATAGCTGAGCTATTTGAATAGAGCTATAAACACTGATGTGGGGCTGAGATTGTGGCTCAGTGGTAGAGCGCTTGCCTCGCATGTGGGAGGCACTGGGTTTGATCCTCAGCACCGCACCACGATAAATAAATGAATAAATAAAGGTCAATCAAAAACTAAAAAAAAAATTAAAAAAAATAAACACTGATGTGGCTGTATCACTGCAGGATGCCAATTTAAAATCCTTTGGGTGTATACTGAGGAGTGGGACACCTGGGTCAAAGGGAGAAAGCACTTATTTGTAAGCTTGCCATGGCAAAATACTTAGTGTTCTCTAACTTGGAACCTCATATGTTAAATGTTTTTGAAGCAAACTTTCCTGGAATCAGGCAAATTTATCATAACTAGAGATGAAAAAAATACTCCTAAGCCAGTAAACAGATCTTTAGTTTGTTAACTGTGGCTTAAACTAATACTTATCTGATATGAATGTAAAAAAATGCCCTTTCATGAGGCTCTAAAAATACTCGTTTAATAATTAATAATAATGATAATGCTGATAGTAGCTATAGTCAACATTTATTGACTACTTACTATGAATGAAATGATATACAAACCATACACATTTCAATTCACAGAACAACTATAATGATGGGCTAGGGTTGTGGCTCAGTAGTAGAGCGCTTGTCCGGCATGTGTGAGGCACTGGGTTCAATCCTCAGTAAAAATAAATAAATAAAATAAAGATATGGTGTCCATCTACAACTAAAAAATAAAAAATAAAAAAAAACTAATGAGGTAGGTAAAATCATTCCTATTTTACAGATGAGAAAAGATTTAGAAAATTTGAATATGATGTATCACAATGAACTAGGAAGTTTTTTTTCTTTTAGTTGTAGATGGACACAATGTCTTTATTTTATTGCTTTGTATGTGGTGCTGAGGATCAAACCCAGAGCCTCATGCATGTGAGGCAAACGCTCTACCACTGAGCTACAATTTCAGCCCCTGAACTAGAAGTTTTAAAAAATTAAGAGATTAATCCAAGAACTGTTTCATACTCCCTCTGCAAACAGATAAAATAGAACTATCTATCAATCCGGACCAGAATATAGTAGTGTGTTATAGCTCACAAATACAAACCTTAAATTCTTCATACCCATTTAAATGTAATTTTTAATAATCATTAATACCCCCAAATCACAGTGTAAGGCTTTAATGCATACTTTCACTCTTGATGGAAGTTAATTTACCATATCTCAGCTAAACAAAACTTGGACACCATAAGACAGTGTTTCTTGATATACTACAATAAATCTTGTTATAAGGTATTTTTACTGCATTGACAATGTAAATAGTACAGTCCAGGGGAATGAGTCCTGCTGTTTACTGTGTAAATACAACAAAGGATGCTATATAAGTAACTTATTATTTACTGTTATATACCCCAAATCCTTTGTTTTATTTCATCCAAATGACTCATCTGAGTGATTGCAACAATTAGAATTCCCTGGCTTTGAATTTTTGTTATCATAAATTATGATCTTTTATATGCTCCTCCTCCAAAAGATAAACCAGAAAAACCCAACCAAAGTTACAAAAATCCCGAATGAGATGCCTGTGTAATTAACAGTAATGGTAGTTCCAGAAATAATCTCTGTGCCACTTACTACATTCACTTTAATTTTTGGACCTGGTGTTCTGTCTTCCTTCACCTCTGGCCTAAGGTCTCAGTGATATCTCCATGTATCTGAATGACTCATTTAACAGCTTACCCTCATAATTCCTTATCTTTATTTAGTCTGGTGACTATTCTTGGTACTCCATGTTAGCCACTCAATTCCACTGGCATATCAATATATGCTGGCATTTAATATAGTGTTTAGCATATACCGAATGAATGGATATGGATGTGAAGGAACCTAAAAGTATTTGTTCAATTAATTTCAACAGATTCTGAGTATTCTGCTACAATAGGGTAGAAACTAATTTTGGATGGTGAGATTCATATAGAGAAGGAATAAAAAACCCACTTTTGTAACTACTCCTTATATAAGACACTATTAGCTATACTTACTGGTCTAGGTAGAGCCAGGTTTGCTCCATACCAATGATAAAGTGCTCTCCATACAGGTTCTGGAACCATTTCATAATCTCTTCCATGGATTAGCTGTGGAGTTCGTTTTAATCGGCCTCCTTCTAGTGTTAAAGATGTAGCCTTAGAAAGAATGAAATGTGAAGGAATGAAATATAAGTGTGGATTTTTAAAAAAAATTTTTTAGTTGTATATGGATTCAATACATTTATTTGTTTTTATGTGGTACTAGGATTGAATCCAGTGCCTCACAGGTACCAGGCAAGTCCTCTACCACTGGGCTACATCTCCAGTCCCGTAAGTGTTGATTTTTTAATACTAAGAAGTCTTGTGTATTAAGAAAACCTAGATATAGAAGAACAAATTCATATGTCACTAGCCAGTTTCATGTTGTGAGAAAATACAATTTTCTGAGAGATTTATTTTTGGTTTTCAAATAAGGTATTTGAGAATGGGAACTCCATATATACATAAAACATCATTTTCACAGCTGTCCTAAGAATAACAGTATTTACAAGGATAATTACTTCAAAGCAAGTATTAAGACAGAAATGTTCTCACAGAAATGTACTACACTAAGAGATTTCCATCTACATCAGGCTAGTTAAAATGAGCCACACATTTTGATATATGTCAAAACCTCTAAAATGAAATTTACTGGCAACTTGAAAGAGAACAATTTAAAAATGTTCAATATATGCTGGCGTCTAATATAGTGTTTAGTACATACTGAATGAATGGATATGGATGTGAAGGAACCCAAAAGTATTTGTTCAATTAATTTCAACAAGTTCTGTTATTCTGCTACAATAGGGTAGAAACTAATTTTGGATGGTGAGATTCATATAGATTTGTCATTTAGATGACAAATTACCTACCTTTACTGGTTCTTGAGTTACTAGTGGCTGGTTATCAATAGCTCCTGGTTTCTGAGGATTAAGGTGCAACAGAATATTCCCATTGGCTCCTAGCAAACACTGGTTGTTATTGTCAGAAGTGTTATGTTGTCGAGCAAAGCACATATCTGCCCCTGGTGTTGTAGAATACAGAAAGCCTATATGAGAAAAGAAGATGGAATCTCTTATTTTTAGTTGCTAGACATAAATAGGCTTGAAGATACGAATGGCAAATGTCCATATATTGAGCTAATGGTATTATTTTGCTGGCACAACAGTGTATTTTAGATTTTGATAAATCTGTATGAGATAGGAAACATACACACACACACATACTTTTTTGTTGTTGTTGTTTCGCTTTGTATCAAGGATTGAACCCAGGGGTGCTCCACCATTAAGCTACACCTCCAGTCCTTTTAATTTTTGAGAAAAGGTCTTGCTATAAGGTACTTAGTGCTTAGGAACTCACTAAGCTGCTAAGGCTGGCCTCAAACTTGTAATTCTCTTGTTTCAGCCTCCCTAGTTGCTGGGACTACAGGTGTGCACACCATGCCTGGCTTATAAGCTTTAAAAATTGCTATCAAATGACTATTTGGCCTTCTATATAACATGTAATAATTCATGATGAGAATTATATATTCTCTGACAGGAAAGAAAGTGATGAGGCTAAGTAGCTGGGCTTTCACTAGCTCTCCTTTAATTCTTTTTCTTTCTTTTTGTTGGTACTGGGGATTTAACCTAGGGGTGCTTTAGCACTGAGCTATACCCCACCCAGTCCTTTTTGTTTTTTATTTTGAGATAGGGTCTCTCTAAGTTGCTTAGGGCCTTGCTAAGTTGCTGGGGCTGGCCTTGAATTTTTGATCTTCCTGTCCCAGCCTCCCAAGCTGCTAAGATTGTAGGCATGTGCCACTATGCCTGGCTCTTTGTTTAAATTGTTTGAGACAGTCTCACTAATTTTCTAATGCTCCACTCCCTTAATTGTTTCTTGTACCTGAAAAACATATTCTAAATACTGTTGGTGAACAATGGCAATAGGAAATCTGTAAACTAAAAGAAAACAAAAACCTCAACAAAAGAGTGATTTTCCTAATATACTCATTAAAAGGAAGGTATGGTCTTTACAATAGGAAAATATGTGTAGAAAAATGATTAATGATGGCGTAGAGTTGTGAACTTCATAGTATGTGAATCTTGAGATATATCAAGTCTTTACTACTACTGTCTACTACTACATTCTAGTTATTATCATCTAATGATCTTTTATGTCATTAATATATGTAATATAGGTCTTCATTTTGACATAATCATACAAGCATGGAATATAATTTGCTCCATTTCAGTCTCTAGAATTTCCCCTTTCCCTCCCCTCCTCCTGTTCTCCTTCCTCTACTCTACTGGTCTTAATTCTATTTATTTGCTTTGTTTTGTTTTGTTTTTTTTTTAATTAGCACTGTATAGATAAACTGAAAGGTGAAATTCATTATAGTATATTCATATGTGTGAAAAGTATACTTTGGTCAATTTTATTCCACTATTCCTCTTTTCCTGTCCTTTCCTCACACCCCCTAAATCCCCTTCTTCTGCTCTACTCATCTCCCTTCTACTTTCATGGGATTTTCCCTACCTTTTTCTCCCCCTTATTTGGTCTAGTTTCCACATATGAAAGCAAACACTAGACCCTCGTCTTTCTGAGTCTGGTTTATTTCACTTAGCATGATGGTCTCCAGTTCCATCCATTTACTGAAATGCGATAATTCCATTTTTTAAAAAATATTTTTTTTAGTTGTAGATGGATACAATGTCTTTATTTTATTGCTTTGTATGTGGTGCTGAGGATCAAACCCAGGGCCTCATGCATGCTAGGCAAGCGCTCTACCGCTGAGCTACAACCCCAGCCCTCCATTATTTTTTTAATGGCTGAGTAAAACTCCATTGTGTACATACACCACATTTTCTTTTTTTTTTCCAAGTATTTATTTATTTTTTTTAGTTGTAGGTAGATAGAATATCTTTATTTTATTTTTATGTGGTGCTGAGGATCGAACCCAGTGCCTCACGCATGCTAGGCGAGCACGCTACCACTGTGCCATAACTCCAGCCCCCATACACCACATTTTCTTTATCCATTCATCCGTTGAATGGGACTTGGGCTATTTCCATAACTTGGCTATTGTGAATTGTGTGGTTATAAACACTGATGTATCTGTATCACTATAGTATGCTGAATTTTATCTTCTGAATAAATACTGAGGAGTGGGATAGCTATGTCACATAGTGGTCCTATGCCTAATTTTTTTTTTTGGTACCAGGACTGAACCCAGCAGAGCTTAAGCATTGAGCCACATTCCTAGCCCTTTTTATATTTTACTTTGAGACAGGGCCTTGCTAATGTGCTTAGGACCTAAGTTGCTGAGGCTGGCTTTGAATTTGCAATCCCCCTGCCTCAGTCTCCCAAGACACTGGGATTACAGGTGTGTGCCACCATGTCCAGCACCTATTCCTAGTCTTTTAAGGAATCGCCATACTGCCCCAAAGTGGTTGTACTACTTTGTAGCTCAACCAACAATGTATGAGTGTACCTTTTCCCCCACATCCTCACCAGCATTAATTATTATTTTTATTCTTGATGGTTGCTATTCTAATGAGATGAAAACTGAATGCAGTTTTGATTTGCATTTCACTGACTGCTAGGGATGCTAAACAGTTTTTCATATATGCGATGGTCATTTGTATTTATTCTTTTGAGAAGAGTATTTAGTTCTTTTGTCCATTTATTTAATTTTTTTTTTTGTCCATTTATCTTGGTGTTAAGCTTTTTGAGTTCTTTATATTTTCTGGGTATTAATCTTGTTGGATAAGTAGCTAGCAAAGATCTTCTATTCTGTAGGCTCTCTCTTCATGTTCTGCTTCCTTTATTGTGCAGAAGCATTTTAATTTGATGCTGTCCCACTTACTGATTCTTGGTTTTATTTCTTGTGGCTTTAGGAGTCTTGTAAAAGGAAGTCAGTGCATGCATCAACATGTTGGAGTTTTCTTCTATCATGTTTTCTAGAGCCTATGTTTTCTTCTAGCAGTTGCAAAGTTTCTGGTCTAACTCCTAGATATTCAATTTACTTTGAGTTGATTTTTGTGCAGTGTGAAATAGAAGGATGTAGTTTCATTCTTCTACATATGGATTGAGTTTATTATTTATAGCCTTTACAATGCAAGTTCATTCTATCTCTAGTTTCTCCAGCACATTTAACATGAATGGGTGATGAATTCTGTTAAATGCTTTTTCTGCATCTACTGAGATGGTCGTGTGATTCTTGTCCTTAAAGCTATTTATGTAGTGAAGTACATTTATTAATTTGTGTATGTTGAACCAATCTTGCATCTCTGGGATGAAACCCATTTGACCATGATGTACTCAATTCTCACTGTGTTTTTGAGTATGATTTGCCAGTATTTTATTAAGGATTTTTGCATCTATGTACCTCAGGAATACTGGTCTGAAGTTTTATTTCCTTGATGTATCTTTGTCTAATTTGGGGAAAAAGGTGATACTGGCTTCATAGAATGAATTTGGCAGTGCTCCCTCTCTATTTCATGCAGTAATTTTAGAAGGACTGGCTTTAGTTCCTCTTTAAAAGTCTGGAAGAATTTGGCTGAGAATCCACCTGGTCCTGGGCTTTTCTTTGTTGGAAGACTTTTAATTGCTGCTTCAATCTTATTGCCTGATATTGGTCTGTTTAAGTTTTCTATATTCTTATGGTTCAATGGGTAGGTCATTTGTGTCCAGTAATTTGTTAGTGTCTTTGAGATTTTCCAGTCTATTGGAGTAAAAACTTTCAAAATAGTTTCTAATGATCTTCTGGATTTCAGAAGTGTCAGTGGTGATACAACCTTTTCATCTCTAATTTTGCTAGTTCGGGTCTCTTTGGTTAATTTGGCTAAGCATTCATAAATCCTGTTTATCTTTTCAAAGAACCAACTCTTTTTGCATTAATCCTTTGTATTTTTTTATTATCAATTTCATTAATTTTGGCTCTGATTTAATTGTTAATTGTTGTAGAACTTTATACATATAAAATTAATAATATATATATATATATCTCCTCTCTCTCTCTCTCTCTCTCTCTCTCTATATATATATATATATATATATATATACCTGCTACTGATTTTAGAATGAGTTAGTTCTCTTCCTACAGCCTTGAGGTATATAATATTTGGGATTATTTGGAAACTCAGTGCTATAATTTTTTCTCTTAGAACTACCTTGATACTGTCTCAGAGATTTTTTTTTTCCTTCTTTGGTACTGAGGACTGAACTCAGGAGCACTTGACCACTGAGCCACATCCTAAGCCCTATTTTGTATTTTATTTAGAGGCAGGGTCTCACTGAGTTGCTTAGCATCTCACCTTTGCTGAGGCTGGATTTGAACTCACGATTCTCCTGAAATGCTGGGATTACAGGCGTGTGCCATCACGCCCGGCTTGTCTCAGAGATTTTGATATGTTACATCTCTTTTCTCATATTGTTTCTAAAAAGTGTTTAATTTTTATCCTGATTTCTTCTATGATCCATTCCATATTCAAAAGTATATTATTTAATCTGAAGATGTTAAAATGATCTCTGTTCTTTTTGTTTTCTAGTTTCATTCCATTATGATCTGATAGGATGTAAGAAATTATTATTATTTTTTTGCATTCACGAAGACTTGCTTTGTGTCCTTAAATATGATTTATTTTAGACAAAATTCATGTGTCACTGAAAAGAAAGTGAATTCAGTCATTGATGGATAAAATACTCTAAGAGATGTGTTAGGTTCATTTAATTAATAGTATTTTTTAGTTTTGAATAATCTTCATTTAGTTTAGTTCTGGATAACCTATCTAATGGTGAGAGAGCTATGTTGAAATTACCTAGTATTATTGTAACATGGTCTACTTGGTTCTTGAGGTTGAAAAGGGTTTTTCTATGCATGTAGGTGCACTGATATTTGGGGCATTAATATTTACAATCATATCTTGTTTTTGGATAATTGCTCTAATCAGTATAAGTAACTTTTTTGTCTCTTCTGATTAATTTTGGCTTGAAATCTAATTTGTCTGATATGAGAGAGATAGCCCTTCTTGCTTTTAGTCTCCATTTGTATAGCATATTTTTTCCCCATCCTTTCACCTTTAGCCTGTGAATGTCTTTGTTCATTAGGCGAGTCTCTTATAAATAACATATAGTAGGGTTTTGTTTTTTAATCCATTCTACCAATCTATGTCTTTTGACTGGAAGGTTTAGACCATTTACATTCATTCTGTGTTGTTACAAAGAAACTATTTTTATTTCCTGGCCTTTGGTTTTTATATATTTTTTTTAGTTGCAGATGGACACAATATCTTTATTTTTATTCATTTTTATGTGGTGCTGAGGATCAGACCCAGTGCCTCATACATACTAGGCAAGTACTCTACTCCTGAGCTACAACGCCAGCCCTATTTTTTAAAAAAATTTTTTTTAGTTGTTGATTGATTCATTTATTTATATGAGGTGCTGAGGATCAAACCCAGTATCTCCCACATGCGAGGCAAGCGCTCTACCACTGAGCCAAAATCCCAGTCCACCAGCGCCCCCCCTTTTCTTTAAATTTTTTTTTTTTTTAGTTGTAGATGAACACAATACCTTTATTTTACGTGGTGCTGAGGATCAAACCCAGTGCCTCACACATGCGAGGCAAGTGCTCAACTGCTAAGCCACAACCCCAGCCCCCACCAGCCCTATTTTTGACATTTTATTTCTAATGCTTAATTCATACTGATTTTCATTTAATTGGCTACAATTCTAGTGAGATTCGTCCCTGTGTTGACTCTTGTTTTTATTTTTCATTTTTTCTGATGAAATATTTCACTTATATGTTTTGTGGTGCAGGCTCTATGGTTATGAATTATTTTAGTTTCTGTTTATCATGGAAGATTTTAATTTCTTTGTCAATTCTGAAGGGCAGTTTTGTTAGATATAATAATCTCGGTTGGCACCTGTTTTCTTTTGCGGGTTGGTATACATTATTCCAAGTCTTCCTGGTTTTTAGGGTCTAGATTGAGAAATCAGTTGAAATTCTAATGGACCTACCTCTATCTAAATGTGAGCCACCAGTTTTCTCTTGCAGTTTTAAAACTTCTATCCACATTCTGTATATGCGGCATTTTAATTATAATGTATTTTGGAGATTTTTTTTTATCTTGCCCATTTGGGGTTCTAAATATGTCTTATATTTGGATTTCTATCTTGTTCCTAAGATTTGGAAAATTTTCTGATATTATTTCATTGAAAAGGTTGTTCATTCCTTTAGTTTGTTATCCCAGATTACTTGAGTCTTTTGGTCATAGTCTCTTAATATCTTTTCTTCATTGTTGACTTTATTTTCAAGACCAAAGAATCCGTCCTCAAAGTACTTTCTTTGGTGATGCTTTCATTTGAATTTTTAATTTAGTTTACTGAGTCTTTTATTTACAGGATTTCTTTTTAGTTCTTTTTCAGAATCTGTTTATTGAAATGATCTTTCACTTCTTGCATTTTTTCTCCCTTTTTTGTATATTACACATATATTTATCTTTTATGTAAAAGTATTTTATTTTTTATTAATTTTTAATTTTATTAGTTTTTATTTGTTCCATATTTATTTGTGCATTATACTTGTATATAATGGTAGCCCTGTATTTTCTAAGTTTATTCCTTCCATGTTCTGTTAGTTCATTGAATTTTGTAACTATGAACTTTCTAAATTCTTTCTCTGATATTTCCTTCACCATAGTGTCAATAGGATCAGGTGTTGAAGTGTTGTGGGCTGTTCGGGATAGTTTGTTCCCTTGCTTTTTCATACTGTTTATATGTATACCCATCTAGTGAGATGATTATCACATCTACTTTTATGCACGTGACTATACATTGAGCTTCTTTTTCTTAAGTGCCCTGGGTTTGGTGAATACCCAGCTATGATACTTTTACTCAACATGTGTCCTCTGCTGTTCCCAATATCAGCACAACTTTGAGAGAAGGCATTAATCTCTATTAACTAAAATCATTTTGAGCAAAGAGCCATCTACAAACCAACCTTAGGAAAAACAAAAAATTGCTGAAAATTTTTTCTACAATTCCTCTAATATGGGTGTAAAACTGCAGTAATGTTCTGGAATATGTTGAGAAATTAGTTATTAAAGATAATAAAGTTACTATTAACATTACATAGGGGCTTGAAAGGGAAAGAGAGAGGAGGGGGAAAACCAAAAACATAATAATACAAACAGAGGTTAAAAAAAAGAAAAAGATGGATGGGAAGGGAAAACTTGAGGCAGTAGTAGGTAATGCAAGGGGGAAAAGATCACCTTTTCACATTATATTAGGTAATCATAGAAAGCACTAAATGTAACATATAAAAATACCATGAAGTATTTTAACAAAATAGTTCTGAAATTCTGGCCCGAAATGTTCATCAAATCTGATGTGAGAGCTCCTTTAATCCAATAAAGGTATGCTAATGTTAAAGAACGTTCCGGAAATAAACACTTTTATTTTCTTAATATATATTCCCAAATCTAAATTTTTTTATTTTATTTTTGGGCACTGGGAATTGAATCCAGGGACGCTTACCATTGAGTTAAATCTCTAGCCCATTTTATTTTTTATTTTGAGACATAGGGTCTCACTAAAATGCTTAGGAACTCATTAAGTTGCTGGTATTATAGGTACGCTGACCACGGTGCCCAGCTTAAATCTAAATTAATCGACAAAATAAATTTAAAAGCAAATGGAAAGATGTCTTGATTAATGAAAACTGAAGTTATTTTCACACTGAGTGGTTAATAAGTATAATATAGAAAAGGTTTTATTTGGAAAACTATTAACATGTTCAAGAATCTTACAAAAGAACCCAGGGGTGCTTTACCACTGAGTTATATCCTTTTTGTCTTTAAAATTTGAGACGGGGTCTCATTAAGTTGTCCGGTTTGGCTTCAAACTTTCTCTACATACTGAGACTCTGAAATTATAGGCATCAGCCACTGCACCCAACTATAACTACCCATTTCATCCAAAATTTATTTCTGTGAATGGAATCCTGACACCCAATACTCCACTCACCATACCCTTTGCCAGAGTAAACTTGGTTCAGAACTAACCATGGGAATCAAGTCATATTTACCACTGCCAGCAGTTTCTGAGGCTTCAGATGCAGTAGAAATATTGTCTGAAAATTTCTCTTCTGTGGCATTCACATAACTGAGGTTGCCTCCAATTTTATCTTCACCTTGCTCCACAGAATGTAATGCTGTTCCAAATGAAAATTTTCCTCCATTCAGAACAGATGATGGCTCAATTACAACAGGGTTGGCATCCTAAGATCATGAAGTCAAGAGATGAAAATCAAAATTTAATCATCTAATAACTACATGTCCTTCAAAAAACCTACCTAAGAAAAAATGAATTATACAATCATCTATTATTTCCTATCCTTCTGGAATGGTTGAAAGTCATTCTAAAATATTTGAATATATAATTACATTTTTTTAAAAAATACTTTTTTAGCTGTAGATGGACACAATGTCTTTATTTTATTGCTTTGTATGTGGTGCTGAGGATCGAACCCAGGGCCTCACGCATGTGAGGCAAGCACTCTACCACTGAGCTACAATCCCAGCCCCTATAACTACATTTTAATCTCTTTAAGAGGGAAGGATGTGTATATATTTTGCCATCCATCCATCCATCCATCCATCCATCCATCCATCCATATTTAGATTTTTACATATAGTTGGCAAAACAGAATGTTAAAGACTGTGAAGGACTCCACCACATACCTAATTGACTTCATTCTGTTGGATACTATTTTTTTTTTTCCTGTCCAGGGAACTGAAGAAGGTCCCATATGTGCTAGGCAAATGTGCTACCACTGAGCTACATCCCCTGCTATGCTATGCTATTATTTTATGACAGGGCCCAGATAAATTGCCCAGGTTGGCTTCAAATGTCTAATCCTCCTGGCTCTAGCTTCACAAATCATTGAAATTATAGGTATGTCCCACTATATAAGAATTAAACAATGTTCATTTTATTATTAAAGATTGTAAGATCACTGTAGAATATAATAAAAATAAACATCCTATGTACTCAGATTCCATCATTTAGCAACAACTACTGTTGACTTCTTTTTTTTTGTTTTGTACTAAGGATTGAACTCAGGGTACTTGACTACTGAGGCACATCCTCACCCCTATTTTGTATTTTCTTTAGACAGGGTCTCACTGAATTGCTTAGCACCTTGCTTTTGCTGAGGCTGGCTTTGAACTCACAATCCTCCTGCCTCAGCCTCTCAAGCCACTAGGATTACAGGTGTGTGAAATACAGTTCACATTTTGATGTGGGTCTTTTTGTTTGTTTTGTTTTATTTTTTTGGTACCAGAGATTAAATCCAAGGATGCTTAACCACTGAGCCACATCCCAGCTCCTTTTTATTTTTCATTTTGAGACAGGGTCTCATTAAGCTGCTTAGAGCCTTGCTAAGTTCCTGAAACTGGCTCTGAACTTGTGAGTCTCCTGCCTCAATCCTCTGCACCGGCGGATATTATAGGTGTGCACCACCATGTTCGGCATGTTTTCATTATTTCTTTTCTTTTCTTTTTTTAAAATATTTTTTAGTTGTCAATGGACCTTTACTTTATCTATCTATCTATCTATTTATTTATATGTGGTGCTAAGAATCAAACCCAGTGCTTCACGCATGCTAGGCAAGTGCTCTACCACTGAGTCACACCCTAGCCCCTCTATTTCTTTTCTTATTCTATTTACTTATTTTTGTGGTACTGGGGACTGAACCCAAGGCCTCACACATGCTAAGCAAGTACTCCACCTCTGAGCTATATCCCAGCCCACCTTTTTACTTTATTTTTCAGATAAGATCTCACTATGTTGCCAAGGCTGGCTTCAACCTTGTGATTCTCCTGCTTCAGCCTCCTGGGTATCTGAAATTACAAGGGGCATGCCACCAAACTCAGCTGTTTCCTTTGTATCTTTTTAAAAAATTTTTATTTTTAGAATTTTTAGTTGTATATGGACACAATACTTTTATTTGTCTACTTTTATGTGGTGTTGAGGATCAAACCCAGTGCCTCACACATGCCAGGCAAGTGCTCTACCACTGAACCACAACTCTAGCCCTCTTTTATATCTTATGACTGAA
This sequence comes from Xerus rutilus, assembly GCA_028644305.1. Taxonomy (NCBI): domain Eukaryota; kingdom Metazoa; phylum Chordata; class Mammalia; order Rodentia; family Sciuridae; genus Xerus; species Xerus rutilus. Next base: position 32,793,120 of record CM053402.1, on the reverse strand, counting down.
AAATACATGTCTTTGTAGAAGATGAGTGAAGTACTATATAGAGTTATAAAATTTCTGTAGAAAGCTGACTGCTAAATGATTCAAAGATTGGTAGTATTTATCTGGCTTACAGATTAATGAGGAAAAAATAGCCAAAAATGTTGAGCAATGTCTAATACTGGCTAAAATTAGAGAAGTTATAATTGCTTTAAAAGAAACAAAAGCATAAACTATGCTATTATTGATATGCTGGGACTTGGAGTTTGTCTTTTACCTAGTAATCTTTTCTTTTTTTGCAGCAGTGTGAATCAAACCCAGGGCCTTCACATACTAAGCAAGTGGTCTACCACTGAGCTACATTCCTAGCCCAATTGAACAGTTTTATCTACTGTAGTTCATGTCAGAGTTTATTGAATGCAACTGAATTCTTTTATACATGCTATTGCCTATCTCCTCAGGTGCCTGTGGGACTCTGTTGTACTGGTTAATTCTTTTAGTCTTTCTTTTAGTTTCTGTCACAAATACTGATTTCTCCCTTTAAAACACTTAACACACATTCTCATAGTACCTTCCCCTTTCTTTCTTCTC
>CM053402.1:32764848-32787036 GCA_028644305.1 Xerus rutilus | reverse complement strand
AAAATAAATAAGTAAATACAATAAAAAGGGATTAGGGATGTAGCTCAGTGGTAAAGTGCCTGTGGGTTCAATTCCAAGGAGGCAGGGAGTGAGAGAGAGATGGAGGGAGAGACGAAGGAAGGGAGGGAGGGAGGGGCGGGGGGGAGAGAGAGAGACAGACAGACAGACACCATGGAGAAAGAGAGAGGGAAAGAAAGAGAAAGAAATAGAGAGAAAGAGAAAGAAAGAAAAAAGAAGGAAAGAGAAAACAGGGGGGAGGAGAGAAAGAATGAACGAACATACTACAATACTTGGCAAAATGGAAAAAGAATGAGTTAGAATGATAGAGTAGATAATGTAAAAGTCTAATGACCAATAGTCTGATAATAAGTAGTGACAGAAAAGAACATAGAAAAAATATGAATCAAGTTGTTACAATTTGGGTTAGTAATAACAACTTGGTAAGCAACAATAGGCACTCTACCAACTAGTTCTCCACAAATGGAGACATTCAATTCCTGGCATTACTCTTCAGTTTTCTAATTTAGGGGGAAAAAAATCTGTCTTGAATAAGACTCTAAAAGCTGCGTACAGTTTCACATACCTGTAATCCCAGCTACTCAGGAAGCTGAAGCAGAAGAATTGCAAGTTCAAGACTAGCCTAGGCAATTTAGTAAGACCCTGCCTCAAAATAAAAAAATAAAAAGGGCTCAAGATGTACGTCAGTGATAGAGCGCCCCTGGGTTCAATTCCCAGTACCAAAAAAAAAAAAAAAAAAGACTCTAGAATATTCAGCAGTGAGAATTTCTTCTTTAACACTTTATTTGGAACAATGGTAGAATTCAGAGTTCTAATGTTCTTTCTGAAATGAAATTTTGTGCATAGTAAATTATCACTTCTTATCCAAGCATCTTCAACTTTCCTTTTTTTCTTTTTTTTTTTTGGCACCAGGGATTGAACTCAGGGGCACTTGACCACTGAGCCACATCCCCAGTCCTATTTTGTGTTTTATGTAGAGACAGAGTCTGAGTTGCTTAGGGCCTCGCTGTTGCTGAGGCTGGCTTTGAACTCACGATTCTCCTGTCTCAGCCTCCCAAAGTACTGGGATTACAGGCCTGTGCCACCACGCCCGGCCATCTTCAACTTTTCAATGGAAAAGGTTAACTAATGAAGAACAGTATAAATGATGCCATTTAGAAAATACAGGTTTTCACATCAGTCCTTAGGTTAGATCCCAGATCTTCTACCCTAACCAAGAAGTTCATCTTACTTTTTATCTCAGGACCAAGTTCCTCACAGGTAAAATATCATCTTCCTCACAGGGATGTTTTGAGAATCAAACGAAATGTGAGGTGCATGACATACAGAGGCATCCCTATGCTCAATGTTACTTTTTTTACAAGGTTGTTGCAAGGGAAGAAATTTATGGAAGTTTATGCGCAGAGCCTAACCCATAGCAAACATAGAAGCTATATAAATACTCATTTCCTTTCCCTTCAAATCTTTATTTATGTTGAAATATTATATTACTGGCCAGTAATCACAGAAAGTCTGATGTAGTTGAAAATCTTATGAAAATATGTAGATAAACAGGAATCTAACTCACGTATTTGACATATTCTTTCCACTGCTGCCACCACTGCATGGAGATGATAAACCAATTGTGTCCTGGCTGCAGACCATACCTGCTTTCTCGTTCTAACCATCCTCTGCACATACAAAAGAAATTCAATACATCAAATGAAGTTGTGTTAAACTGAGGACAACAACCACAACTTATCATTTAAATTTTAAAAAAGAAAAACATGAAACAAATGTATTCTGGAGAGTGCCACAATTTCTATTACTGAAATACTGTTTCCATTGATAAGCTAATTTCAATAGTCATAGGCCACCACTGAACATCACTTCAAGAGTTTAATTTACAATAATATAAAATTTATCTGTTTCAAGTATACAACTAAATGATTTTAGTAACATATTTACAAATGTATGCAACCATTTTTTTCCTGTGGTACTGTGGCTTGAACCCAGGAGCACTTTACTACTGAACCAAATGCCCAACCCTTTTAAAAATTTGATTTTGAGACATGGTCTGAGCCATCCAGGCTGGTCTCACACTTGTAGCTGGAACCACTGGCATGTGCCACTATACTCTATTAACCAGCTGGTCTTTGGGGGGGGGGGATTAAACCCAGGGCTTAACCATTGAGCCATACCCCCCAGTCCTTTTTGTTTTTATTTTGAGATAGGGTCTCTCACAGTTGCTGAGGCTGGCTTTGAACTTATTATCTCTCCTGTTTCAGCCTCCAGAGTAGATGGGATTAAAAGCATGCACCACCACACCCAGCCAACCCACTGTCTTCTAAAATCTAGCCTTTTACGTAACATAATGTTTTCCAGGTTCTTCTATGTTGCAGTTTTATTATTAAGTAGTATTCCATTGTACACATATGCCACATTTAGTGACAGGCATGGTGGTTAGCACCTATAGTCTCAGCTACTGGGAAGCTGAGGCAGGAAGATCATTGAAGCTTATGAGTTCCAGGCCAGCTTAGGGAACACAGTGTGACCCCACCTCTCAAATAAATAAGTAAATAGATAGATAGATAGATAGATAGATAGATAGACGACATATGCCACGTTTTGTTTATCTACCCAACAGCTGATGAACATATGAAACTGGTAAACCAATTTCCAATATAACATTTCCATCAGCAATATTAACCATGTTCTAGTTTCTCCACACTATTGCCAACACTTGTTATGTACAGTCTTTTCTATTATAACCATTCTAGTAGGTATGAATTGGCATTGAATTATAATTTTTAAAGAAGTATCTATGCTGGAGGTGAAAAATCACATACCATGAAGTTAATTACTTTAAAGTATATGATTCAGTGATATTTAACACAATGAAAGTATCGTTCAACTAAAATCTTTATTAAGTATTAAAAGATTTTCATAGATTCCGATTTAACGCTCATCCCCATGACCTACTTTCTCCAGCCCTCAACACTTACCAATCTGTTTTCTGTATCTATGAGTTCACTTTTTTTAGATATTTCACATGAATGGAATAATACAATTTGTGGCCTTAGTCTGCCTTCTTTCACTTAGCAGGTTTGTGAGGTTCACCCATGCTATAGCATGTAACAGTATTTCATTACTAAATAATAATCCACAGTGTGTGTGTAAATAATTTCTTCTTTCTCCATTCTTCCACTGATGGTCATAAAGATGGTTGTCACCTTTTTGGCTACTGTGAATAGTGATGCTACCTACATTGTATACAAGTATTTGGGCACCTATTTTCAAATCTTTTGGGTATACACCTATAGGTGGAATTTATATACCTAGAAGCAGAATTACTGTTACATGATAATTCTGTGTTGGGAAACCACCAAAGTGTTTTCCATAGTGGCTACACAATTTCATCTTTCCACCAGCTTGAAGCTTCCAATTCCTCTACATCCTTCTTATCAAAACTTTCATTTTTGAAATTAAAACCATCTTGCTTGGGTGAGAATAGAATTTTATTGAGATTTTGTTTTGCATTTCATAATGATTAATTTACTGTACATCATTTCATGCACTTTATAAATATGTGCACATCTCTGATAGAGAAATGTGTATTTAAGTCCTTTTTTTCAGTCCTGGGGATTGAATTCGGGGGTACTTCACCACTGAGCCACATTCCCAGCCCTATTTTGTGTTTTAGGTAGAGACAGGGTCTCACTGAGTTGCTTAGCACCTCACCATTGCTGAGGCTGGCTTTGAACTCGCCATTCTCCTGTCCCAGCCTCCCTAAGTGCTGAGATTACAGGCTTGCGCCACCGCACCCGGCTTTAAGTCCATTTTTATGCCTGCATTTTTTAGCTGGGTTGTTTGTCTTTTTGTTGAATTACAGGAGTTCTTTATATCTTTTGTTTACCATACTCATCATATATATGTTTTTAAAATACTGTTTCTCATTCTCTAGGTTGTCCCTTTTAGTAATTAGATCACACCTTTTGATATATAAATGTTTTAATTTTAATGAAATCTAATTTATATTTTTCTTTGGTTGCTCATATTTTTTGAGTCACACCTAAGAACCTATTGCAAAATCTAAATCATTTTGTTAGGTATAGAATTCATACAGCTCCCTCTTCCTTCAGCTCTTTAATAAAAATACTGACCCTCTCAATTTTGGATTCCATACTTTTTTTTTAATTTTTTAAATATTTTGTTTAGTTGTAGATGAACACAATATCTTTATTTATTTTATGTGGTGCTGAGGATCGAACCCAGTATGCGAGGCAAGCGCTCAACCGCTGAGCCATAACCCCAGCCCCTTGGATTCCATACTTTTTGATGAGAAAAATTACATTAGCCGGGCACGGTGGCTCACGCTTGTAATCCCAGCACTTAGGGAGGCTGAGACAGGAGAATCACGAGTTCAAAGCCAGCCTCTTCAACGGCGAGGCACTAAGCAACTCAGTGAAACCCTGTCTCTACATAAAACACAAAATAGGGCTGGAGATGTGGCTCAGTGGTCAAGTGTCCCTGAGTTCAATCCCCAGTACCAAAAAAAAAAGAAAAATTACATTAATCATATTGAGAATCTCTCATATGATAAGCATATTCGCTCCTGGTGCTTTTAAAATTCTCTCTTTTGACAATTTCATTATAAAGTGTCTCGCTGTGGAACTCTCTAGAGTTTATCCTTCATGAGGTCCAATGAGATGATTTTCAATGTGTAGGTTGATATCTTTTATCCATGTAGGAAGTTTTCAGCAGTTATTTTTTCAAATATTCTGCCCCATGCTCTTTCTTCTCCTTGTGAGATTCTTTTGTTGATACTGTAATAGTGACGTTTTTGTGTGCTACACCCAACATTTGGGACCACCTCTAAGATAGTTACTATTAACTGTTTCTGCCCCCTACATAAGGGGACATACTTCCCTGTTTCATTCCGTATCTCATGATTTTCTTTTGTTCAAAACTAGACACGTTTGATAATATCTGTAACCAACTCCGAATTCTAATACTCCTGGTTTGTTTTGTTGGCTTTCTGGACCAATCTACAGAAATATGTATATAAATACACAAATGTGATCCTCATGCCTCTTGCCTCAGCGTCCCACATACACCATGATATCCTGCCCCAAATGAATTTCTTTAAGTAAAAATGTAGGCAAAAACAAAGAAAACACAGAACGTCCACAAATAAAATGAACTATTTGGAACCAATGATTTTTTTTTTAATATTTTTATTTTACTTATTTATTTATATGTGGTGCTGAGGATCGAACCCAGTGACTCATACATGCGAGGCAAGCACTCTACCACTGAGCTACAGCCCCAGTTCCTGGAACCAATGATTTTATTTTTGGTACTGAGGATTTAACCCAGGAGTGCTTTACCACTAAGCCACACCTCCAGTTCTTTTTTTTTTTTTTTTTGGTACTGGGGATTGAACTCAGGGGCACTTGACCACTGAGCCCCATCCCTAGCCCTATTTTGTGTTTTATGTAGAGACAGGGTCTCACTGAGTTGCTTAGCGCCTCGCCATTGCTGAGGCTGGCTTTGAACTCACAATTCTCCTGTCTCAGCCTCCCTAAGTGCTGGGATTACAGGCTTGAGCCACCACGCCCGGCTCCTCTAGTTCTTTTTATTTATTTCTAAGACAAGGTCTAGGTTGCTTAAGCCCTCACTAAGTTGCTCAGGCTGGCCTTGAACTTTTGATCTTCCTGCCACAGCCCCCCATGTTGCTGGAATTATAGGTGAATGCCATTGCACCCTGCAGAAACCGTGAATTTCAAATTCACATTTATTGAAAAATGAAATAAAGAATATAAGAAATAGTACATTATTAGTGTTTTTAATGAAAGGGGCCCAAACTTGATTTTATCATGTCTATGTAATTCTGGATTAAGTCCTTCAACTTCTCTGAAACTTGGTTTCCTCTTTTGCAAAATGAGATGACACTAATTTCATGCAGTTATTCTGATGACTAGATAATGAAAACAAAAGTATTTGACAATACTTTTCTGTAAAAACATGAGCATATTGTTATTTTTAAAGAATAGGAATGTTGTAAGTAGTTGCAAAATCAACCAAAAAACACAGGCTGCATAGCATTCTTTCTTTCTATGCTGTCATACTGACTACATATTACAATAGTATGAAATCAGATTGTAGTATCATAATGGAAAAAAAGCCAGTGTAGTTACATAAAAGCCTTTAAGTACTGCCTTATAATACCTCATGTACATGTTAATATATTTAAACATTTTATTTTTTGATAACTAAAAATTAGAGAAAATCAAAACTACATTGTCAAGAACATCTGAAAACTATAAACAGGACTGAATCATTTGTGTATGAAAATTAAATAGACTTTGCTTAGAGTTCTTTAGGAAATAACCATTTTAAAATTCCACTTAAAAACTTGGAAAATACAATATTATATCAATTAATCTCAACCTTAATTAACACTGTGTATTTAAATGTTAAATACATATTATTGTTCTTGGGTATTCCAAGCAACTCTCCTTCAATAAACTGCCCTCTATCTAGAAATCCCAAACCAGAAGAAACTATTGAAACCTTTCTATGCATAATACTTTTAAGAAAAGGTGAGCTGAAAAGGTACATACTGAGAGTTTACTCCAAAAGCAAAGTTTAGCAGAGACACCATTCAATTTCTGAAACATTTTATACAAATGGGTAGTATAATGGTAATATCAGAAAGCAATGAAAGATATATAAGTATTAAAAACTGAACTACAACAATAAATTGGGCAGTCTATCTTTTTTTTTTTTTTAAATATTTTTTTTAGTTGTAGATGGACACAATGTCTTTATTTTATTGCTTTGTACGTGGTGCTGAGGATCGAACCCAGCGCCTCACGCATGCAAGGCAAGCGCTCTAACGCTGAGCCACAGCCCCAGCCCTGGGCAGTCTATCTTATACAACCAAGATATTTCACCATTAGTAATTTTTTCCCAAGTAAATACTTAGGTAAAGGCATATAGACTTTCCTAATTATAATACGTATGTAAATTTTATATATACATTTTATAAAATTATATTAAAGAAGGCTGTTATAGATGTGTCATCAAAACAGGAAATAAAACTGCATTCTAGAATATTTCAATCTTTGTGAAAATTTTACAAATATAATTGTGGACATCTATGTAAATAGCTATATGAATATAAAAAAACCATCAATACCAGTTATCTATAAATATAGAGGTTAGGTACACTTTTTGCTTTTTTGCTTAACTCTATTTTCTTCATTTTCCCTCATGAATTATTTTTCTACCAAATAAAAATGACTATGTTTTACAAAATGTCTTTTTAAATTTAAAAATACTTGGCATTCAATTCAATTTTAATGTGAAAAAAAAATTTTTTTTCTTTTCCAGTGCTGGAGATTGGATGGATTTGGATCCTTATATATGCTAGGCAAGCATTCTATCACTAAGCTACAACCCCAGCCCCAGTAACATTTTAATATTAAACAGAATTTGATTTCTAAATTAACCCATTCCTTTAGTTAGAAAGGTACTTTATATTTCACATGTTAGAATTTTCAATTTATAATAAAAAAAATACACAGATATTATAAATTTACCTAATAATTTGTCCTTCTTCTTCTGGAGTTGCTGGTCGTAATCCCAGAACTATGTGACAAACCTACAGGGGAAAATGGTAAATAAAACTTCATTGACTGGTATAAATGACTAGGCTGTGTAATTTTTCACATTTTCTGCATGAGATCTGCTTTCTAGATGGGAATCTGAATTAGCCATAGTTTTCAATGATGAATTAGCAATGATTTAGCCAATTAAATATTTATTACCTATAGTTGTGGTATTTAAAAAAAATTTTTTAGCTGGGCACAGTGGTGCAAGCCTGTAATCTAGCACTTAGGGAGGCTGAGACAGGAGAATCGCGAGTTCAAAGCCAGCCTCAGCAACAGCGAGGCGCTAAGCAACTCAGTGAGACCCTGTCTCTACATAAAACACAAAATAGGGCTGGGGATGTGGCTCAGTGGTCGAGTGCCCCTGAGTTCAATCTCCAGTACCAAAAAAAAAAATTTTTTTTTAAATGGAGATTAACTTCCAATCTCTAAGAGGGGATGGGATAGAAGAGAAGAAACAAAAGGAAAGGGAAGGAGAAGGGAAAGTAGAAATACAAAAGGAACAAATAAGTAGTTCTCAGAACATTTTATTAATAGTTCCCCTCCCCATGGTAGGGACTGAACTCAGAGCCTCACTCATGACAGGCAAGCTCTCTACCACTTAGCCACACCCCTATCCCTGATATTATATTTTTAAATGTCATGCTCTTAGCATATTTTCATTGTTGTAAAGTGTACCATTGGAAGTTCATGCCACAATTTATCCAACTACTATTGATATGTACATAGGTCATTGTTTGTTTTAGGCTATAACACAGGGCATATAAGAATGTACATATAAGACTATATGTCTTTTGGTAGTTAGTGAAAAACTGTAGGATTATACCAGGGTATATGTGATTGATGGGTCACAGGGTATGCATATGCTCCAAGATTCATCAATATTGTGAAACAATTTCCAAAGTAATTATAACAATATATATTCCCATTAGTACTGAGTAACAGTTACACTAACTTACTATTCAACAATAACAATTCATAGAATTCCAAGCATGGTTTTAATATATATTTCCCCAGGAACTAAAAAGGTTATCCTCTTTTCATAAATGTATCAGGTATTTTGATATTCTTTTTTGTACGTATGTACAGTACCTATTTGGGGTTTGTTTGATTTTTTTTTTTTTTGCACATTTTTTATGTTCGGATTCTGTATTTTTCTGATTTTTGTTCTGTGTATGCTCTATATTAAGTTGTTAATTGGATATAGGTATTGCAAGTATCTTCTTACATTCTGTGCTTATCTTTTCATTCTCTTAATAGTATCTCTGTGGGCTGCAATTGTAGCTCAGTGGTAGAGCGCTTGCCTTGCATGTGTGAGGCACTGGGTTCGATCCTCAGCATCACATAAAAATAAATAGGTAAAGATATTATGTCCATCTACAACTAAAAAATAAATAAATAAATAAATAAATAAATAAACAAATAAATAAATAAATCCTTTAAAAACAGTACCTCTCTCTTGTTAAATGGTTATGTCTTGATAAAAAACAGTAATTTCACTGAAGAATAACTTAACAATCTTTTCCTTTATGGTTAGTACATTTATGTGCCTTTGATACCTCAAGAATTTTGAGAAGCTTCAGTGGGCATTCATACTCTATCTTATTATCTTCCAGTGGTGTATAGGATAATGTAGTTCTTTCTTTTCATAATATATAGTTATGCAGTCTACATGTGGTAATGCTAGCTATTATATAATGGAAAAGATACAGAACTACTAGTACTATTACCTTCTGTACCTATTATTTACCTTAAACATACCTGGAAAAGGAGATTCAAAAATTCATTGGCAAGAACATTTTTCACACTCCAGATCTGATAGTCTTCCAGAGTAAGATGGCCCATCTGAAAAAAGATATCCAAAAAGATCTGATGTTAAGAATATCCTTATTTTTTATAGCATTTGAATAAACATGGTTTATTAAACTTATACTAGTCATGCTTCTAAAAGTAAAACACTAATTTAGAGTAGATGTTTTGTGTTCATCTGAAAAGCAGGCCAGATAGTATAAATTTACAAGTAACAAAACTTACACAAATTCCATTTGTATTTTTGTTCATGCAGTCAATGGTAAATCTTTATCCAATCTTTATTATGGATAATTTTTTTTTTTGGTACCGGAATTTGAACTCAGGGGTACTCAACCACTGAGCCATATCCCCAGCCCTATTTTGTGTTGTATGTAGAGACAGGGTCTCACTGAGTTGCTTAGCGCCTCACTGTTGCTGAGGCTGGCTTTGAACTTGTGGTTCTCCTGTCTCAGCCTCCTAAAGTGCTGGGATTACAGGCATGTGCCACTGTGCCCGGCTTATCATGGATAATCTTTATTCAATAAGACTTAGAAAGTAACTTTAGATATTTGTGCTTCAAGGCCTATGAAAAACCACAAAAAAAGCTAGGTGTGGTGGTGCACACCTGTAATCCCAGGACTTTGGGAGACTGAGACAGGAGAATCACGAGTTCAAAGCCAGCCTCAGCAACAGTGAGGCACTAAGCAACTCAGTGAGACCCTGTCTCTACGTAAAAGTCCCCCCTAAAGAATAGGGCTGGGGATGTGGCTCAGTGATCGAGTACCCCTAAATTCAATCCCTGGTACCAAACAAACAAACCACAGAAAGTTCTAGGTGGGCAAAATGGAATATTTATTAAGTTTTGGGGGGGAAAAAAACAGACTTTCTGGCTTATGCTCTGTCATTCTAACAATATTCTAAGATCTTCTTAGAAACAAGGTAACAACATTAACAGGCTTAGAGATTTATAAAAACTTAATATATGTCAAGAATGAATATCTACATAACAGTTCTCCAAAACACAACTGAACATATTATTTTCCTAAGTAGAACAAAGTGACATTTTGACATGTCAAAGTATAGTAAAAATTACATAAACCTAGAGAAACCAATACATATTTTTTTCTCATCAGGCCAAAATCTACTCAAATGTATGTTATATGTCTAACAATTGCCTAAAATCCTAGATGAATCATGTATTTAGCTTTTGCTAGTGATATTGATCTATTTTCTTTGCATTATATAATACCATGATACATAATGTTTTAAATTATCCTTATAATTATAGATTGTCACAACAACTTCTATTTAGATATGTTAACAATTTAAATGTTAGCTAAAAACAAACTGGAAAAACAAACAAAAGCAAAACCCTTCTTCCTCTTCATTTTCCTAACTTCCCACAAATTAAGGGTAAATTAGTGTAAGTTCATTCTTGCATTCTTTTTTTTTTTTTAAACATAGTGTCTTTTTTTAAAATGCCTTTATTTTGTTCATTTATTTATTTTATGTGGTGCTAGGGATAGAACCCAGTGTGCCTGATGCATGCTAGGCAAGTGCTCTGGCACTGAGCCACAACCCCAGCACTCAATTTTTTTTTCTTTTTTAGTTGTAGATGGACACAATATGTTTATTTTATTTATTTATTTTTATGTGGCGCTGAGGATCGAACCTAGTGCTTCATGCATGTGAGGCAAGCATTCTACCACTAAGCCACAATCCCAGCCCCCCAGCACTCATTCTTGTGTATTTGCCTAAGTGTAATTCACTGCAAATTTTATGATCTGTTGGAATGCAAATGTTATGGGTTTAAACTAGGTAGGCCTATAGATATAAATATTTAGTGAATTTCACACACAATACTACTTTGCATTTTCTTTAAAAGCTAAATCCAAACAGATGTTCTAGTAACATTTACCCTGTCTGTCTTTCGACAGGGTCTTGCTAAGTTGTTGAGGCTGGCCTTGAACTTGAAATCTTTTTGCCTCAGCCTTCTGAGTAACTGGGATTACCGATGTGCCCAGCTTCACCTTCATTCTTTTATGACTCAAATATACTGATGGTAGTCAATTAACAAAGAAAATACACTCACAAATTTTTAAAAGAGCTTCTGTTCAAGAAGTGAGAAGCAATGAAAAGGGACAGGCAAACCACAAGATCATGCCTAAGAGTGAATCCTAGAATCTTTCTTTTCTTGACCACTTTTAAAAATTGTTCTGCTTACTCTATTTTTTAAAGAAGCATTTTCTTTCTTCTTTTTGGATATTTTTTGTAGTTGTAGCTGGACAGCATTCCTTTGTTTATTATTTTTTTAATGCAGTGCTAAAGATTGAACCCAGTGCCTCACATGCGCTAGGCAAGCACTCTGTCGCTGAGCTACATCCCTCTTAATTAAGAGGAAAGTACTTTAAAGAGCTTATTTTTCAAATACAGTACAAGCTGAAAACGTGGATTGAACATATATAATGTAATACATAATAAAAAGGATCTTTGACTTAGAGGCCCATGTACTACTGTTCATACTACAATGCTATCAGAACCCTCAATTCCTTCCATAACCATTCACTGTAAGTATTTCTCTTACCTTTGAAAATGACTTTTTAACTATAGCAATATACTATAGCAATATGGTTTTAAAAGACAAAGGAGTGGCTGGGATTATAGCTCAGTGGTAGAGGGTTCGCCTCACATGTGTGAGATACTGGGTTCGATACTCAGCACCACATAAAAATAAATAAATAAAGATATTGTGTCCATCTACAACTAAAAAATATTTTAAAAAAGAAACAAAGGAATAAGTCACACTATACTCAGAATACTATTCAGAGTCTGAAAATCCTAAAATAAATCTCTACTTTTGTACCTAGCATATTGAAGATACTTAATAAACATTTGTGAAATTCAGAAAAAAGTTCTAAGTTGGACAACAGTGTTAAATGAAAAAAACTGGTTAGACAATAGATTATACAGTATTATGCAACTCTTTAAAATATAATATATTAGGACTGGATATATAGCTCTTATGTTAGACATTCTAGAGTTGTTTAAAGATGAAATGGACTCATTTAGAGATAATATGGAGGTATTTTAACTATAGATCCAGAGAAGTACTTGGTAAGGATGATGCAGAAGGATTAATTGAACATGTAAACAAGCTGCACATCTCCATTGAGAGTATATACTATTTTTTTTTTTGGTACCGGGGATTGAACTCAGGGGTATTTGACCACTGGGCCACATCCCCAGCCCTATTTTGTGGTTGTTTTTTTTTTTTAATATTTATTTTCAGTTGTAGGTGGACAGAATATCTTTATTTTTTTTATGTGGTGCTGAGGATCGAACTTAGTGCCTCAAGCGTCCTAGGTGGGCACGCTACCACTGTGCCATAACCCCAGCCCCCTATTTTGTGTTTTATGTAGAGACAGGGTCTCACTGAGTTGCTCAGCACCTCGCCATTGCTGAGGCTGGCTTTGAACTCTCGATTCTCCTGTCTCAGTCCCCCAAAGTGCTGGGATTACAGGCATGCGCCACTGCACCCGTCTGAGAGTACATACTATATTTATAAAAAGATATTAGTCATAGCTAGACTCACCTTTGTGGTGTCATGTGCATTCAATATGCATTCTACAATGTCGGAGAGATCCATGTGTAATTCCTTTAGAAAGAACAACCCAAAAGAGTAATTAGAAAAGAGTAAGTGGATATAATTCTTATTTTATTATTCAGTAAAGCATACTGTATGTTTTTCAAGTATTTAAAAAATACTATAAATAGAGTCTCATACTGTTTTTAAAATTAAAACATTTTCTTGTTATTTCATTCTTTATACAATAAGTTCAATTTATTACATTTGTCTAAGCCAAACTCTCTCCCAATTTTAAATCTTTAGCTATGAATATTTTGAGCAGCATAATAAAGCAACTGAAAAAGTATTAGTAAATTCTGTTCTCTTTCTCAAATCATTCAATACAATTTTCTGTTGTACGCAATAAGGTATAAACAATCAGAACTTACGGGGATATCATCAGTTCGGTTGTCTTTCCAGACCTCTAAAAGTGCAACAACCATGTCTCTCAATTCAACCCTGGAGAGAACTCCATCACGGTCAACATCAAATACCTTGAAACAAACTAATAACAAGAAACTCTTACAAAAGGAAATTATATTCATATTAAAAAGTATTTACTTTTATTAGAAGCTTCAATTGTATAATTAATTTTTCAAATAAGTATATCATGGAGTAGTTCTCATCAGTGGCAGACTACATATTACATTTTTTAGAACTCGCAGGACTTCCTGCACAGACTTTGTCAATCTATTTCAAAATTATTACTCAAGTTTGGGGAGACCTCTCTATCAGCCAAATTTAGACCTAACTTACTTACAAACTGGAAAGCATAAATATTATAATACCTTACAGGTTTTGAGGAGATAATATAAATCCTTAGGTTATTTTCTATCTTTTCTTGTTAGCAGTGCTGGTGACTGAACCCAGGGCATTGAGCATGTTATGCAAGTACTCTACCACTGGGCTATGTCCTCAACCTCCGTAAGTTAATTTCTATTACTCAAAATTGATTATTGCAAAAAGGATGGGACCAGGCATGGTGGTGCATGCCTGTAATCCCTGCAACCCCAGAGGCCGAGGAAGGAGGACAGCAAGTTTGACATCAGTCTGGGCAATTAATCAAGATCTTGCCTCAAAAAGAGTAGGCAGGAGCCGGGTGCAGTTGCGCACGCCTGCAATCCCAGCACTTTGGGAGGATGAGTCAGGAGAATCAAGTTCAAAGGCAGTCTCAGCAATGGCAAGGTACTAAGCAACTCAGTGAGACCCTGTCTCTAAATGAAATACAAAATAGGGCTGGGGATGTGGCTCAGTGATCAAGTGCCCCTGAGTTTAATCCCTGGTACCCCCCCCCCACCTCAACAAAAAAAAAAGAATAGGCAGGGGCTGGGGTTACAGCTCAGTGGTACAGTACTTTTCTAGCACATGTGAGGGACTGGGTTCAATCCTCAGCACCACAGAGTAAGTAAATAAATAAGTTAAATAAAGGTATTGTGTCAACCCACAACTTAAAAATAAAGAAAGAAACACATAGGCAGGGGCTGAGGATATAGCTCAGTGGTAAACCACCCCAAGGTTCAATCCCTAGTGTCATAAAAAGAAAAAGAATAACAGATTATTGCACAGTTGTTTCACAGATGCTTGAAATATCTCAATTACAATAAGAATCAGAACAAGTTGGTGTAAAGATAATTTGCTTTCACTTTATCTCCACAAATGTAACTAATCTATATTCAATTTTTGTCAAGAACACTTTCAACTCTTCAAAGAAGTTCAAATGCAATACACTAAGAAATAGAAAATCAGCCCTTTGCTAATTAATTCCAAATGAATTACTCTAGTTGGTTAATTTCCATTGAAACATCAGCAAAATAGGAATTTAAAACTTTACAAAAACTTTTATAGGGAGTAATTAATCTCACATGAGAAGCAGATTTCAGTCTCTTTATTTAACACTGAATTTTTTTTTTTTTTTTGATACTGGAGATTGAACTCAGGGGCACTCGACCACTGAGCCACATCCCCAGCCCTATTTTGTGTTTATGTAGAGACAGGGTCTCACTGAGTTGCTTAGTGCCTCGCCGTTGCTGAGGCTGGTTTTGAACTCGCGATCCTCCTGTCTCAGCCTCCCGAAGTGCTGGGATTACAGGCATGCGCCACTGCGCCCAGCTTAACATTGAATTTTAATGAAAACAATTTATCACATAGCCAGTTTGGAATAATGGTCTATCAACAGAGAATAAAAAAGAAATGTGAATTTTTAAGATTAAAAAATAACCTATTTCATAAATCCATAAATAATAATTATGGTATTTAATCAATTAAGTGTATAAGTACATTACTAAAGATACAAATATCAAGTAAAATACCCCAAATAGGCAAATTTGTGAAGTTCTATTTTAGAAAGACAGAAATAACACCCTAGTAAATATATTTGATTTAAATTCCAATTAAATGTAAATTGCTGCATTTTCTCAAATATGGTTAAGATTTAATAATGCATTATAAATTTTGCTATAACAACATTTTAGCTATTTAAAAGGCCATTTTATTTTAGTACTTAATAAAATTATATTCTGATCATAAATTTCATTTTTCAAGTAAAATATTAATGTATGCAAGTGAGAGAAAATGAATTACTCTTCAAATTATGCAAGACACAAAATTCTCAATATAAACTAACAAAAAATATTTCTTAAATGCATACAATTTTAATTTATCATGAATTACTAATTCTTCAGGAAAATGAACCCATTATTAACAGCACATATCCCTAACTACTCCCTAGTAAAATAGACAATTACTTCCTTAGATTGACTTTAGTAAAACTCCAAAGTGAGATTAATATTTGACAAATCTGACAGTCATGGAAACTCAAGCCTTAATCCACAGATAATCTTACATGCAGAAAAGCTGATTTTCTCTCTACACATTTTGCAATTTTCCTGAAACTGTTTATCATACTTACATTTTTGTCTTTCAGCTAGGGGTCCCCTGCAACAAGCTGATAACCCACAGGATATCTCCTTAAAGTCTATGTGATTGTCACGATTTTCATCAAAAGCATTAAACAAACCTATAAAATGGAAAAACACATCACAAATCACAGCCAACAAACTCTAATGTTAACACTGGCATGTTTATGAAATGAGGAATGACTTTCCTATGAACTGACTGAAATTAAAAAATGAAAAAAGTTTATCAGTAGCTCAGTGTCTCAGGAATTATTTCTTTTCTTTTTGGTACTGGGGATTGAACTCAGGTGTACTCAACCTCAGAGCCAGCCCTGTTTTGTGTTTTATGTAGAGACAGGATCTCTCTGAGTTGCTTAGCGCCTTGCCGTTGCTGATGCTAGCTTTGAACTCACAATTCTCCTGTCTCAGCCTCCCAAAGTGCCAGGATTACAGGTGTGCACCACTGCGCCTGGCAGAAATTATTTCTTTTTCTCGGGTATAATTATAACTGAAACATATGATCCTGGCACAAAACGTATTATAATCCTTTATTGTTAGGTTATATCTTTCTGTAGCTTTCTTTTATCAATTCTAACAACTTAAAAATGTCTATAATTTATTTTTAAAATAAGAACCAACACAGGACAGAAATTATAATAATCATCCTTAGAAAAATTTAACTGTTCAGGGACTGGGGCTGTAGCTCAGTGGTAGAGTGCTTGCCTCGCATATGTGAGTCACTGGGTTCGATCCTCAGCACCACATAAAAATAAATAAATAAGATAAAGATATTGCATCCATCTACAACTGAAAAAAAAGAAAAATTTAACTGTTCAGTAAGTGAATTTTTTTTTTTATGGTACCAGGGATTGAACTCAGGGGTACTTGATCACTGAGCCATATCCCAGCCCTGTTTTGTATTTGATTTAGAGACAGGGTCTCAATGAGTTGCTTAGCGCCTTGCCCTTGCTGAGGTTGGCTTTGAACTCGCAATTCTCCTGTCTCAGCCTCCCAAAGTGCTGGGAATACAGGCATGTGCGACCATGCCCGGCTCAGTAAGTGAATTTTTAAAGACACACCATCATATCTTTAATAAACTCCCATAAAGCTCTTTTTTATGAAGCAAAGGGAATTACACACACTACACTACAAGAAACAAATTCTCTACACAGTACCTTCTTTGTACCACTTAATCTTTCACATATGAATGTTTTAAATTTCAGAAATGAAAAGGAATTTATAATTTAATCTTATGTTTGTAATTTTTTATAAAAAGTAGAAATGAAATGTTTTTGTTTTCAAATGAAAAAATAAACCAATCTACAATTCTAAAAAGGCAAAAATACAACTGACTGCTGAAGTAAGCAGGAAACCTAGAGTACTATCTGCTCTGGCCCCCTAACTAGTACTTCTGAAGTATCTGAGGTACCTGAAAAATACAGATTATATATCTCAAGAAACTAATTCAGTATCCTCCATTTGAAGATTAGAAAACTGAAACTCAGTGGGAGTTAAGTGATTTACCAAAAGTAACTTAAAATCTTCAAAAGCAGGTTGGGGGTGTAGCTCAGTGGTAGAGTATTTCCCTAGCATGTGCACAGCCCTGGGTTTGATACTCAACACTGCAAAAACAAAAAACAAAACAACCAACCAACCAAAAAAAAAAAACAACTTCAAACCAGAAGTAGAACCCAAGTATTCAGATTCCTATTATGATTTTTATGATGTCATTCATAATGACTCTGTATTTTTTAAGTCCTAGTAACAAGTTTGGAGCTATATCAAACCTGAGATGTTCTAGTTTAGTAGCTGCTGCTTCTTTTTGATGATACAGGGGATTTAACCTAAAGCCTTGCATATGCTAAAGAAGCACTCTACCACTGAGCTGCATCCTAGCCCTAGTCTAGAAGTTTCATATTCTCCCCTCCTCCCCTGAGGGGTTGGGGATACAGCAGTAAAATCTTATCTGAAAGAAAAAAAGTGGAAGCACCTTAGAGAGGAATAGGTTGCACCTATTCAGTGGCCACCACCATCCCTTACTAGAGGACAATTTCATAACCTCTGACTTGTTCAAACTCAGTTTATATATGAGGACATTCAGGTGTAGACAGCTAAGCTGATTATGTAAAGCAAGCAAAACAGGTAGAAAATGAAACTCAAAACTACTGAACTATACTATCTGCAAGAAACCTGAAAACCTACAAGAATATAACCTTTTAGAATTAGTTAGAAATAAGAGATGGGTTCAGGCATATTTATTTACCAATGAACATATGTATAAAATTGAATAATTCCCACCTTCACTTAGAGATGGACGAATAGGTGGAGAAACCAATGGGCCAAAGGTCTCTAAATCAAATCGCCCAGTCCTTGATTGAGCCTTCAGCAACCAATAGCGTTTCTCAAGATCGATGATGTCTGATTCCTCCACTGAATCAAATTGAACAAGATTGTAAAATATCAGAATGCTCTTCTTGGCCATTAGTTCATCCAGATCATATACCTTTTACTTTCTCAATTACTAAAAATAATTATGATCAAAACAAAATAATAAAATATAGATTTATTTTATATAAATAAATAATAAAATATAGATTTATTTATTTATATCTAAAATTATATAGGATGGCTTCGAATATAGCTCAGTGGTACAGCATTTGACTTGCATATGCACGATCTTGGATTCAATTCCCAGTCCCACAATAAAACAAAATCAATCAAATAAAGTTATTCGGCAAATTAAGTCATAATAATAAGTTCCCCATTCAGTACACTGTTTAACTCCAACACAATATGTATAATATTATACAACTGAGCCATTTTTTTTTGGACATTTCACACTTGTAATGTGTTTTTGTTAATTTTCAACCTGTACCTTAGATTTAAAGTTTCAATGTATAGCTTTTCCCCTGGTGAAACTATAAACATTGTAACAGCAGGACCCATGTGTAATTCATCCTGTTAACATGCTGACTGACTTACATATTCAATACTTCTTGAATAAAAGGAAGATATATATAGTAAATGATGACATAAGTAACAAAGTCAGTAAATGACAGGAGATGGAGGAGGATTCACAATATGCTGGGTAACAGCAAAATCATGAAAGCATGAACATGAGTATCTCCTTTCACTCATCAAAAGACATGTTAAAAATACAGACAAGCTCAACTAGGGTTACAACTTATATGTTTTATACTTCCAAAGAATTAAAGTAAAATTTAGAAAACATGTAAGATATTCATTGTCACCTAAACAAGGCAATGAAAGTGATCCTACTGAAATGTAAATGTGGGAAACATTCCTTTATGACCAGATTTGCCCTCCTGACATAAACTAGAAAACTGCATAAAATATATTACACTATTTCTAGAAATTAGAGAATAAACAGTGCAGGACTATCATCCTTCAGATAAAGGAAACTAAAGTAAGAGTTTCTACTACCCTGGCTTTCTATCTGTAGTCACTTTCAAGACCTTAGCAAGGGATGAGAAACCAAATCGATTTCAGATAGTTTAGTTGAGAATATTCAGGTAGTTTGAGATAGCTGATACTTGGAGAGCTTAAGTATTAGTGAGAAAAGAGTTATATAAAGAAACAGCTTGGAAAATCTGCACAGGTGTCTTG
This sequence comes from Xerus rutilus, assembly GCA_028644305.1. Classification (NCBI taxonomy): domain Eukaryota; kingdom Metazoa; phylum Chordata; class Mammalia; order Rodentia; family Sciuridae; genus Xerus; species Xerus rutilus. The sequence goes on along the minus strand of CM053402.1, from coordinate 32,767,426 downwards.
TTGAATTTTGGTAGAACACTATCCTGTGTATGCACAGAATGAAACTCATTGAGGCTGAGCTAGAACAAATAAATCCTGAGAAATTGTAAGCTGAAAAATTCCCAGAGCTCATAGAGGGCTAGGAGACACCACATAACATTATAATGCCTACCAATAAAAGAACACAGAAAAGAAGTAGGAAAATGTGACCCAAATCCAGGATAAAAATTAATCAATAGAAAAAGTCCAAGAAATACCAGATGATGGAATTAGCAGACAGGGCTTCAAAATATCTATTAAAAATACCTCAAGAATTAAAGAAAAACATGAATATATTGAAGAAAAAAAAGACACTAAAGATGAAAATTATAATATTATACATTATTAAAAAATTCACAGGAGAACTTAACAGATTATAAACTAGAGAGAGGAGAGATCAATGAATGTGAACACTGGTTAATACAAACTATTAAATAGAAGCATAAAGAGAAAAAGGCTAAAAAAATTATTAGAACCTTAGTGACTAAAGTTAATATCAAACACATGAGCAACTGGGGTCCCAGGAAGCAATGAGCATAAAATATTTGAAATAATAATAGCTAAAAACCTTCTAAATTTGGTAAAACATGATGAGCATGGTAGCATATGCTTGTAATCCCAGTGACTCAAGAGGATGAGACAGGAGTATTCCAAGTTCAAGAACAGCCTGGAAACAAAGCAAGACCCTGTCTCAAAATAAAAAAAGGACTGGAGATGTAGCTCAATAGTAAAGTGCCCCTGAATTCAATCCCCAGTATCAAACAAGAAATCAGTTTGGTGAAAACATATCCCCCAGATGCAACTACACCAAGGCAAGTCATAATCAAATTGCTGAAAAACATAAAATATTGGGGATAGGGATGTAGCTCAGTGGTAGAGTACTTGCCTAACATACACTGGCACTAGGCTTGCTATCCAGCATAGCAAAAAGTGAGGGAGGAAGGGAGGGGAGGGGAGAAATCTTAAAGGCACCAAGACAGGAGGAAAATATAGTAAATACTACAAATTAGAGAACAAATTTCTCTTTAAAAATAAGGGAATCAGGGGCTGGGGTTGTGGCTCAGTGGAGAGCGCTTGCCTAGCATGTGTGAAGCACTGGGTTCAATTCTCAGCACTGCATACAAATAAATGAATAAAATAAAGGTCCATCGACATCTAAAAAAATAATAATAAGGGAATCACGTAAGGGGGGCAGTTCTGAAAGAAAAAAAATTTGAAATTATAAATATCCATGCAAGTATTCTTCAAAATAAAGGCACCAGGAAGACATGTTTGGACAAATTTTAAGCCAAGAATTCATCAATGACAGAACTACACCAAAAAGAATATTAAAGGACATTTTTTCAGAAAGAAGAAAATGACATCAGATAGAAATTGGTGTCTATACAAAGAATACTGCATTAAAAAAAAAAACAGAAATGCCTTATCTCTTACTTCCACAGAGATGACAACATTTATCTTACCAGAATTTTTTTAAAAATATTCTTTTAAATTGCACATGGACACAATATCTTTATTTTTATGTGGTGCTGAGGATCGAACCCAGTGCCTCATACATGCAAGGCAAGTGCTCTACCACTGAGCTACAATTCCAGCCCCTTACCAGATTTTGAATACAAATTTGGTTGTAGTTTTACAATCATTTACCTCTAGTTTAAATGATTTGAAAATGAGTGCAGATTTCTATTGAGGATATTCCTGAAACTGGTTTTTGAAGCTATGATACTACTATCATAGTCTGAGGGCTACACATCTATTTATAAAAATAAAGTTTTATTAGAACACAGCCATACAATTTATTTACATATTGTTTATGCCTGCATTAGCAATGCAGAAATGAGTAAACCAACAGAGTCCAACCAAAGATCCACAAAATCTGAAATATTTACTATCTGCCTCTTTAAGAAAATGTTGGCAATCCTTGTATCAGACTTTGAAATTGCAGACTTCAAGACTTCAAAAGTGTAAGAAACCACAAAACAAAAAGACTTCAGCTGTGAGACCGAAAGACTTTGAAGATCTGAGACTTAAAAATTGTAAGGCCCTGCCCAAACTTCAAGATTGAGAGATCTTTTTTGTTTTTGTTTTTGGTACCGGGGATTATCTCAGGGGTACTCGACCACTGAGCCACATCTCCAGCCCTATTTTGTGTTTTATGTAGACACAGAGTATCACCGAGTTGCTTAGCACCTCCCCATTGCTCAGGTTGGCTTTGAACTTGGGGTTCTCCTGTCTCAGCCTCCCAAAGTGCTGGGATTATAGGCTTGTGCCATTGCACCCAGCTGATCGCTCTGTTTTAAAAGACTTGTTGTATCCACATACTCCTACCCCTATACATAGTCTCCTTGACTACCAATACCCCCCACAATAATGGTATATTCGTTACAATTAATAAACCTACACATATTTTTCAAAGTCCATAATTTACATTAGAGTTCACTCTTGGTATTGCTCCTTCAATACATTTGGACAAACATATAATGTTTCCACCAAGTATCAAAGACAGTAATTTCACTTCCCTAAGAATCTTCTATTTTTTGCCTATTCATCCCTCCCTCCT
>CM053402.1:32718012-32764348 GCA_028644305.1 Xerus rutilus | reverse complement strand
AGTGTGCTAAATTTAGTGAAATAATGTTAAGTTTCTTCCTCTTTTGCACCTTGTTATTACACTCAGTCAATAATACAATCATCACTTTTAAGTATATATATTCCAGGTTCATACAATTGGATATGTATTCTTTCTTTCTGGGGTACTTGTCAAAGTCCAAGAAGTTAAAGGTGTTCCTTCAATACCTGCAATAATGTGATAAGGATTTTGTGCAATTTTTGTGCAATTAAGAACGTCCTTCAATCTTGGTAAAACTTACATTATTTTGATTGGAAGAATGTCATTCTCTAATTCAATGTTCAGAAATACAAAGAAACTAAAAAAGATTTTTTGGGGGTAGTACCAAGGATTAAACCCAAGATTGAGGGGTACCCTACCACTGGGCTATATCCCCAACCCTTTCTAGTCTTTATTTTGAGAAAGGGTCTCTCTAAGTTGCCCAGGCTGGCCCTGAACTTGTGATCCTCTTGCCTCAGCATCCCAAGTAGCTGGAATTATGGGTGTGTGCCACCACACCAAGAAGACTTCCTTATAGTCTCAGAAATGAGTTACTATAACAATCAGAAATGAAGAAAAAGTATGTATAGAAAAAAGACAGCATCAGTAATCAGTATATAGTCATTTGGTCATTTAACAATTCTTTGTTGAGTTGCTAATATTTGCTATGTAGAATTTTTGTCAATAAAAATATATGGTTAAAGAACAATTTAAGGGCCAGGTGTGGTGGCACATGGCTGTAATCCCAAGTGACCCAGGAGGATCTCAAGTTTGAGACCAGCCTCAACAACTCAGTGAAACCCTGAGTCTCAAAATAAAAGACAAAAAAGGATGGGGATGTAGTTCAGTGGCAAAGCTCCCCTGGGTTCTATCCCCAGTACCAAAAAATAAAAAAGATTTTTTTTTAAAAAAGCAATTCAAGAAATAAAACTTAAATGATCAAGATGAAAATTGAAAAAATATATTCACATATTTATAAATTAATTTTATAATATCCTGACAGCTTATGTCAAAAATTTGTATTTCTAATGGCACTGATAGCTCAGCCTAGCAATAACTAGCTAAGGGAGATGGCTGCAAATCAGAAAAAGACAATAGCTGGGCACAGTAGGGTACAAATGTAATCACAGCTTACTCAACAAAATAGCTCTTTTTCGTGATGCCTAGAAGGTGATCAGCTGAACCAAGATAAAGCTAAATCTCCTTCCCAGCCACTGGCTGCTAGAAACTCATTGCAGTAGATGATGAACGCAAACTTCATACTTTTTATGAGAAGCATATAGTCACAGAAGTTGCTGCTGATGCTCTGGGTGAAGAATGGAAAGGTCATGTGGTCCGAATCAGTGATGGGAATGACAAGCAAGGTTTTCCCATGCAGTAGGGGTATCTTAAGCCATTTCATGTTTGCCTGCTACAGAGTAAGGGGCATTTCTGTTATATAGACCAAAGAGTACTGGAGAGAAAAAGTGCAAATCTATTTGGGGTTGTGTTGTGGATGCCAATCTGAGTGTTCTCAACTTGGTTATTGTAAAAAAAAAAAAAAAAAAAAAAGAGGGACATATTCCAGGACTTACAGATACTACTGAGCCTTGTTGCCTGGGATCCAAAAGAACTAGGACAATCTACAAACTTTTCAATCTCTCTAAAGATAATGATATCCAGGCTGGGACTGTGGCTCAGTGGTAGGGCGCTTGCCTAGCATGTGCGAGGCACTGGGTTCGATTCTCAGCACCACACATAAATAAATAAAATAAAGGTCCATTGACAACTAAAAAAAAAATTAAAAAAAAAAAGATAATGACATTCGCCGACATGTTGTCAGAAAATCCCTACATAAGGATGGTAAGAAACCCAAACAAAACATGTAAGTAAGATTCAGTGTCTCATTACTCCATGAGTCTTGCATTGCATGCACCAACGAATTACTCTAAATAAATAGCAAACTAAGAAGAATAAGAATATGTCAAACTTTTGACCAAGAAAATGAAAGAAGCCAGCGGGGTGCAGTGGCTCAAGCCTGTAATCCCTGCACTTTGGGAGGCTGAGACAGGAGAATCGCGAGTTCAAAGCCAGCCTCAGCAATGGCAAGGTGCTAAGCAACTCAGTGAGACCCTGTCTCTACATAAAACACAAAATAGGGCTGGGGATGTGGCTCAGTGGTCGAGTGCCCCTGAGTTCAATCTCCAGTACCAAAAAAAAAAAAAAATGAAAGAAGCCAAAGAAAAATGCCAGGAACATATCACCAGGAGATGCAGGCTGACTTCTCTGACAGCTTCTACTTGAGTTCAATAAAAAATAAGAATGTTTAAGAGTAACAAGTAAATAAGATCGGACTACCAAAAAACTAAAAATAAGGGGCTGGGATTATGGCTCGGGCGCTTGCGTCGCATGCGTGAGGCTCCGGGTTCGATCCTCAGCACCACATAAAAATAAATAAAATAAAGATATTGTGTCCATCTGCAACTAAAAAAATATTTTTAAAAAACTTAAAAATAAAAGAGCAAAATAAACATTTTGTTGAATAACTATTTTTATTCCATACCCCCAGTTGGAAATATTGGAAGTAGGTAACAGGAAAACATTTTATCCTTAGGGCTGGAAGAGGAAAACATAGTAGTGTCAGGGACATGAAGGCTGCCTAAATCTGAGACAGAAATACAACAACAGAGAATATCCCTCCTACCCAATGATTCCTACCTCTACCATTGTGCTGGCAAACACTGAGGAACAAATAACAACATATATCTAGAGAAGAGGGAAGAGTGCAGACAGAACCTCTTTCTGGGGTACAGTAACAATGAGAAGATCAGAAGTCAAGAGTTAAGAAGATACTGGAAAAATTCTTTGGCAAGGAGCCCCCAAACCTTTAAAGAGAAAAAGTATCCCTAGACTGGAATTTTAAGTCTGTAATGGAAAGTAACCATAGCAATAATAAGAGCAACACAGTTCAAATGTATACTACATTGATTAAACTTCCCATGCTAAAGACATAAATACTATTTAGCTCAGTCTTTATCGTCCTATGCAAAGCTCCAATTTATAAAAAAAAAAAAAAAATTGTAAGTCATACAAAGAAGAAAGGGAAGAAGAAAAACATACTAACTAACAAAGTTCAAAAATGGCTCAAAAGCAAACTCAACAAGAAAGAGATTATCCAAAATGTAACACAAAGGGAAAAAAAGTGTGCAAGAGGTGGAAAATCCAAGAGCTATGGGACAGTATCAATGATGTAACATGCATGTAATTGAATTCTAGAAGAGTAAGAGAACAGGGTAGAATATATGAATAAATAAAGGTTGACAATTTTATAAATCTAAAAAAGACACAAAATCTCATAGAAACAGCTCAGAAACAGGCAAGTAAATCAAATCTTTAACCCCTGAAGTCAGCTACATAAATCATATTCAAATTACTCAAAACCAAAGATAAAATCTTCAAAGAAGAAGGAAAAAAAGAAACTTCACTGAGAAAAAGATTCACAGCAGATTCCTCCCTCCTTCCTTCCTTCACCCCCCCCTCCCCGCCATTGTTTAGCACCGGGAATTGAACTCAGGGGTACTTGACTACTGAGCCACATCCCCAGCCCTATTTTGTGTTTCATGTAGAGACAGGGTTTCACTGAGTTGCTTAGCACCTTGCTTTGAACTCGTGATTCTCCTGTCTCAGCCTCCCCAAGCGCTAGGATTGCAGGCGTGAGTCACCACGCCCAGCTCAGATTTCTCAAAAATCAGATTTCTCAAAAAGTTACATGAAGGGATGGGGTTGTGGCTCAGTGGTAGAATGCTTGCCTAGCATGTGCGAGGCACTGGGTTTGATCCTTAGCACCACATATAAATAAATAAAATAAAGGCCCATCAACTACTTTAGAATAAAACAAAACTACGTGAGCCAGAAGTCAACAGTGACATGTTCAGAGCATGAAAAATGATAAAAATTCAACATAGATGCTACATCTGGTGAAAATATTGGTCAAAAAGAAAGGAAACGGCTGGGAAGTAGCTCAGTGGTAGAGTACTTGCCTAGCATCTGGAAGGTCCTGGATTCAATTCCCAGCACAAATGAAAAGAAATGAATAAAAGGAAGGAAAAGTAGACTTTCTCAGGAAAATAAGACAGAAGTCATTACCACTAAAATTGTACTACATAAAAAGACAAAACAACTCAGCTGAAGGATATATCATGCTACAGAAACATGTATCTACATAAAGCAATAAAGTTATTGAAAATGTCATGAATGAAGGTAAGTATAAGATTAATTTTTTAAATTAATTGCTCTGAAAGATAACTGGTTGTCTATAATGTGTTTACAGTATATGTTCTTTTTAAAAATTTTTTTAGTTGTAGATGGGCACAATAGCTTTATTTTTTTATTTACTTATTTTTATGTGGTGCTGAGGATCAAACCCAGTGCCTCATGCTTGCTAGGCAAAGTGCTCCATCACTGAGCCACAACCCTCATCCTGTTTACAATGTATATAAAACACATGACAATAGCAAAACAGAAGATAAATCAGAAGTATACTGTTGTACACTACACATAAATGCTGCTTAATACACCATTAAATGGTACAGTGTGCTATTCACGCATAGAACAGGTTGAGCATCCCTAATCTGAAAATCTGAAATCAAATATACTCCAAAATCAGAAACTTCTTGAGTGCAGACATGATGCCACAAGTGGAAAATTCCACACCTGACCTCATACGACAGGTTGCAGGCAAAACACAAGTACACTAAAAATATTGTATAAAATTACCTTCAGGCTGTGTGTATAAGACGCACATGAGGGGCCAGGGATACAGCTCAGTTGGTAGATTGCTTGCCTTGCATGCAGAAGGCCCTGGGTTCAATCCCCAGCACCACACAAAAACAAACAAACAAAACGATGCATATCTTATTATATACCCCCCACCACCACACCCCAAAAAATTCCTGAAATACTTCTGGACCCAAGCATTTAAGGAATACTCAACCTATCTCAATCTTTTTCTTTTTTTGGTCCCAGAGATTGAACTGTGGGGCACTTAATCACTAAGCCATATTGCCAGCCTGTTTTTTGTTTGTTTGTTTGTTTGTTTGTTTTGGTACTGGGGATTGAACTCAGGGGCACTCGACCACTGAGCGACATCCCCAGACCTATTTTGTATTTTATGTAGAGACAGGGTCTCACTGAGGTGCTTAGTGCCTCGCCATTGCTGAGGCTGGCTTTGAACTCGTGATTCTCCTGTCTCAGCCTCCCTAAGTGCTGGGATTACAGGCTTGAGCCACCGTGCCCGCCTCCTGTTTTATTTTTTGAGAGAGGGTCTTGCTAAGTTCTTCAGGGCCTTGCTAAGCTGCTGAGGCTAGCCTCAAACTTAAAAATCCTTCTGCCTTCAGCTTCCAGAGCCACTGGGATTACAGGTGTGCACCACCAAACTGGGCCCTATCTCAACCTTTATATTGCCAGTCAGCAATAAATTACTTAATCTTAGCATGCTGGTGTTTAAATCTAACATTAAGCCCATTAAAATATTTTTAAGCTAATGAAAATGGTAGCTGACATTCAAATGCTTATTATGTGGCATTTAAGTGTTTATAAGTGCTTTAGCAGTATTAATACTAAAAATGACTCCATGAGAATAGCATTACTGGTGTCCGTCCCTATTTTATGGATGGGGAAAACTACAGTCCTTGTCCAAAGGACACATCAAAAAAGTGGCGAAGTCAGGATTCAAAACTAGGCAAGACAAGTTCCTGAAACTGAATTCTTAACCTATTCTATAATTCTACAGTAAATATTGTAGAATGTTTTGAGGGGTTTTGTTTGAAACAGGGTTTCACTATATTGTCCAGGCTGGCCCCAAACTTGCAATCCTATTCCTCAGTCTCTTAAGTAACTGGGATCACAGGCATGTGCCACTGTACCCACCTGTATGTTCATTTCTGATTAACTTCTCTATAATTATAAGAAAGGTATCATCAGCAAGAAATACATCACTTTGGTAAAACCTCGTGAAGATTAAGAAATTTTACTAGATCACAATATTAATTTATAAACACTGCGTCTCTGGTGTCTCTCTCTCACCCCTGTAACTTCTTAATTCAGTATCCTCACTTTTGATCATTTCAGTGACTTTAATACAGACAGTAGTGAGGATAAAAATAATGAAATTTTGAGTAAGGTATCACTTTCAGTTTTCTAAGTACTTGTAGAATATATAATATTATATCTGCAATAAATCTGGTTGGAATGTTGTGACACATTGGTTGGTACCTCTCTTTCACTCTCAAAATACAACAGCAATAATTTGTTAAAAATCACCCAGTTTGATAAATGAGGTCCAAGAAAATAAGCATATTTCCTGAATTATATAATGTACTTATTTTCTCCCTTTTATTAATGTTACAGAATTCAGTATGCATCTAATACTTGTTGTTGTTGTTTTTTATCCCCCAAAAAACTATTTAAAAGCAATGTTCAGGGCTGGGGTTGTGGCTCAGTGGTAGAGAACTTGCCTCACATCTGTGAGGCACTGGGTTCGATCCTCAGCACCACATAAAATAAATAAATAAAGGTATTGTGCTCATCTACAACTAAAAAAATATTTTTAAAAAAAGAAATGTTCACCTTAAAACTGATAGCGCATTACATTTAAGAGCCATGTTATCCTAAAATAACCTAGGTTATTTAACACCTAAAGAGAAGTTGTATGCGTAGGATAACAAGGATATTATGATATGCCATTGTTTTTAGAAGCAATAAATGGTAAAATTTGTTAAAAATCTCTTTTAAATCCTCTTTAAAATTGTGTTTATTTATTAAAAATTAAAGAAGGAAAGTATTTTCTTAAATATTTGGTAGTCATAAATATCCAGATTAGCCCACTCTTACACTAATATATATATTTTATGCTAGTAATGATGGTAATGATCTGGTGGTAATGATCTCACTAGCCTCCTTTCAGACAATGATGTCATCTCAGTAAATAATATGATTACTTTAGAAGAGAAGGAAGTCAGTCTATACTTTCAATGAGCAAGATTTATACTATAATATACAGAACCAACCTCTTGCCTTATACTCAAGAAGTCAAAAAGGGCAGATGTGTGCAGGTCTCCATAGTCTAGAAAAAGGTTTTATCATGTTTGAACTGCTGCTCTTTGGACCTGGTCCTTCTCCTTCCACTGTCTTTTGGATACAGGGTACAGGGTTATTACACTGCTCCCAGAGGGAAACAGAAAAGTGATGTATACTATCTTATATCACATGACTTCAGGAATCTGGAAGACCCGAGTTTGAAACTAGGCTTTATTAGCATACCAGCTGTGTGGTCCTAAGCAAACTGCTTAATTTCCTGAGCCTTAGTTACATTCCATGACATATTTGTTGAGGCAACATGCCACATCTTCTCATTTCAGGACCTATGCTGAGGAGCGACCTCTGTGTGGGAAATGCTGTCCTAGGGAAGAGGCCAAAAGGTAGATCTTGACTCTAACTTTGTTAATTATAATTAGTAAGAATTAAATCAACATCGATGAGTTCATGTCTTTTGCTTCAGAAAATATTTTTTCTGAGGAAACTCTATTATACTTTTTTAACTGATTAATAGTCAACAGAATCAAATTCAAATTTGAAAATGATTTCAAATTTGATTTGAAAATGATTTCAAATTTTCATTTTGCATAGTTTTCATGAGGATCAATACTTTTTAAAGATTAGATTCATCAGTTTTTGTCCATATAAATATTTTTTCTCTACTATTTTTTGGAAATATTCTATCAAATCCAATTTTCTCACAGCAAATTTAGAAGGATCTAAATTTCTTAATGAAGAAATGGTTTTTCTGGAAATGTCTCATAAATAACTTTTACTTTGTAGTTCTTTTTTCTTTTCTTTTTTTGGCAGTACTATGGATTGAACCCAAGGGCACTTTGAGCTACATCCTAAGCTCTTTTTATTTTTTATTTTGAGGTAAAGTTTCACTAAGTTGTTAAGGCTGGTTTTGAACTTGGAGTCCTCATGCTTTAGGCTCCCGAGTCACTGCAATTACAAACGTGCGCCACCACATATGGCTTACTCTATGCTCTTTTAAAGAATTGCTATATAGCTTATTCCTAATTTGACACGTAAATTTTTTCTTTGCAATTTACTCGCTGAAGAAATCAAAAAACTGCGGAGTTTATCAAAGTCTGCATTTTGATGAGTGCATCTTCTGTCCTCTGAAATTTCAATGAAATGGTAGGTAAATCAAGAGAACTAACCAAATTTAAATTACATTTTTTGGCAAAGATATTGCTCAGTTGGTGCTATGTAGATCCATCCAGCAACACATAACAAATGTTTACCTGTCTTATTGTGAAATTAGTAGTCATTGATGATCAGTTCCTAGATTTATAATTTCATTAAAAGGTAAAAAAAAAAAAATCAATGATGATTATAGTTCTACCATTTTTTTCATTTATTGGCTAGAATACTTACATAAAGAGCAAATTCTCCTACTAAAGGATTTAAAAGAAAGTTATGAACATGGAAATGTAAACTATATTTTAAAAACAAACTAAATTTTAGAGTGAAAAAACATGATTATCTGAAATTAAAGGTTTCCTGGATAACCCTCAAAGAACATCAAACACTGGCAAAGAAAGATAAGTAGCCTTGATGAAAGGGTAATAGGAATTATCTAATTTGAAGTGTAGGGAAGAATAAGAGCTAAAAATGGATTTGGGGACAGAAAAGTCAAGAAAAAAGAAAATAACTAATCTCAAGTAACCTGAGGAAAATCATCAAGCATTTTTACATACACATAATTGGAGGCCAAAACGCAAGAGGCAGAAACATATTTGTAGAGTAACAGTCAACCATCTACCTACCAAATTTGATGGTTAAGTCATAGGTTCAAGATGCTCAAAGAACCTCAAACAAGATAAACAGAAAATGAAATAAAAGTTCATCATAGGGCTGGGATTGTGGCTCAGTGGTAGAGCGCCTGCCTCGCATGCATGAGGCACTGGGTTCGATCCTCGGCACCACGTAAAAATAAATAAAATAAAGTTATGTCCATCTACAACTAAAAAAAAAATTAAAAAAAAAAAGTTCATCATAAATTCCTGAAAAATAGTATAAGACAAAATCTTGAAAGCACTGAAAAAAAAGGGACATGTTACATAACAAAACAAAAAGAGAACAAAGCTGGGCATAGTGGTGCACGCCTGTAATCCCAGCAGCTCGGGAGGCTGAGACAGGAGGATTGCAAGTTCAAAGCCAGCCTCAGCAAAAAAAATGAGATGCTAAGCAACTCATGAGATCCTGTTTCAAAATAAAATGCAAATAGGGCTGGGGATGTGGCTCGGTGGTAGAGTGCCCCTGAGCTCAATCCCCGGTACCCAAAGGGGGAGAAAAAACAGATTTAATCATTGACTTCTAATCAGAAACAAAACAAGACAGAAGACAATAGGGATAAAAAATATCCTTAAAGCCCAAAAGGAAAAAAAGAACCCAGCCTAGCATTCTGTGTCCAATAAGAAGATGAAAATCCAATTTAAAAATGGGCAAATGAGCTGGGCGCGGTGGCGCATGCCTGTAATCCCAGCGCTTGGGAGGCTGAGGCAGGAGGATTGCGAGTTCAAAGCCAGCCTCAGCAACGGCGAGGCGCTAAGCAACTCAGTGAGACCCTGTCTCTACATAAAACACAAAATAGGGCCAGGGATGTGGCTCAGTGGTGGAGTGCTCCTGAGTTCAATCCCAGTCCAAAAAAAAAAAAGGGCAAATGATTTAAATTTTTAAAATGATACTGAATATGTTAAGTTATTAGGGAAATACAAACCAAAAGTGCAATGAGATACAAATTCCGCCTACTAGGAGAGAATAAATAATAAATAAATAAGACGGATATAGAAAATTGGATTGCTCATACATTGCTGATACGCATAAAAAAGGGTACAGTTGTTGTGGGAAACAGTCTGGTAATTTCTTTTTAAAAAGCTAAACAGATTTACCATGTGACCTGACAATTCCATTGCTGGGTATATACCCAGAAGAATTGAAAATAGAGACTCAAACAGAACTTATATATCGATATTCACAGCAGTATTCTTTATAATAGCCAAAAAGTAGAAACAACCCAAGTGCCCATCAATAAATGGACAAAACATAATATATATAACATAGTAAATATATAATGTAACATGTAACATATATAAATGTCATATATATGATGGAAAATTATTCTGCTATAAAACAGAATGAATGTTGGCAGCCACCATCCCTGTCTTAACATCAGTAGCACTTCTAGCTCACTGAGCTTCACCTAAAGGAGATGGTCAATAGGGAAGGAGGTCTCTATACTATGGCTCATACAAAACAGATTGTCCACAAACTGGTGACAAAGCACTCATAAAGCAGGTGGCCACCAAACTCATTCAAAAGAATGCATCCTCTACTGAGATGTGAAGAAACCAGTCTAGTACCCTGGCACTCTCTGAAATCAGATGTTATCAGAAGTTCAATAAACTTATGATTTCCAAACTTTCTTCTAGCATCTGGTATGAGAAATTGCTCAGGGTTTCAAAACAGATTTGTGCTTCCAGAGCCCAGTTATTGGTGCTTTGGAGATTGGCAAATGAGGCCTCAGAGACTGTCCTTTTTGAAGACATCAAGCTGTGTGGTAACTATGTTAGGTATGTAACAATTATGTCAAAAAACATTAAGCTAGCACACTGCACACATGGAGAATGTGTTTATGAATCTACTATGATGGAAAACATTTTATGCTCAAAAAATTGCTTTTTCTCTTCTTCCTATCATTGGCAGTTCTGAATGTTAGATTCTCCCAACCCTCGACCAAGGAGTCAAAAAACACCTAATAAATATAAGCTTACAACTGGAAAAATGGGACTGAAATCAGGTATTGGTAATGATTGGTATTATTTCATTTTCATTTGTGTGTGAATTTTTAGTATGAACACAAGGACATAAAGCATTAATGCAAGGCAAAATTTTTCAGTGAAGTTCATATCCATACGTGGGAAAGTTCCAGTTTTCCACTTTTTTTTTTTTTTTTAAATATTTATTTATTTTTTCAGTTGTAGGTGGACAGAATATCTTTGTTTTTTATGTGGTGCTGAGGATCGAACCCAGTGCCCCACGCATGCTAGGCGAGCACGCTACCACTGCGCCACAATCCCAGCCCCAGTTTTCCACTTTCAACAGCTAAATAATTTCTCTAAGAGGCAGGAGATTTCCAATGGGGGGAGGCTAACAGAGAGCAAAAATTTAGGATCATAATGTTGACAAAAATCACCAGTGACTTCTATCTCCAACCCTACCTCTAAAGTCAGAAAATGAGGCTTAAGAACTAGGTCAGGGGGCTGGGATTGTAGCTCAGTGGTAGAGCGCTTGCCTCGCATGCGTGAGGCCCTGGGTTCGATCCTCAGCACCACAAACAAAACAATAAAATAAAGACATTGTGTCCATCAACAACTAAAAAAAAATTTAAAAAAAAAAAACTAGGTCAGATGATTTTACAGAATGTTTAAATGTCCCCAAATTTAAATGGAATGGAACCAAAGAAACAAAAATTTCACTGAATTCATATCCTAACATATTTTTCAAGTTAATTTGTCACAGCAATTTCCCAACACTTAGCAACATACAAAAACTTTACACTGTAAGAGAAATATCAGAAAGAAGAATATGAGTAAAAAACTGACCACTTTTAAAATAAATTATTAGGGGCTGGGGTTATGGCGCAGTGGTAGCGTGCTCGCCTAGCACACGTGAGGCACTGGGTTCGATTCTCAGCACCACATAAAAATAAAATAAAGATATTCTGTCCACCTACAACTAAAAAAAAAATAAATATTAAAAAAATAAAATAAAATAAGTTATTAGTTACAATGGGATATTACCAGCCATAAGAAGGAATGAAGTTTTGATACATGCTAAAATATGGATGAATGCTGAAAATATTGTTAATTGAAATAAACCAGACACAAAAGGACAGATATTATATGGTTCCTCTTATATGAAATATTTAGAAGAAGCAAATTCATAAAGATGAAGTGGATTTGAGGTTACTAGAAGTTAAACAAGGGAGAAAAGGACTTTATACCGCTTAATGGATGGAGTTTCTGTTTGGGGTAATGAAAACTTTCAGAAGACAGTGGTAGCCAAGCAAGGTGGCATACAGGCCACCATAATCTCAGCTACTTGGGAGGCTGAGACAGGAGGATCCAAAGCTTGAGGCTAGCCTGGGCAACTTAGAGAGATGTGTCTCAAAATAATTGAAAGGTCTGGGGATGTAGCTCAGTGATAAGCAACCCTGGATTCAATCCACAGTACCCTCCCCTGACCACCACCAAGAATGTAGTGAAGGCCGCATAACATGGCAAATGGAGTGTCACTGAACTGTAGACTTAAGAAAAATTGTTAAGATGGCAAATTTTATGTTATATGCATTTTACTGCAAAACTGGGAAGAAAAAAAAACAGACATCAGTTAAATCCAAAGACTCCAGTTAAAAATATTTATAGACAGTTAAAAATATTTAACTCCAGTTAAAAAATATTTATAGGCATGGTGGCATACACCTGTAATCCAAGCTACTCAGAAGGCTGAGGCAGGAGGATCAGAAGTTTGAGGTCAGACTCAGCAAGACCCTGTCTCAAAATAACATACAGAGGGCTGAGGATGTAGTCCAGTAGAATAACACCCCTGGGTTCAATCCCCAGTACTGTAGAAATTTTTTTAAAATCAGATAATACTAGCCTAATAAACACTTGAATGGGAAGTACTATTTTTTTTAAATATTTTTTTAGTTGTTGATGGATCTTTATTTTATTCATTTATTATTTACATGTGGTGCTGAGGATCGAACCCAGTGCCTCACACATGCTAGGCAAGCGCTCTACCACTGAGCTACAGCCCCAGCCCGGAAAGTACTATTTTTTTAATTAGAAACATTTTGTTGGTGGTGGTGGTGGGAATCAAACCCAAGGCCTCCTGAATGCTAAGCATCTGCTCTACTATTACTGTATCTCCAGCCCAAAAAAAGATCTTATTGAAGAAACAAAGGCAGGATTATCTTTAACATACATGACAAACTTTGAGTCATATTATGCTAAATGTTTTTAACTTCTCAAGAAAATGCACACACAAGACCTAAGAAAGTTTATTACAAGATGACTTGAAATCAAAAATAAAGTGCAAAGTGTTTTTAGAATAACTGCAGTGACTGTTATGTAGACATGTTTACATAAACTATTTAAAATGATAAATAAGACTCTGGTAACATAGACTGAAATGAAGTGATAATATAATTACAACTTGAATTACCACTTCACAATTAGGTTTTAAGTTCCTAGACAGTACATCAAATAGGTGATGCCTAGCACAGCATACTTCAATAAAGAATGATATGTACTTATATCAACCTAGTGCTACCTTCAAATCTAACTCAGGAAGTATCAAGAGATAAGACCTTCATATTTAAATATGAAGAAATAAGATCTTCATAGAATCAAATAAAGAAAGCACAAAGATGATGTTCATTCAGAATAAGCTCACTTGTACAGAGATTTTTTGGTGGGGTTTTGTAGAAAATGCTGATTCTGAAGGTAACAGCTCTGAGCTGTTTTATCTACTGTAAAATGAAGATGATAGCAGAAATGGCATTTATGAGGACAAATGTAGCAAAACCTATAAAATATGAAAATTAGCACTAATGCTTGCAGTTATTAAATTCATGCAAGTTTCTATCCAATCATGACAGTTTTTTTTTCATTTTCTAGTTCTTAAGAATGATTTTTCATATCTTTATAAGCTAAATATAGTTAATGTAATATGTTCATTTAAAATAAAAAAAAATACTTGTATCATTAATCTAAATGAAATCAAGTTCCTCCTATAAACTAGGCTAAGTGACCTCAGACATGTAAAATCCAAGCCACTTTTCAGGGCCAGTTTCCTCAGTTATAAAATATTGTTAGTTTATATAATTTCTGAAGAAAGATACTCGTGAATATGTATATTATAATATTTGTATATGTTTAAAACACATAGGGTAGAATAGTGCTTAATAATTACCACTGCCTCTGAAGACCGGCTATCTAGGTTTAAACCTAAGCTCTGCTATTAACAAGCTATGTGAATTTGGGCAGGTTATTTACTTGTTTCTCAATTTCCTCATCTGCAACATGGATTTGTTGAAAGGATTACAAAGTTAATATTTAAGAAGTACTTGGAAAAGCAGCTGATACACAATAAGCATAATATAACTCTTAAGTATTAGTGTTACTAGGTCAAACATCAGCATATATTCCTCAGAAATTAATACATACAGAGCATAGCAAAAATATGACCATCTACATGGCAATGATAAAATAAGGATAATCATCTGTGGTGATAGTGGAGATAGATACACAGGCTTCAATTATATTTGCAATATTTTATTTCATGCCAAGCCCAGTGGAACACACCTGTAATCCCAGCTACTAGGGAAGTTGAGGCAGGAACATCAAAAGTTCAAGGTCAGCTTCAACAACTTAGCAAGACTTTGTCTCAAAAGGAATGTAGCTCAGTGGTAGAGCGACCTCATGTTCAATCCCCAGTCCTAGCAAAACCAATTATGTAAAATCAATCTCAGCATTAGGAAAGGCAGTCAAATGGATTTTGATACTCCAAAGTGCCATTAAGCTTTTGACACTTTAAGTGTCACACAAAGGCCATTAGCATCAATGACTCATCCAATATTCCTATTTAAAAGAAAAGCTGATAGACACATTCAAAAAGTTTCAGATTTTGGAGACTTAATGTATCAAATTTTTGGATTAGGGATGCAACCAGTAAAATCTACGCAAATATTCCAAAATCAAAAAAAAAAAAAAAAATCCCTAACTTGAAACACTTCTGGTCCCAACCATTTTGGATACAGAATACTAAACTTGAATGTTTTGTTGTTGTTTTAGTTTTAAAAAGCACCAATAAAATGGTGTAAGGCAAATATAATTGTAATAACAGTAAAGAATAAAATTTCCTATCAGTCTTCTTGGTCATTTATAAAGCATGAACTTCAGGATAAGATGTTTTTCTAACATACAGTAATTCTCTAAGTTCAACACTGCTTATCTACTAGATGGGCTTTACTAAGACTACTCAAAGGACAACAGCAAATGAATTCTTTTGTCACCAGCTTTACTAAGGTATAACTGACAAAAAATTTTATGTATTTAAGGTATAAAATTTGATGTTGTGATATAAGTATACATTGTGAAATTATTGCCACAATCAAGCTAATAATATATTTACAACAATAAATGTTGGTGAAGGTGTGGGGTAAAAGGCACACTCATACATTGCTAGTGGGACTGCAAACTGGTGCAACCAATCTGGAAAGCAGTATAGAGATTCCTTAGAAAACTTGGAATGGAACTACCATTCGACCCAGCTATCCCACTCCTCAGTCTATACCCAAAGGACTTAAAAACAGCATATTACAGTGACACAGCTATATATAGCTATAAATGTTTATAGCAGCTCAATTCACAACAAACTGTGGAACCGACCTAGATGTCCTTCAATAGATGAATGGAAGAAACTGTGGTATATATACACATGGAATATTACTCAGCTTTAAAAGAGAATTAAAATTATGGCATTTGCAGGTAGATGAATGTAGCTAGAGAATATTATGCTAAGTGAAGTAAGCCAATCCCAAAAATATTACTCAGCTTTAAAAGAGAATTAAAATTATGGCATTTGCAGGTAGATGAATGTAGTTGGAGAATATTATGCTAAGTGAAGTAAGCCAATCCCAAAAATATTACTCAGCTTTAAAAGAGAATTAAAATTATGGCATTTGCAGGTAGATGAATGTAGTTGGAGAATATCATGCTAAGTGAAGTAAGCCAATCCCAAAAAAACAGGGGCCGAATGTTTTCTCTGATAGGTAGATGCTGATCCATAATGAGGGGCAAGACTCTGTCTCAAAATGAAAAATAAAAAAGGCTAGGGACATAGCTCAGTTGTAAAGTGCTCCAGGGTTAAACCCCTAGTATTGCAAAAAAATAAAATAAAATAAAAGATTTTATTTGCAAAAGAGGTATCTTGTTGCTACTGAGGAAGGACGCTAGGTAATGGGGATAAAAGAGAAGACTTGGTTGGGCACGGTGGAGCATGCTTATAATCCCAGCTACTTGGGAGGCTAAGGCAGGATTGCAAATTCAAGGCCAACCTGGGCAAGTGAGACCCTATGTCAAAAAAATAAAAAGGGCTGGGACATACATCAGTTGTAACGGGCCTTTGGGCTCAACCCCCAGTACCAAGGAAAAAAGGAAGGAGAGAGAAAACTTTTCACTAAATACACTTCTGTAACTATTAATTGGTATATCTTGAACAAAGTATCTATTTTCTCTAAATCAATTAATAAATATTTCAAAGAGCAACAGAACACGAAGTATAAAGCAATTAAAAACAAAGGATGGGGCTGGGACTATGGCGCAGTGGTAGCGTGCTCGCCTAGCACGGGTGAGGCACTGGGTTCGATCCTCAGCACCACATAAAAATAAAGACATTCTGTCCACCTACAACTAAAAAAAATAAATATTAAAAAATACAAAGGAGCACTGTATTTTGATTAAAATAATATAACTAGCTGAGCATAGTGGCATATACCTATAATCCCAGCAATTCAGGAAGTTCAGGCAGGAGGATTATAAATTCGAGGCCAGCCCCAGCAACTTAGTGAGGCTCTAAACAACTTAGCGAGACTGTCTGAAAATAAAAAATATAAAGGGCTGGGATACAGTTCAATGATTCAGTGCCCCTGGTAACAAGAATAAATAAATAAAATATAATAACTAGAATACTTATCACCTATATTTTTGTTCGCTTTTTGGTAATGGGGATTGAACCTAGCGATGCTTTACCACTGAGCTACATCCTCAGTCCTTTTTATTTTTTATTTAGAGAGAGGGTTTCACTAAGTTGCTAAGGCTAGCCTCAAACTTGCAACCCTCCTGCCTCTGCCTCCTAAACTGCCAGCAGTATTTCATATATTTTTAACTAAACTGATTACAGTATTTCATATATTTTTTAAATGGTAAAATTTTTTTGAGATAGAGTTTCACTGAGTTGCCCAAGCTGGCCTGAAACTTGCAATCCTCCCACATTGGCCCCCAGAGTAGCTGGGATTAAAGGTGTTCACCAACATTCCTGTCTTAAAAGGTAACTTTATTAAATAAAAATTTCATCCATGTAGGAAGAAGTTAACCCTATGATACTTTCTCAATCTATTTAATAAATTCTGTTGCTACTCACCATGGCTCACAGTAAAGCTTGTATGAGGTAGCTTGTTATTTCTTTCTTTCTTAGTAATAGAAATTATTACCAATTTTTTTCCCAAATTCTTTTGTCCAATCAAAACTACACTTTTCACAGTCTCTTGCAACTAGAGATAGCCAATAAGATGTAACTATAAGTCAATGGGTGAACTTCCAGAAAGGCTCTTTGATAAAAGGCTCTTAACTCCTGAATGACAAAGTGGAGATACCATTTTACTGGAACTTAGTACTCATAGCAGTCATATGGATTTCTTAATCTCAATATGAGATGCTCTGTAAAATGCCTATCTCTCTGAGGTTGCCTCAGAGAATCACCACACAGTATAGAATACCTCTCTCAAGGGCTGGAGTTGTGTGGCTCAGCGGTAGAGTGCTTGCTAGCGCATGTAAGTCACTGGGTTTGATCCTCAGCATCACATAAAAAATTAATAAAATAAAATAATTATGTCTAACTACAACTGAAAATATTAAAAAAAAGAATATCATCTCAGCACTTAGGGAGGCTGAGACAGGAGAATCGCGAGTTCAAAGCCAGCCTCAGCAACAGCGAGGCGCTAAGCAACTCAGTGAGACCCTGTCTCTACATAAAACACAAAATAGGGCTGGGGATGTGGCTCAGTGGTCGAGTGCCCCTGAGTTCAATCTCCAGTACCAAAAAAAAAAAAATCAAAAGAATATCTCCCACAAATAGATCACCAAGTTTTATAAAAATAAGTCTGGTTATTTTCACAGGATGTTCTAAAAGGCATGAATTAATTTTGTTTATATAGATTACTATACTACCAAATTATTTTACTGTTAAAGAATAAACTGCTTAAACCAGGCTCAGTGGCGCATGCCTGTAATCTCAGCACTTTGGGAGGCTGAGACAGGAGAATCACGAGTTCAAAGCCAGCCTCAGCAACGGTGAGGCACTA
This sequence comes from Xerus rutilus, assembly GCA_028644305.1. Lineage (NCBI taxonomy): Eukaryota > Metazoa > Chordata > Mammalia > Rodentia > Sciuridae > Xerus > Xerus rutilus. Next base: position 32,746,119 of record CM053402.1, on the reverse strand, counting down.
AGCAACTCAGTGAGGCTCTGTCTCTACATAAAACACAAAATAGGGTACAAAAAAAGGGTGGGGGGGGGGAGAGCTGGGATGCCTGTAATTCCTGGTACAAAAGAAAAGAAAAGAATAAGCTGCTTAATTGATTTGTGAAAGAGAAAACATTAATATTTTCAGAAAACAATAATAATAGTTGCTCCATCTTCAGAGTATAATCCTATGTTCCCTACAATCCTTATTATTTTCTTCCACATAAAAATTACCTTAAGACTAGGTGTGGTAACTCACACCCTATAATTCCAACTACTCTAGAGGCTGAGGCAGGAGGATTCCTAGTATGACAGCAGTCTGGGCAACTTAGTAAGTCTCTGTCTCAAAATAAAATTTAAAAAGGTCTGAGGATGTAACTCAATGGTAGAATGTTGCCTAGCTTTCACAGAACCCTGGGTTCAATCCCTAGTGTTGGGGGAGAGGGGTTAAATCTTAAGGGTTCCATAGGGATGTGTCAAATATACATTCTACAGAACTGTTAATTATTATATACTAGGCATGAATTTATAGAAAAGTTATGTGTCAGAAAACACCATGATGCACACACCTGTAATCCCAGCAATTTGGGAGGTTGAGGCAGGAAGATATAAAGTTCAAGGCTAGCCTCTGCAACTCAACAAGGCCTTAAGCAACTTAGCAAGACCATGTCTCAAGATATAAAATAAAAAGGGCTGTAGATCAGTGATAAAGGGTCCCTGGGTTCAACCCCCAATACCAAGAAAGAAAACAAAAAAAGCAAAGTCAGAAAGTTACCAATAATGTCCTTAAATTTAGAGAACAGAATACTAAATTTCAGGCTGGGGTTGTGGCTCAGTGGTAGAGCATTTGCCTAGCATGTGTGATGCATTGGGTTCGATCCTCAGCACCACATAAAAATAAATAAAATAAAGGTTTTGTGTCTATCTACAACTAAAAATATATATATTTTTAAAAATATTTTTTAGTTGTAGATGGACACAATATCTTTATTTTATTTATTATTTTTATGTGGTGCTGAGGATCGAACCCAGTACCTCATGCATGAGAGGCAAGCGCTCTACCGCTGAGCCACAACCCCAGCCCTATATATATATTTTTTTTTAAAAAAGAATACTAAATTTCTCCCTCAAGTTCAAAAGCAAATAAGCCTTGTCTAACCAAAAATATCCAGATTACTTGTTTAACAATATTAGATGCCTTCTCTACCACTTAAAGTTATTTTTACATGAGATTTATAGTTTTTATATTCACACTCAGGTAAATTTTAGAAGAGATTTTTTAACAGTGACAATTATAAATTAAGTCAACCTTATTTTACTTAAAACACCATTTAAATAATATGCTATTAGACAGAAGTATCTTATTAAGACTGACTTGACCAGGATTCCAATTATTTTTATCACTTACTATACCAGTCATGTCAGTAGCTCAGGTAATACAACAAGGATTCAAAACATATGATTATACCTAAGTTATTTTCTGTAAGAGTATTTTAAGTACCAATATAAACAACTTCTTTGATATTTAGTATGCCACTTAGAACACTCATAATTTATGTAATGTACTTGGTATGTTTTTATAGGGAGGAGTTCCTTAATCTCTTTATTCTTAATGACGTTGCCTTTTCTATAAATTCTGTCTTTCTTTCTTTTTTTGCAGGAGAGGAGGGTACTGGGAATTTAACCAAGGGGTGTATTATATCTCAGCCACATACCCAGCCCCTTTTTATTTTTAGAGAAGATCTTACTAAGTTGCTGAGGGCCTAAGTTGCTGAGGCTGGCCTTGAACTTGAAATCCTCCTGCCTCAGCCATTTGAGTCACTCGGATTAGAAGTGAGCACCACCATGCCCAGCTAAATTATGTTCTTCAATAGTTTATAAAGTTGTTTAAAAAATCACTTTACATTAAATCTTGGCAGTTAAGAACCATTAAAACAACAATAGGGGGTTGGGGTTATGGCGCAGTGGTAGCATGCTCACCTAGCACGCGAGAGGCACTGGGTTTGATCCTCAGCACCACATAAAAATAAAATAAAGATATTCTGTCCACCTACAACTAAAAAATAAATATTTTTTAAAAAACAATACTTTTTTAAAGTTCATATGTACTTTACTCGAGAGTGATATACTTTCTTATAGTGTCATAATCTATAATTATAGAACTCCTAGAATCTGTTTCATCCTGTCTTGAAAAGAGAAATGCTGAAGACAATGAAATTTAAAAACCAGCATTAATGTTAACACTCTGAACAAAAGTAATCCATATAAAGATGAAAGAATATTTTACCAATTCCAGTTACAGAGAAAGATTTCAAAGTTTTCAAGATGTTCTTCTGTTGACTATATTATCAAGATTAGGATTCACCATCAAATGAAAATGTTAGTTGTTTTTCTAACTGATAAACACATGTAAGTTATTTTAGTAAGTTATAACAGTCAATGATCAATAGCATCAAGAGCTAATAATCAATGACTAGAGTTGTCAAGAAAGTTGTTGGCCCATGAAGCAAATAAGTCTAACATAAAAAGATTGAATCAATAATACAGATTAAAATCAAAAAGGAAAAACATGCACAAATCACTATTCTGGGAGTCACTAAACTATCTAGTAAATGTAGGCCTCTTAGTTCCCAGAACCATCTAAATGCAACACAAATACCTCATCATAAACTCATCAACATTAATGGAAAAATATCCTGCTAATGAACTGTTTGTTTTCACATGTTGAGTCCTATGTTTGAAAATACTCCATGTTCCAAGATTACTTTTGCTTAAAATATACATTTCCTCTAAATGGAAAAGGGTTTAAGTGCTGAAAGACTATAAGGTTTACAAATTGACTTCAGAAGTATGGTTTCACACTCATTGTCCTGGTTACTCTTTCAACAGGATTTTGCGGAATACTACAATTACTAAAAAGAAAGCATTAATAAACCAAATATACATTAAGTATACATGCAAATATACATTAAATATACATGCACAGCACTCTGGGACATTTTTGAAAGTCGTAAAGAATCATAATTCAGTTAGACAATAATCCCATGAATAAACCATTATCTAATAAAATGTTGTGCTACATTCTAAATGTGACTCTGTATGCCTGTAAGAGTCAAGAGGTAGGAGGACAACAACGTGAGCTAACACTGTCAGAGGAGCAATGAAGGAAAAAAAAAACTGTCTGCATCTAAAAATTATAAACTGCCATGAGTTCCTATTTCTTATCCAAAATAACCTCTATCTTAGAATTTATGATAGCAAGTCTTCAGAAAAAGTAAAAGTTCTAAAAATATTAAGCCACTGTCTTCCGGAAAACAATTTAAAAACTAACATGCTTCCTTAATTAATATATCCTAAAGTTAGTATTTTTTAAGCTTATGATCTTTTGCACCAAATTCCAAAAATATCTTTTGTTCTTTAAAATTGTTATTATTAAGCCAGGTGGTACATGCCCATAATCCCAGCACTTTGGGAGGCTGAGACAGAAGAATCAGCAGCAACGGTGAGGTGCTAAGCAACTCAGTGAGACCCTGTCTTTAAATAAAACACAAAATAGGGCTGGGGATGTGGCTCAGTGGTCGAGTACTCCTAAGTTCAATCCCTGGTACCAAAAAAAAAAAAGCTATTATTTTTATTATAAAGAAAAACACTAATTACCTAGAAAATTATGTTCTCTTTGTATCTATGTAATTGGCAGCTTAAGTAGCTCCTGTAGCATTCCTTATAGATATGTTGATATTAACATAATGCTATTGTGTCTCAAAACATGACTCCAGAATCTCACCAAGCATAAGTAATCCTCTTTACCCAGATTTAAAGCCCTATCTCTCTGAAGGACTTCAAGAAAGAATTTATAGAAGTCATATTCACACAGTGACCCATCTTTAGCTATATATACTGATCAATAGCCACATACTAATAGTACCCTTCCTCACTTAAAAGAAGCCTAAATCAAAAAATAATACAGCAAAAAAAGTTCATCATTATTAAAGCATTTATAGAATTTCTGCACTCAGGAGTTTACACAAAAAATTGTTAAATATATTGAAACTGAAATTTAAACAATCATTTTGGGTTTTTTTGGGGGGGGTGGCAAGAAGGGCACCAGGGATTGAACTCAGAGGGTACTCAACCACTGAGTCACATCCCCAGCCCTATTTTTGTTTTATTTCCAGACAGGGTCTCACTGAGTTGCTTAGCACCTCGCCGTTGCTGAGGCTGGCTTTGAACTCGAGATTCTTCTGTCTCAGCCTCCCAAAGTGCTGGGATTACAGGCGTGTGCCACCAAGCCCAGCTCATTATGGTTTTTTACAATTTAAAATTGAGATAATTCTTGTTAAACAATCACATAAATTATTCTAGGCAGTGATGAATTTTAACAGACATTTCTAAGGGCAAGGTAAGACTCTTAAAATAGTTTTGGGTGAAATGAAGTTTATGAAATATTCATATATAAATGATACTTCAGGAGTCCCATTTTACTTTAGACATGGAGAGCCTAAAAGAATGTCACTCCTAACCCAAAAGTGAGCAAAGACCGGATAAACTATCTTATCACAGCATTTCTTGATCCCATCAAGATTAAAAATTAATAATACAATGATTGGAATTCATCAAAATTTAAAAACTTTTGTTTCAAAGGGTACAGTCAAGAGAATAAGAAGACAACCTACAGAGTGGGAGAAAAGATTTTCAAATCATATCTTTTATAAAGGACTTACATCCAGAATATATAAAGAACTCTTATAATTCAATAACAGAAAAAATGTTTGCAAATCATGTATCTTTTGGCGGGGAAGGGTGTACTAGGGATATAACCCAGAGGTGCTTACCAATGAGCTACAATCCCAGGCCCTTTTATTTTTTGAGATGGAGTCTCACTAAGTTGCTGAGGTTGGCCTCAAACCTGCGACCTCCTATCTCAGTTTCCTGAGTTGTTAGGATTATAGGTGTGTGCCACAGTACCAAACCTGCAAATCATGTATCTTATAAAGGTTTTATGTCTCGAATATATAGGAAGTTCTTAGAATTCAATAATGAAAAGAGAACCCAATTTAAAAATGAGCAAGAACCTGAACAGGTATCTATTTTTAGGCATATATATATATACGTATATATATATATATATGCATATGTAGACCTTTGTATATGACTCCAAGAGATCATATACTATGACTTAAGTTTTTCCCAGCATCATGAATATACTAGGTCAGACACTTTTTTTTTTTTAAAGTAGTGCTGAGGATTGAATCGAGGGCCTATACATAGGAGACAAGCACTCTACCAACTGAGCTGTATCCCAAGCCCCACTTTTGACTTTTAAGAAAGAACTCAGAAGCTGGGCACAGTGGCGCAAGCCTGTAATCCCAGCACTTAGGGAGGCTGAGACAGGAGAATCGCGAGTTCAAAGCCAGCCTCAGCAATGGCAAGGCACTAAGCAACTCAGTGAGACCCTCTACATAAAACACAAAATAGGGCTGGGGATGTGGCTCAGTGGTCGAGTGCCCCTGAGTTCAATCTCCAGTACCAAAAAAAAAAGAAAGAACTCAGAGGCAAGAAAAGCTGAAGTTAGCATATATTTGAATTTGGAAGCATCCTGAAGTAATTAGTATAAATTTAGAAGTTTAAATGTAAAAGTTTAAGTCCATTCCTCTAATGGACAATTAATATCATCATATTAAATTGCTGGTTAGAACCTGAAGTAAACTTTCTGAATCCCAAGTTTTTATACTATACTAGCATGTAAGGCAAAAGAATATACAATAATAAATATAAAATATACAACACATATCCCCCACCAAAACATATACAAAACAATATAAAAACAAAACAGCACAGTTTAGAAATACAAACTTGTAAATTAAAAAAGAGAATTAAGGTTCTATGTAATATACCAAACTTAAAATTCCTATTATAATTTTTGCTTTATACATTTGGAATAACAATGCATATCTGTATGCATAACTATAAAATAGTAAATTTTTCTCTTAGAAAATATTCATATCAGCTTAATATATTTCATCTCTATCTAAAAATTTTAGTATTTAAATAAGCTAGCATTTCAATCAAATAAACTAGTATTTCATTTACAACATTTAATAGAGTAAACTAAGTTTTACTATATGGAAAGGTTTTCTTCAACACAAAATTTATAAAATATACAAATTTTATACCGGAGATAAAGTTTGTAAAATAAGCAGCCAATCATACAAATGGTCCCATGATTCATGTCTGCTATTAAAGCCCAAAAGCACAGAAGCAGCAGAAGCACAGCTCTACAGTATTTCCATCTGGCCTCTAAGAATATAACCACACTGACATCAAAAACAAGACCCATTTATATACTCAGCAAGAAAAATAACTATCAGGAAGATTAAATCTGTTAAAAACAAGAGCTCCCCTTGGGGGCTGGGACTGTAGCTCAGTGGCAGAGCGTTCGCCTCTCATGCGTGAGGTACTGGGTTCGAACCTCAGCACCACATAAAAATAAATAAATAAAGATATTGTGTCCATATACAACTAAAAAATATTAAAAAAAAAAAAAAGCCCTCCCCTCCATCCCAATAATTTTAAAACAGGTTGGGCTGAGGATCTAGCTCAGTGGTAAAACATTTGTCCAGTGTGCATGAGACCCTGGGTTCAATCCCCAGCCATTATAAAGAAGGGGAAGGGGGCTGGGGTTATGGCGCAGTGGTAGCGTGCTTGCCTAGCACTCGTGAGGCACTGGGTTCGATCCTCAGCACCACATAAAAAATAAAATAAAGATATTCTGTCCACCTACAACTAAAAAATAAATATTAAAAAATAAAAAAAGAAGGGGAAGGGCTAAAATTTAAAATATTTAACAAAAACAAAAGAGTATTTAAAATAATTTAAAACAAAAACAACTTTGAAAAAAAAGAACTTAGACTGGCTAGTGAACAATATCTGAAAGGAAAACCTAGAACATAAAGATTACCTCAGCAACTTTTGGAGGCACTCCATCCCCAAGCACTTCCCTGATGAAGCAGTGCTGACCCATGTAATATGAGAGTCCACAGGTCCTCTTAAAGGCATCTTTAAGTCGCTTCAGCTCTACATCTGTAACTACAATGCAGAAATAGGGATGGGTAAGAAATCAGAAAAGGAAAGAAGTTTCTCAAAACACAGTTCCTAAGAAAAAGTGTCAAATACTCTTTCAGGGAAATAAACAATCTCAATGATATTTAATCATAATTCTAATATCCTCAAATCTATTCTAGAAAGTAAGTATAAAATTTTTTGACCCACTATTTTCAAAACACAAAAATTTATATATGTGTACAATTTTAGGCTGGAAGAAGTAACAATTTTAGGAGGAAGTAACAAATGTTTCAAATTAGCAGATAATCTAAATGGAGTTAGATTTTGGCAACAAAGGTTTCACAAGCAATACATTCACTTCCTTTGTAATCAAAATTTATGGTTAGGGCTGGGGATATAACTCAGTGGTACAGCACTTTCCTAGTAAGCACAAGGTCTTGAGTTTGATCCCTAGTACAATATATATAGAAAATTTGAACTTGGTAAACACATCTATCTATGTAGAGTATGGTCTCCAAATTTAGCTTAGATTTTTGTCATCTTTACAAAGAAAATTATAAATAGATGATACTAACAACCTAAAACTTTTAGATATCCACTATCAAAAACAAAATAATTACCAAGCCATTAATTTAGACATTTAAGATTATTTTCACTTTATAGAACAATCTGTACCTACAAGGATGGAGAAATGACTATTCTTCAATATTATATGTTCAGTACAATTAGAATGAAAGTGCAGAAATGGTTCTTTTGATCTGTGTTAGAGGGAACACAGGCTTCTGGATAGAGAAGACTGCACTGAATTTTAAAGGCTAACTCAAATAAAAGGGATAAAAGCATGCCAGGCAGGGATAATAGTTTGTTTCAAAATACAATGGTGTATACAGATGCACTGCATATTACTATAGCAAAATACGCAAGGCAGTAGGTAGTAAATGAACGGATAAACCAAAAGAGACAGCAAGATCAAGTCACAGAGACTGTTCTGTCATAAAAAGGAGGGACATGATCAGATACACTCTGGACAGAGAAGAACTAACACGGATAAAATTCAGACAACTCACTCTAAAACACAAAATGTATACTGCTACCACAAGAAGAAAATGAGCTAAATCTGGGAAAGATCCAGAAGTAAAGTCAGTAGAACTAAAGTTTGACTGAAGAGTAGAAGCAGTCTACAATAATACCAAGTTTCTATCCTGGAAAACTTGAAGGATGGTGTTATCAGGAAGATGGGGGAAAGAAGAGGAGTAAGACAGAAAGAAAAGATGATGTGTAGCATGGTGGCACATGCCTGTAACCCAAGTGGCTCCAGAGGCAGAGACAGGAAGGTTGCAAGTTCAAGACTACACTCAGCAACTTAGCAAAACATTGTCTCAAAATAAAAAATAAAAAGGCTGGGGATGTAATTCAGTATTAAACTGCCCCTGGATTACATCCTCAGTACCGCGCCCACCCCCACCCCCCAAAAAAAGAAAGGAAGAAAGATAAAAAAGATAATAAACTGTTAAGGACGTATTGAATATGGGAGACCTCAGGGAGATGCACTGTGTGCATATTTTTTGAATATATAAAGCTTACAAGAGGTCTGATGGGAGTTTTCAGTATATAGGCAATAATTAAAACCATGAGTAAGGGGGTTGGGGAAATAGCTCAGTGTCAACACATTTTCCTACACACAGAAAGGCCCTGGAATTGATCTCCAGCCCCCAATAACAACAACAGAATGAATAAAAAGTATAAAACTGAAAGAAGTGAACGCTTACAGTGTCTACAGAAAGAAAGTGAAAAAAAAAAGAACTAAGAAAAAAGTTGAAAAGGAATTATCAGTAGGACAGAAGAGAAACAGAACAACACGGTCTCCAAAGACCAGGAAGAAGGCACTGATCAACAGTGTCAACTAAGGCAGAAAGGGCCAGCAAGATAAAGACTGAAGTATGCTTGGCATATAGCTAATCATTCAGTAAACATTTGTCACATGGAGGGAGGGTTCAAGTACAACAACATGTAGGCAATGATAAAATAAAAAGAACTAATGCTTGAATAAGTAACTAAAGTATGTTAGTTGAACTAAAAAAAAAAAGTATATTTAGTCCACTAAAAACCAGATTTATAATACTAACACCACCAACACACAAATTTATTATTTTCTTTTTAGAATGTAAAAATGAAAAACAGAACAATGCTCATCTCATAGATTACAGTAATGAAAGAGGTACCTTCAGCTACTAAAAATCTATTTTTGCAAGATGCCTAATTTTCATTAATGCTTTGACTAATAAATTAGGTTGCTCATGATGTGGTGGTGATGAGAAAATCAACCATTAAAATGTAATATGGTTTTCTCCTCCACTGTTGGGCACAGATTTGAAAAACTAATTTTTTTAAAGAAAGAAAAAGCTGATGACTAATAAATTTGTTCATTTGTAATGGAGAGAAATGTTCATATAAATTTTTAAAGCATTTATAAAAAGCAAACCATGTCTATCAGCAGAAGAGACTGAATAAGTTATTGTATATACTCAAAATAAAATATCAGACACAAAAATGCTGCCACAGATCCATATTTACTAAAAATAAACATTTTTATTTACTCAAAATAAACTAACATTTGGCTAATTTACTGACAAGGAATACATTAAAATGTTCATTGTATGAGGTTGGAGGTTTAGCTCAATGGTAGAGTGCTTGCCTAGCATGTGTGACACCCTGGGTCCAATCAGCAGCACTGTAAATTAAATTTAAAAAAAATAGTTTGTTACACCAATAGCAAATTTGGAGAGTTAAATAATAAAAACTTATTAGGCAAGATAAAAAAAAAAAAAACAGAATAGAATTAAGCCTAGTAAGTTTTTTTTTTTTTAATTTTTTTTTAGTTATAGATGGACACAATATCTTTATTTATTTTTATGTGGTGCTGAGGATCGAACCCAGTGCCTCATGCATGCAAGGCAAGCGCTCTGCCACTGAGCTACAATCCCAGCCCAAGCCTAGTAAGTTTTTAAATAAAGTAAGAAAGTATAATACTCTCTCAACTTCATCAACCTCATTTGAATTACTGTGAGAATACAAAAGGATCATTACTAGAACAAAGAGAACTGAGGACTTAAAAGTTAGTCAAATGCTCCAAAATCCAAAAACTGTATGTATGTATGTATGTATGTATGTATGTATGTATGTATTTATTTTAATTTTTGTACCAGGGACTGAACCCAGGGGCGCTTAACGACTAAACCACATCCCCAGCTCTTTTAATTTAATTTAATTTATTTATTTGGGGGAGGTACTAGGGACTGAACTCAGGGGTTCTCGACCACTGAGCCACATCCCCAGCCCTATTTTGTGTTTCATGTAGAGACAGGATCTCACTGAGTTGCTTAGTGCCTCGCTGTTGCCGAGGCCGGCTTTGAACTCGCGATTCTCCTGTCTCAGCCTCCCTAAGTGCTGGGGTTACAGGCTTGAGCCACCATGCCCGGCTTTTAAAGACAGAGTCTCACTGAGTTGTTTGGGGCATCCCTAAGTTGCTGAGACTGGCTTTGAACTCTCGATCCTCCTACCTCAGCCTCCTTAGCCACTGGAATTATAGGCCTGCGCCACTGAGACCGGCCAAAATCTGAAACTTTCTGAGCATGCTCATTGCCTTTGCTTTTTTTTTTTTTTAAATATTGATTTTTTAGTTGTAGGTGGACAGAATATCTTTATTTTTATGTGGTGCTGAGGATCGAGCCTAGTGCCTCAGGCATGCTAGGCGAGCACACTACCACTGAGCCACACCCCAGCCCTGCCTTTGCTTTTTAACCTCAGCAAATTAGCAAGGCCCTGAACAACTCAGTGAGACCCTATCTCAAAATAACAAAAATAAACAAAAAGGTTGGGGATATATCTCAGGGGTAAAGCACACCTGGGTTTAATCCCCAGTATCAAAAATAAATAAATGAATGAATAAATTGAATATATGATGAGTCAATGATGCTTAATGACCTTTGTGTGATAGATTATCCATGGAAACTTGAAATGCCAAAAGTTATTGAGAGGAGGGGCGAAAGCTCAGTCAGTGGTACAGTGCTTGCCTAAGATTCATGAGGACCTAAATGCAATCCCCAGAGCAAAAAGAAAAAAAAAACAAAAAAAAGCCATTTGCCTTTCCTAGTACTGAGTTGATTTTGCATAATTAGTTTACAAAGCTATAGTTTGTTACAAGGCTTTAATGAGAGAATATATATGAATACAGATAGATACACATATATGAATTTAACAAGCACAAAAAAATGATGAATGGATAATAGTCTCAGAAAAGGCGATTTTCAGGCATAGTAAGGAGTCACCCTGTTCCATTTTACTTCTAACTCTGGAGAGAAACAGTAGGGAAGTTATGAAAATAAAGATGAGAGAAAGGAAGTACACAGAAAGTGACAAAACAAACAAAAACAATAGATTTTTCTGTCCCTATTCTCCTTTTTACCTATAGACCAATATTTCCAACTCAGTTATGACCTAACAATGAAACAAAGAATAGGAGAAGAAGAATATCAAGAAGAGAACTGTCGTTTATTGTAGATTATGTACCCAAGTCATGGTATTTGAGCATGATTGGTGTGTTATTCAAAGATAGGTCACATTACTTTAAGTATTCACCAGGACGTTCAAAGGACAATTAGCATTTCATATAAAATTATAAGCAAAATGAAATTTTTCATAAAATAAATTTTGCCATCAATACTGCATAAAAGAAGCAAGCCAGGGATGACTTGGTATTAAAAAGACAAAGGTTCTAGCAGGGGAGTATAATTTAGTGGTAGAGCACAAAACCAGTAAAAAACAAAAACAATGGATTTTTCTTCCCCTATCCTCTCTTCTCTATACCTATAGACCTGGGTACAATCTAACATTGAAACGAAGGAGAAGAAAATAAAAGGGAAAAAGCAAGAGAGACGGAATATCAAGAAGAAAACTGCGCCATGCACCAGGCCCTGGGTTCAATACCCAGCACCCTTCCCCCTAAAACTCAAAGGTTTAATCTAGTAAATCTGTAGCATTCACTAGCTGCAGGTTGATCTAAGCCCAGTATTTCCAGTATTTACTCAAGGCAGAGATACATTCATCTGCTGTATTTACTATGCTTATCTACAAAAACTTCTAATTAGTCACCACTAGACTAAAGTTACATCTAGAATTCAACAAATACAGATCTTATAAAGACTACCTTGTACCAGAAGATTTAAGAATGAGGCTTCTTGCATTTAATCCATTGATCAAACATAAAACTAGTTCAGAGTTCACTAAATCCAAGACTTCCCTAGAAGGTGTGCTTTTTGTTTCTATTTAAAATATAAATAAGGGACTGGGGTTTTAGCTCAGTGGTACAGTGCTTCCCTAGCACGTGTGAGGCAACTAGTTCGATCCTTAGCACCACATAAAATTCAGTAATAAATAAAATAAATGTATTGTGTTCATTTACAACTAAAAAAATATATATATATACACACACACATATATATATGACCAGAAAAATAGTTTTGTTTCTCTAGAAATTCCTGTTACAAGGAAATCTTAAATTCTGAGAAGCCCACTCCTTTTATCAGCTTTGTGTTACTGTGACCAAAATATCTGACAAGAACAACATAGAGGACAGAAAGTTTATTTTGGCTCAGTTTCAGAGATTTAGTCCATGGATAGCCAACTCCATTGCTCGGGATCCAAGGTGAGGCAACACATCACAGTGGAAGGGCATAGAAGAAGGAAGTTGCTCAGGACATAGCAGGCAGGAAGCAGAGAAAGGGAAGAGGGATGGGGCTACAAGGAAGATGAATCCTTCTAGATCACATCCCCAGTGACCCACCTCCTCCAGCCACATCCCACCTGCCAACAGTTATCACCTTGTCAATCCATTCAAACTAAGATGGACTAATTAGGTCACAGCTGTCACAATCTAATCATTTCACCTCTGACTTTTTCTACATTAACACAGGAGCTTTTGGAAGACATAGCATTTCCAAACCATAACACCCATGTCTATATTAATTTCAAATAAAAATTGAATACAAGATATTTTGTCAAGTTACAATAACCGACAATAGTATGCTGGATGTTATGGGGATACAAAGATAAAGCATGGTCCTTACATTTAAAAGCTTAAAATCTAGCTGGTGTGGTGGCACACACTTATAATCCCAGTACCTTGGGAAGGAAACTGAGGCTGGAGGACTGCAAATTCAAGACCAGCCTCAGTACCTTTGGTGAGACCCTGTCTGAAAAAAACTAAAAACTAAAAAAGGAGCCAGGCGCGGTGGCACATGCCTATAATCCCAGCACTTTGGGAGGCTGAGACAGGAGAATTGCGAATTCAAAGCCAGCCTCCACGATAATGAGGCACTGAGGTGCTAAGAAACTCAGTGAAACCCTGTCTCTGCCTAAAACACAAAATAGGGCTGGGGATGTGGCTCAGTGGTTGCAAAACTCTGAGTTCAATCGCCGGTACCAAAACGAAACAAAAAAGGGCTAGTGATGTAATTCAGTGATAAGGCACCACTGAGTTCATTCCCCAGTTTCACAGAGAATAAATAAGATAAAAATTTAAATTCTATCAACAATATTTGAATGCATATTATAACCAGGCACTATGCTATATCTTTATTCCAATAGTTCTTTTGTCAGCTTTACTGAGGTATAATTTACAAATAGGAATTATATATATTAAAGGTGTATGACTTGATATTTCATGTATATATGCATTGTGAAATAATTACCTCTATTCCAGTACTCCTTAAACCCTGCTGTACAACTGGAAATCATCTGACAGAAATTTAAAGAGTGCTGATACAGGCTCCCACTCAAACCAATAGGTCAAATCTCTAAAAGAAGGGTACAAGCATTCAAATGCATGTTAGCAAAATAATGTACAAAGCAGAAAGTAACCAACAGTCTAATGGATAGAAGTGTTATGGTAATAGAGAAGACAGATAAGAAGAACATACCCAATAGCAGGAAGGGAATAAGAAATGCCACACATGCCAGGAGATGTTAGAAATGCTTGGACTACAGTTTGGGAGGATAGAATATAAAATATAAGGATTGCAAGAGAGAAAAGTATGGCAAGTGAAAGGAATACCTAAGTGAGTGAAAAATATGCCAACAAATTTTAACTTTTCAAGAAATTACTCTCAGAATTTTTTGGTGAAAATATGAAAAAGTATAATAAGATGTAATTTTTAAAAAATTTTTCAAATCATTTTGAAGATACTAAAAAAGTAAATCTGATTCGAAGCTAGTGGTTATAGACATAGAACACAATCCACAATGAAAAAGTTGATAGTTTGAAAAAGAAACCCTAGAGAGATATACAATCCACCAATCCTTAATTTATTTCATTTTCTGATAACAAAAAAAAGAAGGGCCAATGGGTTTCTGTTTGAGAACTCTTGGCGAAAGTCCACCATCTGGGGCTGAGGTTGTGGCTCAGTGGTAGAACACTTGTCTGGCATGTGTGAGGCACTGGGTTTGATCCTTAGCACCGCATAAAGATAAGTAAATAAAATAAAGGTAACGTGTCCATCTACAACTAAAAAAAAAAAAATTAAAAAAAAAAGTCCATCATCTGCCACAAAACCAAAGAAAGAACTGACTCAGGAAACAACTGGGGAAGAGTAAGGCAACAAAATAAGAAAGCTAACAAAGTTTTTAAAGGATAAAATTAGAGCTGGAAGCGGTGGCACATGCCTGTAATCCCGGGGACTCAGGAGGCTGAGGCAGGAGGATCATGAGTTCAAAGCTAGCCTCAGCAACTCAGCAAGGCCCTAAGCAACTCAGTGAGACCCTGTCTCTAAACAAAGCATAAGAAAGGGCTGGGTATATGTGGCTCAGTGGTTAAGTATCCCTGGATTCACTCCCAGGAACCAAAAAAAAAGGAGGAGGAGGAGGAGGAGGAGGAAGAAGAAGAAGAGGAGGAGGAGGAGGAAGAGGAAGAAGAGGAAGAAGAAGGAGAAGAAGAAGAGGAAGAGGAAGAAGAAGAAGAAGAGGAAGAGGAGGAGGAAGTGGAGGAGGAGGAAGAACAGGAAGAAGAAGAGGAAGAAGAAGAGGAAGAAGAGGAGGAGGAGGGGGAGGGGGAGGGGAGGAGCAGGAAGAGGAAAAAATCAGAGTTAAAATACTAAAAGACAAAAAGGAAAATAACAAAGAGATAAAAACTAGTGAAAATACTAAAAGAGAAAAAGGAAATCTTCTTATTGAAATCCCAATAAAAAAATTAAACAAGAGTGGTGCTTCCGTTACAACACAAGCCTGCCCTGCCCACACTCAAGGGTAAGAACCATACATCATACCTATCAATGGGAGAAGTATCAAAGTCACATTGCAAGAAGCACAAGGAATGTAAAATAATATTATGGCCATCGTTTGAAAACATAATCTGCCACATACACGAATACTAAGTATTACGTTTGCATTGGGTTTTCTTTTTTGACAATAAAAATGCATTATTACAAAACAATTCAAGAGCCAGGTATGGTGGCACTGCCTGCAATCCCAATGACTTTGGAAGCTTGAAGCAGGAGGATCGCAAGTGAGGCCAGTTTGAGCAACCTAGCCAGATTCTGTGTTAAAATAAAACATAAGGGGCTCCCGCCATAGCTTAGTGTTAGAGTACTTGCCTAGCATGTGTGAGCACTGGGTTCGATCCTCAGCACCACATATAAATAAATAAAATAAAGGTATAAAAAATATATTATTTTAGGGGCTGGGATTGTGGCTCAGTGGTAGAGTGCTTGCCTCACATGTGGGAGGCACTGGGTTCGATCCTCGGCACCACGTATAAATAAATGAATAAATAAAGGTCAATCTACAACTAAAAAAAATTTTAAAAATATATATATTATTTTAAAAAATAAAATAAAAAATAAAAAGGGCTGAGGATGGAGTTCAGTAGTAAAGTGCCCTGGTTGAATCCCCAGTACTGACAGAGAGAAAAGAAAGTAACTCTGGATAGAAACTTTTAACTAGTATGAGATAAATGGCATACAGGGTATAAGGGTAAAATAATAGAAAGACCTAATAAAACTCTAACTATTCAAGATGATAATATTCCTAGCTAAAAGACTCTATTTTTCAGCTTCCCTTAACCCTAGAAATGACTGACAAAATGTTAACAGAAATTGCTAGGAGGAGATCTTCAGGAAGGCTCCTTAAAAGATAGCAGCTAGCAAATGTCCTTGTTGCCTCTGTGTATTCTTTCCACTTGGAACCCAGAAGCCTCTAGCAGCCATTTTACACTGAATGAACTTTAAAGTTATAAGTCATACACTAAGAATGGTGATGTCAAAAAATAGAAAAACCAAGATTCCAAATAACCCCTGGATGTTGTATGTCCAGATTTATGTATGAAAAAAAATAAATAACTACATCTTATTTAAAGTATTATTTTAGAAACAGTGGTCCATGCCTGTAGCCAAGCCACTCAGGATGCTAAAGTAGGAGGATTACTCGAACCTAAGAGTTTGAAGCCAACCCAGGCAACATACCAAGACTCTGTCTCTTAAAAAAAAAAAAAAAAAAAAAAATCAAGCTGGGCAAGGTGGCAGAAGCCTGTAATCCCAGCACTTAGGGAAGCTGAGACAGGAGAATCTCGAGTTCAAAACCAGCTTCAGCAATGGCGAGGCGCTAAGCAACTCAGTGAGACCCTGTCTCTACATAAAACACAAAACAGGACTGGGGATGTGGCTCAGTGGTCAAGTGCCCCTGAGTTCAATCTCCAGAACCAAAAAAAAATCAATGAATAAATAAGAAGGTAGCAAGAAAGGAAGCCATCTGTAAGCCAGGAAGATAGCCATCATCAAAACCCAAGCCCTCCTAGAACCAAACTTTACCTCCAACAGCAAATAAAATTTATGTTGTTTATGTCACCAAGTTTTTGGTAATTTGTTATGATAGCCCAAGCACACTAATACAAACTGTATAATACTAGTAATAAACAGGCCAACTCGTCCTTTCTGACTTAGAGAAGCTATTTAAATGGCTTTTGTAGGGTCATATGAAGAGATCAGAACTTACTGTCCTTGAAAGGGAAATAAAATTATATACTTTAATAATTGCACAAAACATACCCAATGTCAGAAAACAGCACAATGGTCACTGCCTTCTCTAAACACATGTTGTTTTTCCTATCAATACCCGTAATTTATCAGCCCTTTTCTGGAGTGACACATTATGGACATCCTCATTCCCATGGGCATTTCCTGAACTCTAGCTGTAACTAGACACTTTTTACTTCAAGAAATCATATGCATATACAAAATGCCTGAATTCTGACCCACTTTTGTAAAGTTCATACATTTCACATATGCATATGACAATATTTAAAATGTCTGGTTTTCAGCATAATATTGGAAGCCATGAAAAGAAACAAGAAAATGTGGTCCATACATAGAAAGGAAGACAGTAAATAGAACATGTCCCTAAGGAAGTCCAGATATTATACTTGCTGGATAAAGCTTTAAATTAGCCATTATAAATATGTTCAGAGAATAAGGTAAGCATGTATAAATGATTAAAGGAAAGTATGAGCACACTGCCTCACCAAAAATAGAATACTAACAGAGAAACTACAAACAGGAACCAATTAAACTGCGTGCAGCAACACAAACTTATCCCAGCAATGTGGGAGGCTGAGGCAGAAGGATCACAAATTCAAAGACAGCCTCTAAAATTTAGCAAGACCTTGTCTGAAAACAAAAAAATAAAAAGGACTGGGGATGGAGCTTAGTGGTAGAGGGCCCCAATAAAGGTGGAGGGATAAACCAATTAGAGATTTTAGAGTAGAAAAGTACAATAACTGAAATGAAAAATTCATTAAAGGATCTCAACACAGATTTGAACTTGAAGAAGAACCATAGAACTTTAAAAGACAGGTCAATTGAGATTATCCTCGTAACTGTTATTGAGATGTCCCCCAAAAGCTCATGTGTGAGACAATGCAAGAAGGCTTAGAGGTGAATGACTGGTTTATGAGAACTTTAACCCAATGAGTGGATTAATCCCCTAACCTCTTAACTGAGTGGTAACTGAAGGCAGGCAGGGTGTGGGCTGAAGAGGTGGGGGGGGGGTGCCTTTCGGTAGAGTGGTGCAAGCCTGTAATCCCAGCTACTTGGGAGGCTGAGGCAGGAGGTTCCCAAGTTTGACATCAGCCTGGGCAACTTAGTGAGACCTTGTCTCGAAATAAAAATGACTGAGGATGTAGCTCAGTGGTATAGTGCTTGTCTGGCATGTATAAGGCTCTGAGTTCTATCCTCAGTATCATAAAAGAGGAGGGAGTGGGAGAAGGAGAGGAGGGATATAAAAACACAAAAATAGAGAAGAGAAAGGAACAGAAAAAATATTTTAAGAAATATTGCCCCAAACTTGGCAAATTTGAAAGAAAAAAATTGATTTGACCCTCTAAGCAGTTCAATGAATTCCAAGTAAGATAAATTCAAAGATATCTACACTGAGACACATCATAGTAAAAAATATCTATAGTCCAAAAGAGGATCTGGAAAGTAGCAAGAGAAAAGCAATTCGTCGGGTACATCACATTCATTATACATTAGAAGGCAGTGAGAAGACATATTCAAAATGCTGAACGAAAAAGAACTTCGGGGCTGGGATTGTAGCTCAGTGGCAGAGTTCTTGCCTCGGATTCCTGAGGCACTGGGTTCGATCCTCAGCACCACATAAAAATAAATAAAATAAAGATATTGTGTCCATCTACAACCAAAGAAATATTTAAAAAAAAAAAAAGAAAAAGAACTTCAACCGAGAATAATATAGCCAACAAAACTATCCTTTGGGCTGGGGCTATAGCTCAGTGGCAGAGCGCTTGCCTAGCATGCATGAGGCACTGGGTTCAATCCTCAGCACCACATATAAATAATAAATGAATAAAATAAAGATCCATCAACAAATAAAAAAAATTTTTTTAAAAAAATATCCTTTGACAAGAGGAAACATTTAAATAGTCCCAGCAAAACAAAAACTAAGAAAACTACTGCTAACCTACAAGAAACATTAAAGGGATTACTGAGATTAAAGGATGGTAGACAGTAACTTGAATATATACAAAGAAACAAAGAGCACTGGTAAAGGTACCTACATAGACAATAAATTTTTGTTTTAGGTCAAAAGGTAGCTCAATGACATGGATTTAAGGACAGAAATATATCAAATTTCTTTTATCCAAAATTCAAGATAACATTTCACGACTTTCACCACCATTATTAGTAATGTAATAAATTGTACATGATCAAAATATAATTACCAGCCGGGCGCAGTGGCTCAAGCCTGTAATCCCAGCACTTAGGGAGGCTGAGACAGGAGAATTGTGAGTTCAAAGCCAGCCTCAGCAACGGCGAGGCACTAAGCAACTCAGTGAGACCCTGTCTCTACATAAAACACAAAATAGGGTTGGTGATGTGGCTCAGTGGTCGAGTACCCCTGAGTTCAATCCCCGGCACCAAAAAAAAAAAAATATATATATATATATATATATAAAATTAACAAATTACAAGATCTTTTGGAATCTCAAAAGTTAGTCAGTCATGTTACTCCCTCATATATGACAAATCTTCAGTGTATTTATATTACTCTTAGACTGGGCTGGGGATGTAGCTCAGTACTTGCCTAGCATGTGTAAGGCCCTGAGTTCAATCCCCAATAATAGAAACAAACAAAAAATGAGAGGAAAAAATATATATCAACGCCATAATACACTCATAATGAAGACCAAAATCTCCAATGTAGCTTTTGGTTCTTTTCGTTTCTCCCATCATACTACCTTGGCCCTACTATTCCCACAGGCTAGAACACAACCCACACATGTATCTCCAATTCCCCTTAAAAACTGAATTCATCCTTCAGATATTATCTTAAATGTTACTTTGAATCTTCCCTACTCTATAAGTCCAGGTCAGATACTGCCTTCATAAAGCCTTTATTCCATTTTTCATAGTTTTTGATTTAATATTTTTTCTCCACAACACTACAAATTTCATGAAGGCAAGGACATCTTTTTTTATAAATATTTCTTTAGTTGTTCATGAACCTTTATTTTTTATTTATTTGTATATGGTGCTTTTTGTTGTTGTTCACACCTCATCTCCAACAACTAGCACAGTGCCAGTCATGTAACTAGTTGAACAAATAAGAATGTGTTTTATAATACACTAAGCAGATACGTCCTAAAAGATGAGTAACATTTCTAATAACCAAGTAATGAAAACTATAGAATTATACCAATTTAAAGAAATGATGAATAAATAGTTCTAAAAAAACAATATGCAGGGGCTGGGAATATAGTTCAGTGATATAGTGCTTGTCTACCATGTGCAAGGCCCTGGGTTTTATCCCCAGCACAGCAAAATAATATGCTGGATTAATATAATGTGAAATATATGCAATCAGAGTAACTAATTAAACCAACTATTCTATCTCAAGCCATAGTGATTCATTTATATAAACTAACAAATCTGCCCCAACTACAGTCATATAGATACAAAATATGTGAATTACTGACAACTTCCAGCTCTTTATAAATGCACAAGAATTTCCTAATATCCTTCTCCCTCTAAGTGACTGATAGTAGTACCAAATAAACACTGAGGCTGCAGCTGTATTAATCTATGAAAAGGGTTGGTTAACATAGCAGGGAAAGATATTCCCTATCTTTAAGCATTAGCATTTAGATACCTTTTTAAAAGACTTTATTTCTTCCATTATTGTTATTCTGCTTCATCTGGCATTCTCTCAGTATTGTTCCTACTGCTTTTTTTTATTGCAACTATATAGTATTTCAGCTAAATTATTATTTAATTTTCTGGAAGCCACCATCCTATGAGCCTAATCATCACTTTTATTTTTAACATTGTTTCTATGGAGAAACAACTTTTATATTCCAGATAAATTTTGAACACAGTCTATACTGTCCTTAAAAGTAGACTTGCCAGGCACAGTAGCACTCAACTGTAATCCCAGCAGCTCAGTAGGCTGAGGCAGAAGGATCCCAAGTTCAAAGTCAGCCTCAGCAATTCAGCGAGGTCCTAAGTTACTCAGTGAGACCTTGTCTCTAAATAAAATATAAAAAAGGGCTGGGGATGAGGCTCAGTGGTTTTTCCCCCTGGTTCAATGCCTGGTACCAGAAAAAAAAAGTAAAAAAGTAAAAAGGGCAGGGGGATATAGCTGAGCGGGGCAAAGCATCCCTGGGGGTTCAATCTGTTTACCTGAAAAAAAGAAAAGGAAAGAAAAAAAGGAAGGAACGAATGAAGGAATGAATGAAGAGAAAAAGAAAAGGAAGGCTAGGGATATAACTCAGTGGTGGGGCATTTGTCTGGCAGAAAAGGTCCTGAGTCTGGTCCCCAAGAGTGTGGGAAGAAAAATTCTAACAGTAAAGCTGTGATGAAGTTAGTATATTTTATCATTGCTGAGAGCACTATACATTGGGATTCTTTTTTGGAGGAATATGACAATACATAAGAATGGCCAAAATTGATCATATCCATTGATCTGATGATTCATTCCTGGGAATTTATCTTAATTTTTTGTTATTTCTTTGGTATCAGGGATTGAACCCAGGATCGCTTTTACCACTGGGGCACATCACCATCCCTTTTATTTGTTATTTTGAGACAGGGTCTCACTAAATTGCTTATGGCCTTGCTAAATTGCTGAGGCTGGCTTTGAATTTGTAATCCTCCTGCCTCGGCCTCCCAAGTCGCTGGGAATACAGGCATGCACCACCACATCAGTAAGGAATTTATCTTTTTTTTTTTTTTTTTTTTTTTTTTTTTTTTTTTAAATATTTTTTTAGTTGTTGGTGGATACAATGTCTTTATTTTATTGCTTTGTATGTGGTGCTGAGGATCGAACCCAGGGCCTCACGCATGCCAGGCAAGCGCTCTACCGCTGAGCTACAATCCCAGCCCCCAAGGAATTTATCTTAAGGAAATAATTTAGGGGAATTTATCTTAAGGAAATAATTTAAGAGTATTATTAAAGATGGTAATAAAGATTTCACAGAAATATGAAAACATGTTTTTAAGATAGTAAATAATCAAACATTAAAACTATACAAAACATACACATCAGGGCTGGAGATGTAGCTTAATGGCAGAGAGTTTGCCAGCATGTACAAAGTTCTGGGTTCAATCCTTAATTCTGCAAAAATAAAAATCTTTTATCAAAACACATATATGGGCTGGGATTGTAGCTCAGCGGTAGAGCGCTTGCCTTGCATGCATGAGGCCCTGGGTTCGATCCTCAGCACCACATACAAAGCAATAAAATAAAGACATTGTGTCCATCTACAACTAAAAAAATATTTAAAAAAAAAAAAACACATATACACTGATCATATGAAAAAAAGTAGCTATTGTATTTGGCGGTACTTGGGATATTTTAATTTTTTATACTCAAGTAAGGCATTCTTCTTTTAAATTAATAAAGTGCATATCATTGAAGACACCAGCACCACTAAATCCTAGTCAATTTCAGTTTGCAGCCATGTTCTCTCCTCCGCCCCCTCCAAAGGCAATGAACGGTTGGTATGTCTCTTCTCAGATCTTTTTTCATGTTTTTGTAAGATGTACCTGTGAAAATTTACAGTGGTATCATATTATACATATTACAGTGCAACTTACTCTTATACATAGATTTAGCTCTTTTCATTGTGTGGTACATAGGACTACATTATGTAACAATACTACATATCACCTAGCTATTCATTTATGGTTGGATATTCAGGCTGTTTCCCATTTTTCCTTCATACATTTGCCATGAAAAATCATATCTGTATCTCTTTGGACCTACAGAGTGCTTTTCTAGAAGCTAGGGTCACACACATTTTCTAGTTTAATGAATATGGCCAAATTTCCTTCCACCAAGTGGCTCTACTAATTTACATTCCTAAAACTGTGCTTTCTTTTTCACTACTGATTACAGTCTCTGCGATTCAAATTTGTAAAAAATTCTAAAGGAGTCCATCCTGAATAGCCCATCTAAGCACAGCTATTTAACTAATAAAGAAAAACAAATCTCCACTTCTGTTTAGGAGAAGGTATAAATCTGGTTCCCTGTTATTATATCCCATTCCTAAGCAGATCATGTGTCATTCGAAGTAGAAAACAGTATGGTAATATCTACACTATTTGGCGTCAATGCTCACATACAGTGTTTACAATGTTGCTATGAGGGGGTCTATGCCTGGAAACCAAAAATGGATCCAGTCATCTCTTCTGCTATGTCCATACAAAGCTGTTCTTGGCTTTATCAAAATACACATGGTTAGTGCAGCCTGCAGAATGGATTGTGGCTCCCTATCTTCACTTTACAAACTGCCTGTGTCTGTAATCAAAATGAACCACCCCATCTTTACAGAGCATCAGGCTGCCCCATCTGCCACTACTTCTGTTTCCCAGCACCCCTGAGCTTGGCTGCATGACACAAAAAAATTGAAGTTGTCTGTTTTCTCTTGTCTATTAGAAAGTTCTTACAAACAAGTATAAAAATGTGAAAAAGAAATAATACAGAATAGAATCTTTGTATTAGACAATCAACCAGTAACAAACGTATAAACTTTAGAGCACAAATGGAGAAACATGGAAGTAGTACTAGTTTTCTTCTAAGAGTAACAGTCCCATTTTGAACATGTCAAATGTGTCACTATAAAGTTAACTACAAGTAATTTGGGGATAAGAAACAGTCAGTAAAACTGTCCATAAGAACAAGACATGAATCAAAAAAGACATCACTTAATTTATGGTCACAGGAAATCTGTTGCATTTGCTGCAGTAGAGGTTTAAAAGTATCATAGAGAGAAAGCCCTTAATACTCATGTCTTTTATTTTTCATAACATAACAAAGTGACTAACATATGTTAATGACAAATTTTCTAGTTTAATTACTTGCTTTCAGCAGTTTCTCAAATCAAAAATACAATTTATCACTCTCCTGGTTAATAAACTTCTGAAGCTTTCAGCAACATGGCACTCATCAATTCACTATATTAAAATATGTTTCCAAGTACCCTCTACTACTCCAATAAAGCAGAGAGGAGAAGACCCTTAGTCAAAAGACATCTAGTAGCCCAAACTCATTTATAAATTAAAAATAACTGGGCACAGTGGTGCACACCTGCAGTCTCAACTACAGGGGAAAAGTAAGCGGGATTGCCAAATTCAATGTCAGACTCAAAAGTCTAGTAAGACTTGTCTCAAAACGAAGGAGGAAAGAATAAAAGGGAGTACAGTACGCCTGGATTCAATCCCCAGTAACTACAAAAATAAATCAATCGATCTAACCAAAATGTAATAACAAATTGTCTCCAGAATCTATAACCAATCTACTAAGCAAGAAAACTAATGTGCCTAAGCTAGTATTTGACTCTTTAAAAAGCATTTTCACTATCACACAAGAACTGCACAGTCTTATAAGGATAACATGTATCTGTGTTGGTTCTTTTCTTTTGGCAAAGGGAAAGGAAGGAAAGAAAGGGGTTTATGGGAAAAGAAAGTAGGGAGGATGCCCTGTACAAAAGGTTATAAGTTTGCAAGTTCCTTAAAGGACCAATGATGTTTCTCTTTTAATTATCATGCCCCAAAAACTATTGTCCATTTGGGCTATTAACAAAGTACCTTATCCCTTAAGCCTCCTTTATAAGAGCACTAATCCTATTCATGAGGGTCACTACATCTCTATGACTCAACTGCCTCCCAAAGATTCCACCGGGTTTTTCTTTGGAGGGGTTGGGGGTATCCTATTATAGGTTGGGTTTATTTTTCTTTTTCTTCCACATTTTTTTCAACTGGTGCATTATAATTGTACATAGTGGTGGGATTCATTGTTACATATTTATACATGCAACCAATATAACAATACAATTTGGCTACTATCATTCCTCAGTACGTCCCCTTTCCCTTTCTTCCTCCCTCCTTCCCCCGGTCCATTTCCTGTAGTCTACTGATCTCCCTTGATTTTCATGAGATCACTCCATCCTTTCTTTTCCTTTTTCTTCTCTAACTTCCACATGAGAGAAAACATATGTCCCTTGACTGAATTTGGCTTATTTTGCTTAACATAATGTTCTCAAGTTCCATTCATTTTCCTGCAAATGACATAATTTCATTCTTCTTATGGATGAATAAAAGAGACTCCACCTCAATATCATCACACAGGGAATCAGGTTTCAACATAATTAGAAATTAGGGCAGAAACAAACATTCAGACCATAGTACCTGCTAATAAGCCTATCACATTTAATATCCATGAATTTACAATCATTTATCACCTCTTCTCATTTTAAGTTACCTCTACTCATTTTAAGAGCAATCTTTTACAACATGATAAAGAAAAATGTAATTTATCCTAAACTCTTTTACATAAACTTCATTATTCACTAATATACTAACCAAGAAAAGAAAAGCCCAACCTCCATTGAGATCTACTTTATATTATTTACAACTCAAATTTAATATTTTAGGTTCCCATTTATATAAAAAGCCACAAATAAATATAGATTAACACTTCCATCAAATGATTACAGAAAGAAGTTTTGATCTACATTCTACTAGTACTAAGCTAAATCCGTTAAATTAAGTTCAAAGTTAACTCCTTGTCCCTTTTAGTTAAAAATATCATGAAATTTTTCCTATAATTCTCAGAATTCAGCCATCCTAATGTCTAAGACTCTTGTTGAAAGATAATACCAAAAACAACAACAACAACAAATACCACCGTAGATGAGAACAAATTCATGGAACTAGGAAACAACAACAAAATATTCTACTAGAAAGCATATTCATGAATTTTGGGATTATTCTTTCTGTACAAAATGAAAATAATTGGCATTTTTAAACATCCTTCTTAGAAAACTGGTGAAAAAGAGCACTTACAGTGCTTCACTTTTCAACATTGATGTCATTTGGTAAGTAATAGTAATGAAAACTGACGTCTTCGCAACCACTGTATCTAAGAAATGACAGGAAAAATGTCATCTTCATTATTATTAATAGTACCAATATAAAAACATCTAACAAACCATCTAATAACCCTTTTAATACCAAAAGCAATTCTAAGAGAGTTATTTAAACCCATAGGAGTCAGGTGTGAACAAGTCTGAATTCTTTAAAGACATGCACATTTACACTGTCAAACTGAGTTCTTGAGTTATATTTTTTCCAGTATTGTGCCAATAACTTATAATTGAAAAGTATACACCAAACCGGGCACAGTAGCACATGCCTGCAATCCCAGTTATTTGGGAGGTTGAGGCAGGAGGATTAAAGTACAAAGGCAGCCTCAGCAACTTAGTGAGGCCCTAAACAACTTAGTGAGAACCTGTCTCAAAATAAAAAATAAAAAGGGTTGGGATGTAGCTCCCAAGAATCAAAAACAAACAAACAAAACAGTGCATACCAACCTTGGTAGTAAGTCTTTTAATCTGAAATTTTTAAATTAAAACCATTTTTAAAACTATCAGCTTCAAATTTGTATAGAAAAGTTTCATGTACCATAGACAACTAATTTGCATGACTTAGACTTTGGTCCTTTCTAGTTCCCAATCTCAGATTTTTCTAATACTAATGAAAATGGCCCACTGAACCTGGGTTCTAAATGTACGAATTCAACCAACCAGAGAAAAAAACTGTTGGAAAAATAAAATTGCAACTGAAATGAGAATGTACAAACTTTTTCTTGTCATTATTCCCCAAACTGAACATGTATGAAACTTCTGTTGTCATTTTTCCCCAAACAATATAGAATAACAACTATTTTCATACCATTTACATTGTATTAGGTATTATAGATATATAATATAGATATGATTTATAGATATGGAAGAATATGATAAGTTATATGGAAATACTATACTATTTTATATAAGGGACTTGGATGAGATTTTAAGAAACTAAAAGTTTTTGGAATCCATGGGGAATCTAGACCCCAAACCTTGGTAGATTCAGAGGGATTATATATTCATTGTATCCTAAATTCCAAATCATAACTTTCAGATAGGTGACTGACTATAAAAACCATTGGCATAGATGGCAACATATTAACAGTTCACTCATAAACAAATATAAAAGTCATTACCACTAAAAATTTAGGTAGAGGAATAGACAGTAACATTACCATTACTAGTTAATAGTCTGAAGAAAAATGAAAAGAAAGTTATTTCAATAAGTGTAAATTTTACTTAAATGAGAAAAATGTTTAGGTATTGTTTCTTATTAAAAACTAAGTTTTAAGCTGGGACCGGTGGTGCTCGCCAGCGCACGCCTGTAATCCCAGCGCTTTGGGAGGCTGAGACAGGAATGAATCGCAAGTTCAAAGCCAATATCAGCAATGGTGAGGTGCTAAGCAACTCAGTGAGACCCTGTCTCTAAATAAAATACAAAATAGGGCTGGGGATGTGACTTAGCGATAGAGGTACCCCTGAGTTCAATCCCCAGTACCAAAACAAAATTGAACTCAGGGGTACTCTTATGAGTACATCCCCAGCCCTACTTTGTATTTTATTTAGGGACAAGGTCTCACTGAGTTACTTAGCTCCTCATTGTTGCTGAGGCTGGTTTTGAACTTGCGATTCTCCTGTCTCAGCCTCCCAAAGTGCTGGGATTACAGGCATGCGCCACTGCATCCGGCTACAAAGTTTTAATTGTTGTTAATCTAATTTCACAAATTATTTCTCTAAAATGACTGTTTTGTAGTTGAATTTAACTTTCGAGGCAATTAATCTGTAACTAAAGAATTACCTTTCTTGTAATCATTCACTCAATATTTCCCCCAAGGAATTCTTGTCCTAGTTAAGCACAAAAACTGTATTACTTTTTTCACTATACTGTGACTTCATGGTAATGATTATTAACTCATTAGGAAACAAAGTAATTATGAAAAGTATGCAAAGTTTTTTTTAAATATTTTTTTTAATTGTGGATGGACACAATATCTTTATTTATTTATTTATTTTTATGTGGTGCTGAGGATCGAACCCAGTGCCTCACACATGCAAGGCAAG
>CM053402.1:32707411-32717512 GCA_028644305.1 Xerus rutilus | reverse complement strand
TTCTCCATTTAGGATGATGTTGGCCTTTGGCTGAGCATATATTGCTTTAACCATGTTGAGGTATGTTCCTTCTATCCCTAGTTTCTCTAGTGTTTTGAACATGAAAGGGTGCTGTATTTTGTCGAATGCTTTTTCTGCATCAATTGATAGAATCATGTGGTTCTTGTCTTTAAGTCTATTGATGTGATGGATTACGTGTTTTGATTTCCGTATGTTGAACCAACCTTGCATCCCTGGCGATTTCTGAATTTCTAAGGTTCATTGGCCAGAAAAAATGTTTTAAAATACCTTTAGGCTCTCAGTTTACATTTTGATAAATTAAGACTTTAAAACCAGTATATTTGTTTCATCTGAAATCAACAAGTAAGACTTTACCGCCCACCACAAAAGAAAGGAAGGAAGGAAGGAAGGAAGGGAGGAAGGAAGGAAGGAAGGAAGGAAGAAAGGAATTGAAGATAACTTTAAAATAAAGGACAACTTAACTGAGGATGTGTTTTAGTCAGCTTTTTTTTTTTTTTTTCTTTTTTTCTTTTTTGGTGGTGCTGGGAATTGAACCCAGGGCCTTATACATGTGAGGCAAGCACTACTACCAACTGAGTTATATCCCCAGGCCTTTAGTCAACTTTTTTGCTGCTATGACTAAAAGATCTGACCAGAACAATTGTAGTGGAGGTAAAGTTTATTTGGGGGCTCATGGTTTCAGAAGTCTCAATCCATAGAGAGCAGGCTCCATTCCTTGAGAGAAGGCAGAACATCATGGCGGAAGAGTGTGGCTAAGAGAAGAAGCTCACATGATAACCAGAAGCAGAGAGAGAGACTCTTTCCAAATATGAAATATATACCCCATAGCCACGCCTCCAATGCCCACTTCCTCCAGCCACACCCTACCACTTCAGTTACCACTCAGTTAATTCATATCAGGGGATTAATTCACTGATTGAGTTAAGACTTTACAATCCAATCATTTCTCCTCTGAACCTTCTTGCATTGTCTCACACGTGAGCTTTTGGGGGACACCTCACATCCAAACCATAACAGGATATAACTGAGTGATAGAGCACTTGCTTAGCATGAGTGAGGTCCTGGGCTCAATACTCAGCAGTGCAAAAGAATAAAAAATAAAATAATAATTTGCCAGGTGCAGTGGCACAAGCCTGTAATCCCACCATTTAGGGAGGCTGAGACAGGAGAATCACAAGTTCAAAGCCAGCCTCAGCAATGGCGAGGCACTAAGCAACTCAGTGGGGCTGGGAAAGTGGCTCAGTGGTCAAGTGCCCCTGAGTTCAATCTCTAGTACCAAAAAAAAAAATTTTTTTAATAAAAAAATAAAGGACAACCCAAGAAGAGACAATGGCATTCTGGCCTCAATATTCCCCTCTGTGATTCTCCCCACCATCCTTTTGACTCAGCAAGTGTTAGGTACAGCCAGACTCAGCAGTTTTTCTAGAATTCAGGCCTCTTCTTCACACCCTCCTTAACATTGTGGCCATGTTGCAGGTGGCATTCTGCCCCTTGGATGCACCGGAGAGATCCTTGCTGGCTGACCAGGAGGACAGTCTGCCCAAGCTCTGCAATGCCTGGGGGCTGCACAGCAACATCAGCGGCATGAAAGAGAGGCTGTCCAAGATGCAGGCCCCTGGCAGAGAGGCCCCTGTGCTGGGGGAGCCGACATCCCAGCTCCATGTCAGGAGAGGTAATGCCCACTTGGTATGGCGGGGTAGGGGGAGTGCCTGGACAAGGGCTCCCAAGCGCAGTCTGGGTATATCCCTGGAGCAGGCCTGAGTGCTCAGGAGCCTCCACCCTGAGCCTGACAAGGTCCTTTGCCTCTTTTCCATCTTCTCTTCATCCTGCATTTTTTCTTTCCATCCTTCTTTCCTTCCCCTTCTCCACTTTCTCTTCTATTTTTAGCTTTTCCACCAGGTATGTTCATTATAGAACATTTAACATGTACCAGTAAGTGTAAAAACGAAGAGAGAAAATCACTCATTACCCATAGGCCACCACTGGTACCATTTAGTGTGTTTTCTTTAGGGTTCTATATATTTTCCCCCCAGCAAGTCTTATAATATACATAGTTTTGACTCCTGCATTTTTCAGCTAACATTTAAACAAAAATGCTTTAGCTGGGCAGAGTGGCGCACGCCGGTAATCCCAGCACTTTGGGAGGCTGAGACAGGAGAATCGCAAGTTCAAAGCCAGCCTTAGCAACAGCGAGGCGCTAAGCAACTCAGTGAGACCCTGTCTCTACATAAAACACAAAATAGGGCTGGGGATGTGGCTTAGTGGTCGAGTGCCCCTGAGTTCAATCCCTGGTACAACTCCCACCACCCCCCCAAAAAAAAAAGGGCTAGGATTGTGGCTCAGTGGTAGAACGCTTGCCTTGCATGCATGAGGCACCGGGTTCGATCCTCAGCACCACATAAAAATAAATAAAATAAAGATACTGTGTCCATCTACAACTAAAAAAATATTAAAAAAACAAACAAACAAAGGTGCTTTTCCATACAAGAAGCACGATTGAGCAGTTTCTAAGTGACCAAGAGTATGGACAGGTAGTGTCCACATAAGCTGCAACAAGATGCCCACTATTGAGTGGGAGAAGAAGAAGGACTCACCCTCACAATAAGCCAGATGGCCGGGAATGGGCTTTCCCAGCTGCTTTGGCCTCTACAATAGCTACAGTAGCTCGCTCTGTGCACAGAGGCTATGGGGTTAGGAGACAGAATGTCTTTAATAAGAGGAGCTCTAGCCAAGGTGGAAACCCATGAGGACTCCTCCTGTGCACTCAGGTAGATACTACACTCATCCACTTCTCATTTCTGGAACTGGCTTCTGGGCCACAGCTAGCTTCGCTTGCTTGGCTACTGCAAGGAAGGAAAGGGCAAACATAGTTGTCTGAGGACCTCAGATTATGGTCCTAAAATGGTCTCAGATGTTCTGAAGGCCAGGCTGGTTGGGGCTAATGCAAGGCATCAGGCCTCAAGTGGGCTCAGGGGTAATTCTTCACCAGTCCCACCTTGGATCCAGCAGGTGAGCAGGAGTAAAAACTAGTCAGTGGCAATAAGCATGGGCTAGGCAGCTAGGAGGCCCAGAACACTGCAGGGGTTCTGTGAGGGCCCATGCATGGTCTCAGTGCCTACAATTTAAATTGAGAGAGTAAAACACACAATGGGACTCGGAAGAAATGCTCTCGGCCAAGTTGTCTATGGATCAGGATAGGAATCAAAATAGGAGCTATGGAGTTCTGGGCAGCCCATTTCTGTGCCAGGTGCTCTGTATCTTCATTTCATGTGACTTCTGCAGCATCCCCAAGAAATGGGCATTATTGTCCCTCTCTGAGGCCACAGGGCAAAGGGTGTGTTAATCAGGACAGGCTGTGTGCAAGAGGTAGATTGGGACAGGCTTTAAAGAAAGGGATAAAGGGATGGGTGGAGGAGGGCAGAGGTGAGGTGGCACTGAGCAGACAGTTTGAGGCTGGAGATGGAGAGCAGGGTGGGGAGGTGCAGGGCAAGGATGTAATGGGGAAAGACTTGGACAGTGGACTCAGAAAATTGGTTTTCATATATTTTTTTTTCAGCGTGGGGAATTCAATCTCACATGTTACACAA
Organism: Xerus rutilus; assembly: GCA_028644305.1. Classification (NCBI taxonomy): domain Eukaryota; kingdom Metazoa; phylum Chordata; class Mammalia; order Rodentia; family Sciuridae; genus Xerus; species Xerus rutilus. The sequence continues at coordinate 32,713,904 of CM053402.1, read as the reverse complement.
GTGCTCAACCTCTGAGCTACATTCCCAGACCCTTCAAGCAATAATTGAAATAAATTTTTTAAAAATATTTTTTTAGTTGTTAGAGGACCTTTATTTTTTTATTTGTATGTGGTGCTGAGAATCGAACCCAGGGCCTCACACATGCTAGGCAAGCGCTCTACCACTGAGCCATGACTCCAGCCCTGAAATAAATTTTTTGAAAAAATTTTTTTTAGTTGTGGATAGACGCAATACCTTTATTTTATTTATTTTCATGTGGTGCTGCGGATCGAACCCAGTGCTTCACACATGCTAGGCAAGTGCTCCAGCACTGAGCTACAACTGCAGCCCCTGAAATAAATTTTTTTACTATTATAAACAGAGAAAATTAAATACAGATGCACAAAAATAAGAAAATATAAACATCACATTTTCATCACCACTGCCAACACTTCCCTGATCTCTTTTATGCATATAAATATGTATACTTTAATCAAATTAAGACTATGTTGTATATATGATTTTGATTTGTTTTGCCTCTGAGCCCAGCTATGTGATTTTGATTTAAACTTGCTTTGTAAATTAATGGCATCAATATTTTCCTTTCATCTAATAGTTGAAATACATTCAAATTTCAGAGATAATGACAGCTCTGGTTTCCCAAATGAGGCATTTTACCTGGTTGTCTCTTCAATCTTTTTACCTGACAGAGTTATGCCCCTTTTAAATACCCTTGACTGGTTGGAGAGGTCAGGCTATTGTTCTATGAAATGTTGCACTTCCAGATTTTTTTTCTTATTGCTTTCTTTTGACATCTTTCAGCTTGTTTCTTTACTTATAAACAGGGCGTTAGATGAAAGTATTGGGCTGGGATGTGGCTCAGGGTTAGAGCGCTTGCCTAGCAGGCACAAGGCCCCAGTTTCAATCCCCAGCACCTCAAAAAAAATATTGATGAATTAAACATTTTGTTGCAGGGTGAGGATACATGAGAGATGAGGTTGTGTCTTTGCCACTGTTACATGAGAAAGCAGGATACCTGGTGGACCCACCACGAGCAGGCTAAGATGAATTGCCAAGTCTACCCCTGTAATTAAATGTAACCTGGGTGTAGCAGGTTACACTGGGGCACGCCTGTAATCCCAGTGATTTGGGAGACTAAGGCAGGAGAATTGCAAGTTCAAAGCCAGCCTAAGCAAATGAGACTCTAAGCAATTCAGCAAGACCCTGTCTTAAAAAATAAGGGCAGCTGGGGATATGGATCAGTGGTACAGCACCTCTGGGTTCAGTCCCCAGTACCACAAATGAAAAGCTTGGTAATAGTGTTTGATTATAGTCCAGCAGCAACACACTTGGAACTGGAGTATACGACCCAAGGGTCAGGAAGGAATCAGAACACAAAGCTAGAGGTCAAGAAAACTTGAGTCTGGTCTTGACTGTGCCCTTAACTTGCTTTAAGGCTTTGGGCACCTCTCTTCCTTACTCTTCCTGGGAAGGAGTCCTCATCTGTATGTTGGGAGTGATGCTATCTCCCTACTGTGTGGGGTTTCAGTAAGAAAGGAGGGACATAGTTGGGAGGAAAATAAAATTGTGTTATTTTTCTTTTCTGCCCCCTCCACCTTCCCCTATGTTGCAGAGTTTCTCCTACTATTCATACTGTCATCAGGACCTTCCTTCTCTGACATTCTCACTTTCAGGTTCTTTAAGGAAACTTCCTCAAAAGCCAAAACTCAAGAGAAAGAGGATTAAGGAAGCTCCAGAAACTCCAGAGACCTGCGAATAAGAAGACCCACTGGGACAAGAAGGCCTGCTCACCCTGGCTCACAGAGCACTTGGACATGTCAGCACCTGGGCGGGAGGGGACCAATGAGGGAAAGAAGAAAATCATTCTTATATAAGGGATGTTCAGGTCTTAATTATGAATAAATGGGTTGGAAAATAAGCATTCTTAAGACAGTTCTATTAACCTGGCTAACAGCCATCTTTTGTTCTTTTTTTATTTGTTTAAAAAATATTTGCCAGGCTGGGCGTGATGGAGCACGCCTGTAATCTCAACACTTTGGGAGACTGAGACAGGAGAATTGTGAGTTCAAAGCCAGCCTCAGCAACAACAAGACGCTAAGCAACTCAGTGAGACCCTGTCTCTACATAAAACACAAAATAGGGCTGGAAATGTGGCTCAGTGGTCAAGTACCTCTGAGTTCAATCCCTGGTACCAAAAATAAATAAAAAATTAAAAAAATTGCCAACCAGGTGCAGTAGCCTGTAATCCTAACCACTAGGGAGGCTGAGGTAGGGGGATTGCAAGTTTGAGGTCAGCCTCAACAACTTAGCAAGACCCTAAGCAACATAGTGAGACCCTGTCTCAAATTATTTAAAAAAAAAAAAAGAAAGAAAGAAAAGAAAGGGCTGAGGATGTAGCTCAGTAGTAAAGCACCCCTGGGCTCAATCACCATACCAAAATAAATATAAATATATACATAATATATGATATAAATATAAATATAATATGCAAATATAAATATATATATTTATATGGCCACCTCCTAAGGGGCAGTGTCTCACTTATGCACAGATTTGGTCCCTGTGTCAAGGACCATCAGAGTCCAGCGGGGATACAGACATGTGAGTAGACTCGACAGTGGGGAACCAGTGACTGGGGGAGGGAACAAAGGAACTGATAGGTGTTTGCCCTGGGAGAACACAAGGGGCCGGTGGGGGGTGAGCTGGGGTCAGTAAGAGTGACAAGTCTGGCAACCTGTCTAAGTCAACTGGATTTCATTTTGTGGATAACTTGAGGTGGGCTGTGGTGAGGGAGGTGTCAAGCCGTGGGATGAACTAGTGTGATTTGGGCCTTGGGGAGATGCTCTGGTGGCCGTGAGCAAAGTGCACAGAAGTGAGCGAGGCTGGAATCAGGAAATCCAAGAAGAAACATCAGTTGTCTTGGCCGGCGGTCAAAACTTGGCAACCTAGCTGGGAGTGGTGGTGCAAGCCTGTGAATTCCCAGCCACTTGGGAGGCTGAGATGGGAGGGTCACAAGTTCAAAGCCAGGCTGAGCAACTAGCAAGAGACCCTGTCTCAAAATAAAAAGTAAAAATAAAAAGAGCTGGGGTTATGATTCAGTGGTTAAGTGCCCCTGGATTGAATCCCCGGTAACAAAAGGGGAAAAAAAGACAGTCTACCATTGTGTTTTGTTTTCCTCAGTCAAGATCTACTTGTTGTAAACAAGAAGACATTAAAAAAAATCAGTTGCCAACACTGAAACTTGATTTTTTCACATTAAAAACATTAAGGGCTGGAGTTGCTGCTCAATGGTAGGGCGCTTGCCTAGCATGTGTGAGGCACTGGGTTCTATTCTCAGCACCGCATATAAATAAAGGTCCATCAACAACCAAAAAAATAAAAAATTTAAAAACCATCAAGCAACACATAGTCTGGTTTATAGTCCCAGCTACTCAGGAAGCTGAGGCAAGAGGATAGTGAGTTCGAGGCCAGCTTCAGCAACCTAGCAAGTCCTATCTCAAACAACAACAAAGCATCAGATTTCTGGCTTCTTGTAAAAACTGCCCACATCTGGGCCTGCATTCCCAGGTAAGAACAACTGTCTGGGGCTGAGGAGCAGTTGGGTAGGCTTAGCTGATATGTTTCCCAGTTTACCACAGTCCCCACTGTCTCACACATTGGCCTTCTTCACTCATTTAGATCACCCATGTGGCCCTTATGGCCTTTAGTACTTGCTACTCGGGAGTAGAAAAAAACAGTGAAGCAATGAAAATATATTGAAAAGGGAGAATAGTGAATTTATGAGATTATGTAAGGTAAAAATATTTTTTGCAGGGTGTGTGTGTGTGTGTGTGTGTGAAATCAAACCTAGGTGCTAAAGTTCCAGGCAAGAACTCTTTTTTTCTTTTTTAATATTTTTTTAAATTGTAGATGGATACGATAGCTTTATTTTATTTATTTATTTATATGTGATGCTGAGGATCGAACCCAGTGCCTCACATGTGCTAGGCAAGCATTCTACCACTGAGCTACAGCCCCAGCCCCACCTTTTTCATTTTTTTTAATTTCCATTTAGAGTCTTACTAAATTGCCCAAGCTGGCATCGAATTTGTGATCCTCCTGCCTCACCCTCTTGAGTCTGTGGAATTACAGGTATACACCACTAGAGGCCGGTTTTTTTTTTTGGTACTAGAGATTGAACTCAGGGGCACTCAACCACTGAGCCACATCCCCAGTCCTATTTTGTGTTTTATGTAGAGACAGGGTCTCACTGAGTTGCTTAGCGCCTCGCCATTGCTGAGGCTGGCTTTGAACTCGCAATTCTCCCGTCTCAGCCTCCCTAGGTGCTGGGATTACAGGCTTGCGCAACGGCGCCCCGCTGGAAGATGAAAATTTTGAGACACAGGCCTTGCTTGGCTGGACCTGACAGGTATTAGGGTTTTTGTTTGTTTGTTTGTTTGTTTTGTTTTGGTACCGGGGATTGAACCCAGGGGTGCTTAACCACTAGACCACATCCCCAACTCTCCCCCCCCCCGCCCCGCCCCCCTTTTTGAGACAGTGTCTCACTAAATTGCTTAGGGCTGCTGAGTCTGGTTTTGAACTTGCAATCCTCCTGTCTAAGCCTCCCGAGTGAGTTGCGGAGATTACAGTCATGTGCCACTGCGCCCAGTTAACCTGACAGTTTTGACAGAGCAGGGAGAACTTAGGTGAGAAGGGCAGGCAAGCGGGAGGGTGATCATGATGATTAGGGGCTTCTGGATGTTGTTTTGTTTGTTTGTTTTGTCCCAGGAGTTGAACACAGGGGTGCTTAATCACTGAGCCACATCCCAGACCTTCTTAAATTTTAAATTTAGGGATAAGGGTCTTACTAAATTGCTGAGGCTGGCTTTGAACTTGCAATCCTACTGCCTCAGCCTACCGAGCCACTGGGATTACACGTGTGCGCAACCGCGCCCCTGGCAACCCGGATGTTTTCTACTTCTGAGAGACCTCACTAAATCCTAGGAACATGGGATTAGATTGACAGATGTCCTTTTCATGCGAGGTACCACCGCCATCTAGAGGAATTGTGAGACAGTACGGCCTGGGTGGATGCGTAAAAAGATGATGAAGAGAATGGGGTGGGGAGCTTCACGTCAGCCTTGGGAACAGTCAGGGAACCTGAAGGCAAAATGGGCAACAGGTGAAGCTGGGTTTGGAGCCCTCTTAATTCTTGCTTCAAATTCAACAGGAGAAGCCGGGCGCGATGGCGCACGCCTGTAATCCCAGCACTTAGGGAGGCTGAGACAGGAGAATTGAGAGTTCAAAGCCAGACTCAGCAAGGGTGAGGCACTGGACCACTGAGCCACATCCCCAGCCCTATTTTGTGTTTTATGTAGAGACAGGGTCTCACTGAGTTGCTTAGCGACTTGCCGTTGCTGAGACTGGCTTTGAACTCGCGATTCTCCTGTCTCAGCCTCCCAAAGCGCTGGGATTACAGGCGTGCGCCACTGCGCCGGGCTTTACTTAATGAATTTTTTTGAATAAATGAATGCACCAAAGCAGAGCATCTTATCCAACCCCTGTTTTCAGAGGGGAAAATAGAGGCCCAAGGAGAGAGGTGACTTCTCTAAGGTTGTACAGATCTGTTAAAACTGGTACTAGGACCCAATTCTGATGACCCCCCACCTTGGGCCACTGTGTTTCACTCTCACCAATGACATATGTTCCACCTACTCTCAGTCAACACTCAGAATATAAAAAAACCCTCAAAACTAAATGTATGAGCTGGGCATGGTGGGGCACTCCTGTAATCCCAGAGGCTTAGGAGGCTGAGACAGGAGGATTGTGAGTTCAAAGCCAGCCTCAGCAAAAAGTGAGGTGCTAAGCAACTCAGTGAGACCCTGTCTCTACATAAAATGCAAAATAGGGCTGAGGATGTGGTTCAGTGGTCAAGTGTCCCTGAGTTCAATCCCAGGTACCAAAACAAACAAACAAACAATAAAAAACCTAAATGTATGGCTGGAGGTGGTCCTGCCCACCTGTGATTCCATCAACTTGGGAGGCTGAGACAGGAGACCAGTCTCAACAACTTAGCAATGTCCTCAGAAACTTAGTGAGACCTTGTCTCAAAATTTTAAAAAAGGAGGCTGGGGATGTAGCGCAGTGGTTAAGCACCTCGAGGTTCAAACCTCTGGTGCCCAAATAAAAGTAAAAAAAGAAAAAAGTCTGGAGATGTGATGTGGGTTAGTAGTAAAGACTCCCTGGATTCAGTCTCCAGCATCCCTCACCCCCCAAAAAAGGAAAAAACTCGCCAACACTTATTGTGGTTTGTATTCCTGATAATTGCCATTCTGACTGGTGTGAGATGGAATCTTAGGGTAGTTTTGATTTGCATTTCTCTGATTGCTAAAGATGTTGAACATTTTTTCATATGTTTGTTGATGGATTGTATATCTTCTGTGAAGTTTGTGTTCAGCTCTTTGGCCCATTTATTGATTGGGTTGTTAGTTTTTTTGGTGTTAAGTTTTTTGAA
>CM053402.1:32650864-32707311 GCA_028644305.1 Xerus rutilus | reverse complement strand
TAGTTTAAATCCATCCCATTTGTTGATTCTTGATTTTACTTATTGTGCTATAGGAGTCTTGTTAAGGAAGTATGGTCCTAATCCGACATGATGAAGATTTGGGCCTATTTGTTCTTCTATTAGGCGTTGGGTTTCTGGTCTGATTCCCAGGTCCTTGCTCCACTTTGAGTTGAATTTTGTGCATGGTGAGAGATAGGGGTTTAGTTTCATTTTGCTGCATATGGATTTCCAGTTTTCCCAGCACCATTTGTTGAAGAGGCTGTCTTTTCTCCAGTGTACGTGTTTGGCTCCTTTATCTAGTATAAGGTAACTGTATGTATGTTCATCTCTGTGTCTTCTATTCTATACCATTGGTCTACATGTCTATTTTGATGCCAGTACCATGCTGTTTTTGTTACTATAGCTTTGTAGTATAATCTGAAGTCAGGTATTGTGATGCCTCCTGTTTTACTCTTCTTGCTAAGGATTGCTTTGTCTATTCTGGGTCTCTTATTCTTCCAAATGAATTTCATGATTGCCTTTTCTATTTCTATAAGGAATGACATTGGGATTCTAATTGGTATTGCATTGAATCTATATATCGCTTTGGGAAGTATGGCCATTTTGACAATATTTATTCTGCCTATCCAGGAGCATGGGAGATTATTCCATCTTCTAAGGTCTTCTTCAATTTCTTTCTTCAGTGTCTTGTAGTTTGCAATGTAGAGGTCTTTCACCTCTTTTGTTAAATTGATTCCCAATTAAATTCCTGCTTTATATGGGTTCATTCTGAACTTTCTGTTCCAGTTCATGCTTCTGTGTGTCCATATGGGGTTGGGACTTAATGAAAATGAGGGTTGGGGGTGTAACTCAGGGAACATGAGTGAGACCTTGAGTAATCCCTAGTACTGTGGAGGAGAAGGAGGAGGAGGAGGAGGAGGAGGAGGAGGAAGAGGGGGAGGGGGAGGAGGAGGAGATGATATACAGTAACAAAATAGGTGATGGGAAAAGAGTATACACGGGGCTGGGGCTGTGGCTCAGTGGTAGAGCGCTTGCTTAGCATGCGTGAGGCCCTGGGTTCGATCCTCAGCACCACATACAAATAATAAATGAATAAAATAAAGATCTATCAACAACTAAAAAAAAAAAATTAAAAAAAAAAAAAAGAAAAGAAAAGAGTATACACATTTGGAAAAGAACCAAATAGAACTTTTAGAAATCATGGATCATTCTTAGCATCATGAAAAGAAATAAGCAGACATTATGTGCCTCTAGTTAAACTGTATTCTTTCAAAAAATTTGAACCTGAATCTAATCAAATTTCCAGAACTAAGGACCAGTTCTGGGAACTGAGTAGCATATTAAATGACACCACAGGGGGAGAATTAGCAAATTGCAGACCATGAGAAACTAAAGAGCAAACAAACCAGTTACTTTAATAAACAAACTTCAAGAGAAAGAAGAAAATAAAGCTGGGTGCAGTGTTGTGCACCTACAGTTCCAGTGACTTGGGAGGCTGAGGCAGGAGAATTGGCTTGAGCTGACAAATTTGAGGCCAGCCTGGGAAACAATGTGGAGAAAGCCATTTTTAAAAGAGAAAGAAAGAAGCCGGGTGCAGTGGTGCAAGCCTGTAATCCCAGAACTTTGGGAGGCTGAGACAGGAGAATCATGAATTCAAACTAGCCTCAGCAACAGCGAGGCCCTAAGCAACTCAGTGAGACTCTATCTCTAAATAAAGCACAAAATAGGGCTGGGGATGTGGCTCAGTGGTCGAGTGCCTCTGAATTCAATCACTGATACCAAAAGAAGAAAAAAAAAAAAGAAAAAAGAAAGAAAGAAGAAACTCAGAGATCAGAAGAAACTTGAGATGAGGATCATGTTTGCATTCTAATTAGAACAATTATACAAAAACACTTATAAACCACTTCGGGAAATTTGAACACAGACTGATTATTTAATAATATAAAGGGATAATTGTTAATATTTTTAGGTGTGGTGATAGCATTCTGGTTATATATGTATATTTTTTTTTAAATATTTTTTTAGTTGTCAATGAACTTTGTTTATATGTGGTGCTGAGAGTCGAACCCAGTGCCTTGCATATGCCAGGCAAGCGCCCTACCGTTGAGCCACAACCCCAGCCCCCTGGTTATATATATTTTTTAATTAGTTGTGTTTTAGAGCTAAACAGTGAAATATTTGTGGGAAAAATAATAGAACGAGTGGGATTTGATTCAAAACAACCCAGTGGCCAGTGGCAGGGGCAAGGCATGAGTGGACAAGAGAATGGTCATAAGATTGACCATGTATTTATTTATTTATTTAGGTACTGAGGATTGAACTCAGGGGCACTCCACCACTGAGCCACATCCTCAGCCTTATTTTGTGTTTTATGTAGAGACAGGGTCTCACTGAGTCGCTTAGCACCTCGCCATTGCTGAGGCTGGCTTTGAACTCGTGATTCTTCTGCCTCAGCCTCCCCAAGTGCTGGGATTACAGGCATACACCACCCGGCTCTTGACCATGTATTTATAAACTGGATGAGGAATTCAAGAAGAGATCACTATTCTAGTCTGTCTGATTTTATGTGTGTTTGAAATTTTCCATACTAGAAACTTTCAAAGAATTAGTCAAGCCATTGCCTCACTCTTACTTCTAAAAGAGCCATAATCCTCCTTGTTTAAAAAAACAGTCTTCAAACCTCATGTTTGACCTTGAAGCTTACCCAAACATAGACCTTTCCCCTCAGAATCTTTTTTGTGTTCTTTTTTGCAGTGATGAGGATTGAACCCAAGGTCACTTTACCACTGAGCTACATCCCCAGCTCTTTTTTTTTTTTTTTTTTTTTGGTACCATGAATTGAACTCAGGGGCACTCGACCACTGAGCCACATCCCCAGCCCTATTTTGTGTTTATGTAGAGACAGGGTCTCACTGAGTTGCTTAGCGCCTCGCCATTGCTGAGGCTGGCTTTGAACTTGTGATTCTCCTATCTCAGCCTCCCTAAGTGCTGGGATTACAAGCATGAGCCACTGCGCCCGGCTCCCAGCTCTTTTTATTTTACTTTGAGACAAAGTCTTTCTAAGTTGCCAAGGCTGGCCTCAGACTTGCAACATAGGATCTTTTTCTCTAGGTTAGGAGGAGTGAAAGGGAAGAACTTCAGGTGACTTACATATGTCCACAGAACTGGGACAGGTGTGTCAGAGTCATAGGAAGTGCTCTGGAGTCGGGGAAATGGTCATGGAGCAGACAGGACTGGTACAGGAGCATCACTTACAGGCAGGAGGCTCCTGTTTAGAGAGACACTGTGAAAAGCTGACCAATTAGACCTGAAATGCTTACCTCATTACTAACACAAACAATGCAAATTAAAAGAATGAGATTCTGGGGCTGGGGTTGTGGCTCAGTGGTAGAGTGCTTGCCTAGCATGTGTGAGGCACTGGGTTCAATCCTCAGCACCACATAAAAATAAATACATAAAGGTATTGGGTCCATCTACAACTAAAAATAAACAAAGATAAAAAAATGAGATTCTACTTTATCACATTGGTAGTGGAAAAAGAAATCATGAATTCCAGTGTTCATATGGGTATGGAAAAATAAGAGCTCTGGTCACTGTACGATAATCTGAATGGAAATTGCGAGAAGCTGGCAGCATGAATAAAAATTTAGAGTTGATCCACTACCAGGAATTTATGATAAGATGAGAATCAGAGATGTGCACAGAGCTTTAGGGTCATGGATATTTAACACAGAGGTGTTTACACTAGGGGGAAGAAAAAACAGAAAAAGAAAGAAAAAAAATAAACACAGTGTGCAATTTCCTGGGGCAGGTCATGAAAAACATCTCCATTGAGATGACTTCCTCCTGGGGGAAGTTAGTTGCCACAGCAAGAAAATGCATAGCAGCCCTGTGGAGGGGAACGGGGACCTCCTGCTGACAGCCTGTGAATGAGCCCGTCTTAGGATGGCTGCATCTCTGGATGCCATCTTCATGCAGCCTCACTGCATCCGTGCACCAGATCCACCCAGCTAAGTCATCCCTAAACTCTAGATCCATAGGGGTTGTTAATAAATGTTTGTTTAAATCATTAAGTTCTGGGGTAATTTGTTCTGCAGCAATAGAGGATGCATTAAATAAGTTATGTCTCATCCACACAGTGGCATGTATGTACTCATTAAAAATAACACTTTTCAATGCCGGGCACGGTGGCTCAAGCCTGTAATCCCAGCACTTCGGGAGGCTGAGACAGGAGAATTCCAAGTTCAAAGCCAGCCTCAGCAACGGTGAGGCGCTAAGCAACTCAGTGAGACTCTCTACATAAAACACAAAATAGGGCTGGGGGTGTGGCTCAGTGGTCGAGTACCCCTGAGTTCAATCCCCAGTACCAAAACAAAAAACAAAAAAACCCCCACTTTTCATATTAGTGTGGAAAAATGGTCATGATGGGAAGAAACATGAATACATGAAACATGAATGTGAAACAAATACACATATTTACGGGGAAAAAAGACAGTAAGAAAAAGTGCCAAAATACTAAAAGTAGTTACCTACTTTTAGTAGTGATTACAGGGTTGCAAATATTTTTAAAAAAATAGATTTTAGGGGCTGGGGCTGTAGCTCAGTGGTAAAGTGCTTGCCTCGCATGCGTGAGGCCCTGGGTTCGATCCTCAGCACCACATACAAAGCAGTAAAATAAAGACATTGTGTCCATCTACAACTAAAAAAAATATTTAAAAAAAATAGATTTTAGGGCTGGGGTTGTGGCTCAGTGGCAGAGCGCTTGCCTGGCATGTGATTCTCAGCACTACATATAAATAAACAAAATAAAGGTCCATCTACAAGTAAAAAAAAAAGTAAAATAATGCTACTTCCTTAAAAAAAAGTTTTTAGAGCTGGGCATGGTGGCGTATGCCTGTAATCCCAGCACTTTGGGAGGCTGAGACAGGAGAAGAATTATGAGTTCAAAGCCAGCCTCAGCAACAGCGAGGCGCTAAGCAACTCAGTGAGACCCTGTCTCTACATAAAACACAAAATAGGGCTAAGGATGTGGCTCAGTGGTGGAGTACTCCTGAGTTGTACTAAACAAAACAAAACCTAATGTTTTCAAAATTAAACTTATGAGATTGGGTATATAAAATATTGACATTTAATTTAAATTAGATGGTATTTTCTAAAGGCTGACAGTATTATTAAATATTTTTTATTACTTTTTCAGGCAGCCCTTGACATTTGACAGTCAGTGTTTGGTGGCAAAAATATCCATGTAGCAACTGCTCATGAAGACTTGGCTTATTCTTCTTATGTTCACCAGTATAGCTCTGGGAAATTTGACAATGCACTGTAAGTTCCACATTACTTTTCAGTAAATTATTGAATACCATTTTTTTGTTTGTTTTGTTTTTTGTTTTTTTCCACAATACAGTAGTACTTACTGTACTTTATGGATTAAATTTCTCTCCCTGGAGCTTTAAGAAGATGTCTAAAATGTTTCTTAAGTTATTTTAAAATCATACCAATTTATAAGCCATTCATTTAGACTTTATAGTTTACTATTGAGACATTTTTATATAGAATATGACCTATCTTCTGATTATTTCCTTCAATAATTTTTATTTGAGTAATACAGCAGCCTCTGGCTAAATATTAGGCTATTTTAATAACTTAAAAACATCTTGCTTAAAGCCGGGCGTGGTGGCTCACACCTGTAATCCCAGCACTTAGGGAGGCTGAGACAGGAGAATCGCGAGTTCAAAGCCAGCCTCAGCAATGGCGAGGCACTAAGCAACTCAGTGAGACCCTGTCTCTACATAAAACACAAAATAGGGCTGGGGATGTGGCTCAGGGGTCGAGTGCCCCTGAGTTCAATCCCCGGTACCAAAAAAAACAAAAAAAAACAAAAACATCTTGCTTAAAACACAGAACTATTGAATAAAATATCACAGTCATTTCTTCAAACGTGTAACTGAGCTTGCAGGAATGAGGAGAAATCCTTAAACAATAATGGATGTTAAAAATCCAAAAGCAAGCTGGACGCAGCGGCGCACAACTGTAATCCCAGCACTTAGGGAGGCTGAGACAGGAGAATGGCGAATTCAAAGCCATCCTCAGCAACGGCGAGGCGCTAAGCAACTCAATGAGACCCTGTCTCTACATAAAACACAAAATAGGGCTGGGGGTGTGGTTCAGCGGTCAAGTACCCCTGAGTTCAATCCTGGTACCAAAAAAAAAAAGTTTTCAGTAATTTCCAATTCATATACACTACCTCTGTGAGAAACAAAACAGAACAAAATACCTGTTCAGTGAATTTTAAATGTCAGTTTAGCAGTCCCATTGTGTTCCATGGGGTTAACTCCTTTCTCCTCACTGGAGCCTAGAGACAGAGTACATATGGCTAGTTAGAGGAAAGAGATTGTATAGTTTTCTCTTGAGGCTTTTCCTAAAGCTCATGTGACATCTTTTTAAAAAAATTAGATATATGTGTGTGTGTGTAATATATACACACACACACGTTTAGTTGTTGATGGACCTTTATTTTATTCATTTATTTATATGCAGTGCTGAGATTGAACCCAGTGCCTCACACATGCTAGGCTAGCGCTCCACCACTGAGCCACAACCCCAGCCCATCATGTGACTTCTTTTAATATTATTTTATTTTATTACACACAAAGCCACACCCCCACCTTTTGGTATAATTTCTCCCAGTGCAGGAAGATAGCTTTCTAGGCTCAGGGCTGAAAGTCTGCAGCTGGAGAGCTCAGTGGTATCTATAATGCTTTTATGAGTGATCAGAGACAAGGACACTGCTGTTTTTGGTCAGCTTGTCCTGCCAAAAATGTGGGTGTTTTCCTGCTAAGTGGCAGATCTGGGATTTTAGTCCAGTTCCAAATGTGTACCCACACTCTGCCCACATACTGTGTGAGGAGACAAAAAAATGCAGGAAATTAATTGAAGCAGGGGCCGGATGGGTGGATAGACCTAATGGGTTTGATCCTAACAAACAGAAAAGCCCGCAAATGCTTTATTTATAGCAGTACATACCAAACAGAATCAATAAGGAGCTTCTTGAGGAAAACAGGTTGTTTGGTGCTTGGCAGGTTACACCCATCCCTGGGCTGCTGTGTTTGATCCTTCTGCTGTGAGCCAAGGCAGGGCACCAGAGAGATCTGGGCTTTCTTGAAGCAGGGAATTTCACCCAGGAGTTCCCAGAAAAGCAGCTTTCCTACCCTAATGGCTCAAACAAAATCCATTGTTCATACACGGCTTTCAACACCCACAACTCTACTAGAGGTGGTTCTGGGATGTCAAGCCAAAAGAAGTTAGGAAATGAAGGAGGATATCTTTAGGGCAGAGGGATCCTTGGGAACCTGGGAGAGACTAAGGCTTGAGTGAATCTGTCTACATTATCCTTCTGATCTAGGTGATGCTAGCGATCTGTGAGCTCAAGGGTAGGATTTTTCTCAAATTTTCTACATTGAGATAATAAACAAGTTCTTTAGAAAAGAAGTCCATGTGTGGGACTTCAGAATGTTTTAACTACATGACTTTGGTTTCCTAGGATTTCTCAGCATTTCACTCAGAGCTCTTTTGGAAAGCACAAGGGAACCATGAAGTGAAATGCAAAATTTGGTAGGAGTGGAAGAAGGGAAATTCTCCCTTTTTTTTCTGGTACCAGGAATTGAACTCAGGGGTACTCAACCACTGAGCCACATCCCCAGACCTATTTTGTGTTTTATGTAGAGACAGGGTCTCACTGAGTTGCTTAGTGCCTTGCCGTTGCTGAGGCTGGCTTTGAACTCGAGATTCTCCAGTCTCAGCCTCCAAAAGTGCTGGGATTACAAGCGTGAGCCACCGCACCTGGTTTCCCTTTCTTTTTTAAACCATCACTGTAGCATCCAGCTCTCCAATTCACAGTACTAACTCAGGGCTTTGGGCCTGCTGTTATCAGTGGGCCATATTCCAGATTCTCTGCACTTGACTTGGATTTTTATCTCAGTATAATTTAAAACAAGTTAAAGAACTTTCCTATACCTTAAATTTCCTTTTGTCAGAGGGGATAATGCCCTCCTCACAGGTTATTATGAGGATGAAGACAGCATCCACAACCACCAAACACAATACTTAGCAGAATTTTACTCCTGCCTATTTTCTGGAATTGTCTGTTCAATGTAAGAAGGTACATCAGCAAATCCTCTAAGGCTGACACATGAAAACCAAGCACTCTATTGACCCTTTTCTGTTCAGGTAAAGACCCTTCTTATTCATTTTCATAAACTTCTAAGACATGTATGGTTGGCTTTGTAGGATGCTTCCTCCACCTTCATATTTGGTCTTGCTAAATTGCTGAGGCTGACTTCAAACTTGTGATCGTCCTGCCTCAGATTCCTGAGTTGCTAGAATTATAGGCTACAGTGGCCCTGAGTTCAATTTCCAGTACCAAAAAATAAACAAACAAAAACACTTCAGTTTCACTAAACACAGAATGATGTGCATATGTAGATAGATGAGTCCTTCTGCCAAAATGGCATCTGTAAGACTCAGCGGGTACCAAGAACTGTAGCCATTACTTCGGGTTTTAGCAATAAATGGGGTTGATATAAGTTTTTTAGTTCCAAGTCAGGTTTGTCGAGGATTAGGTCAAGTTACGTGGATCTTTTCTTTTGGCAGGATGGTCCTAATGACAAAAGTCACTTCGCATAAGTTACTACTTAGTGGTGAATGCTACTAAGAAAGGGAAGAAGCTGGAAACGGTGGTGCACACCTATAATTCCAGCATGTGAACATTTCTTTTAAAGGCTGAATAATGTTTCATTTTCAATATATACCACGTTATGTTTATCCACTGACTTTGGAGTTGGTTCCATCTTTGGTTATTGTCATGTTGCTTGAACATTGGTATGCAAGTATGGGTTTTAAGCCCATTTAATTTGGAGATACACTTTTTTTCTTCTTCCTTCCAATACTGGACTTTAACTGACCTACATCCCCAATATGACCTCTCCCCACTTTTTTTTTTTTTTTAAGACAAGGTCTCACCAAGTTGCTAGGCTGGCCTCATACTTGCCATTCTCCTGCCTCAGCCTCCTGCATCACTGGGGTTATAGGTGTGTGTCACCATGCCCAGCAATTTAAAAATTTTTGAGGATCCTCATACATACAAAACTGTATGTGTCACTGGCTATGATACATAGATGCATAGCACATGGCCCATTTTACATCCCCAATAGCACACAAGGGTTGCTATCTCTCCATCTTTGACAACGCTTAAGAATAGCCTTTTGGGGGCTGGGGCTGGGGCTCAGCAGTAGAGCGCTTGCCTCGCATGCGTGAGGCCCTGGGTTCAATCCTCAGCACCACATACAAAGCAATAAAATACATTGTGTCCATCCACAACTAAAAAAATATTTAAAAAAAAAGAATAGCCTTTTGTAGCCAGGCGTGGTGGCTCAAGCCTGTAATCCCAGCACTTAGGGAGGCCAAGACAGAAGAATCGCAAGTTCAAAGCCAGCCTCAGTAACAGCGAGGCGCAAAGCAACTCAGTGAGACCCTGTCTCTACATAAAACACAAAATAGGGCTGGGGATGTGGCTCAGTGGTCGAGTGCCCCTGAGTTCAATCTCCAGTACCAAAAAAAAAAAAAAAGAAAAGAAAGAATAGCCTTTTATTGTGTGTACTGGGGACTAAACTAAGGGCTACCTGACCACTGAGCCACATCTCCAGCCTTACTTTGTTTTGTTTAGAGACAGGGTCTCACTGAGTTGCTTAGCACCTCACCGTTGCTGAGGCTGGCTTTGAACTCGCAATTCTCCTGTCTCGGCCTCCCTAAGTGCTGGGATTACAGGCTTGCGCCACTGCATCCAGTTTAACAGATATCTTAAAAAATATTCATCTTGAAATACTTTGGGCCGGGTGCAAAGCTGCAATTCTAATAGCTCAGGAGGCTGAGGCAGATAGATCTTGAGTTCAAAGCCACCCTCAACAACTTAGTGGGGCCCTAAGCAACACAGCAAGACCTTGTCTCTAAATATAAAAAAGGGCTGGGGATGTGGTTAAACCCCTGTGTGTTCAATTCCCAGTACTTCCCCCTGCAAAAAATTGGGGTGGCGGGGGAAGCACTGGAGATTGACTCCAGGGCCTCTTAGGCCTCACATATGTGAAGCATATGCTGTATTACTGAGCCACCCTGTCACCCTGTCTTGAATTTTATAACTATAAAATAAATGTGTTAAAAGTATCTGGGTGTAGTTTGCTAACACATTTGGAACAGTATCTGTGATGGGGTAAACTCTGTTGTTTGGTAAGTGCACAAATCAGCAAAGTTTACAGGCTGGGAACAATTTTAATACTCCAAGTTATATCACTATATAGCAACTGGTTTAAACTTTCTTTTGGTGTGTGGGGGCATACTGTGGATTGAACACCGGGTGCCTTAGTACAAATCAACATCCCCAGCCCTTTTTTTTTTGAGAGAAGGTTTCTCTAAATGCCAAGGCTGGTCTCGAATTTAGGATCCTTCTGCCTCAGCCTGCCAAGTTGCAAGCATTATGGGGATATGCCATTGTACCCAGCTTGACACATTTTTGTGTGTGTGCGTGCGCGCCTATCAACATCTATCTATACATAGTCTTCTTCTAAACAAAAATAAGGCAATTCCACTCCCCTTCCCCCCCAGTACTGGGGATTGAACCCCTGGGTGCTCTACCACTGAGGTACATCTCCAGCCCTCTTTGTTTACTTTGAAACAGGGTCTCACTAAATTGATGAGGCTGGATTCAAATCTGCAACCCTCTTGCCTCAGCCTTCCAAACTGGCTGGGACTACAGGCATGTGCCACTGCACCCAGCTTTGAATAAAATGCTGAATTAGTACTAAGAAATGGCAAGTCAAACTTTAAGGGAAAGCTTCAGTTGGCTTTTGAGCTCAGAGTAGGTAAGACCTTACCCAGGAAATGGCATTCTGCATAGAAGAGGAAACAGTTATGTTCAGTTTCAGTCGTGGGATATGTAAAAAGAAAAATAAATCAAAATTTAGTTTTGCCAGAGGCCAAATGAAGCTAGTGCTATTATAAGCAAAGGCGGGTTTTTTCTAAAATATTTTCTTTATAATCTTTTAAAATGTGGCTTCACGTCCTGTAACTGTCTCAATGCTTATTAAAATTTGTTAATTCATGGTGCTTTTTAAAGACCTAATTTGACCCTCTCTTTCATGAGATGAAACACAAAGAGGTTCGTAATGATATAACACAAATTCCTACAGTGCAGACAGAGGCAGAGTTGCAACTGAAACTTCAATTTAGGATTTTCTCCTTTTCCAGCAGAACTCTCCCAGGTCTCTTATCACCCATCTTTAGCCTTTTGGAGCTGGAAGACTAGGAAGAGTGATATGGTCACTTTCTGAAAGTCTAAAAAACTCGCTTGCATTAGTCATTTTCAAAGTGCCTTCATGAACACAATCTCCAGGTGCTGTTAGGAGTCTCTTCTGCCACATGTTTTAACTTTCTTGAATAAGAGTGCTTTTGTTTTAGTCCCAGCAGTTTTTCTCACAATGTTCTGTAATAAAAAGTCTGCAAAATTTAAACAATTCTAAGTCTGAACCAAAAGCCATCACAACTAAATTGCAAACAAGACTATGAATGCAGGAACACTATATTTATTAGGTCAATAATTGTTTTTAGCAATACAAGTACAGAATATATCACAATGCTGGTTACAAACATACTTAGTATGATTTAATAATTACAAATAATGGTGGGCACTACAAGTCAGTGAGTGATATGAAAGGTCATTCTGTCACAATGAACTGTTTTCAAAAATCTAATGACCTTAGATATTTCTATAGAAATTACTGTGGCACTAGTAGTGGGGACTTTCATGTACAGAATGTTAGTGATTTGTTTTTAATTATTCATTAAGAGGTTTTTATTTTCAGGCTATTAAACTAAAATCCCCTGTTGCTTAATAAAGTATAAAAATAGTACTGACCTGGTAATATTTAATAAAATGTAGCATTCACTCACATCATAAAACTAAATTGAAAAGTTTTAGTTACCATGGCAACATATCTTTCCATAAAAGGAATATACAGAAATGAGTGATGTTACACAAATGGTACCTGCAACGGTTATTTAATGATCCAACACTTAACTGTGCACCACAAACCAAGTTTTCTAGATATCTATATATAGCATATATATATATTTAATCTTAAATTTTACTTTTGAAAAACATGAGCACTTCAACAAACTCACTAAGGCCACTCATGCTATAGATACCTAGGATTGCAATTAAGAATAGTATTATTTAATAAATCCTAAAGCATACTCCTTCAGATCAACAGGGTAAAACCAGCTTCCCGCCTAAAACATTCCTGAGATTTGTGGACAAAAGAATTATGAGTGTTCAAGTTGGAGTTTAATCCAAATATCATATTTTTTAAAAAATAAAGTCTTGGAAACTCAAGGTCCTCCAAAGAAGTCAAGAGGTGAAATATGCATTAATTTTTAAAGTAAAAATAAAACTCTTTAAAAAAAATTTCTTAAAAGTATTTTTCCAATAGTAACTTTGCCATCCAGAAAAAGAAGTCTGGAAAAAGCAGGGCTACAAATCCTGGGGAAAACATAAAAAATAAGTGCTAATTAATAATACCTGTTACTAAGCAAATCATTCTTTAAATCTGTAAAGTTTTGGCCAAAAGCTTCAATCATGTTTTAGGCATGTTTACTGTTCAGCTGTCTGCACTATAAAGAGAAGCCAAATGGCACTCTTGATTATTTGTAAGATTGGAGCCACTGTACTTAAAATGGGGGTTTGCTGTGTTGCCCATGGTGGTCTGGAACTTGTGAGCTCAAGTGATCCACCCACCTGCCCCGGCCTCTTAAGTACCTGGGACTATAGGCATGCACCACTACATGTGGCTTTCTGTACTTAATTTTTGCAAGATTGTGAACTCTTCCTAACACGCTATGAACAAAGGTCTCTTGTCAAATCCTTTGTTTTTGTGATGCAACAATATTTGGGCAGGAGTTATGATAAAGCAATAATGAATCCATTCTTAACTAAAGAACAGATTTAATGGTAAGAAGGGTCCTTACTCTTTGGGTAGAGTCAGTTTTGGGGACCCATAAATCTTATGCTCTAACCAACTGAACAGGCTCTATTAAAGTGAATTCAAGAGTGAGTGACCACCTGTGTGGCATGTGTGAGAGCTCCCTGATGCCCTCAACTTGAGTAGCACCAAACTTTAGAAAAACAAGACTGGGTAGAAGTCAGGGAATGATGTGACCAAAGGTCCTTATTCAACATTACTTCATTAAACCTCCAGAAAAATCTTTTAAGTTGGCCAGGGCTTCCTTACACTCAGCCCCACTTTATGTAAAAAGTGATTGTTTTGAGTATAATTTTATTCCTTTTTTCCTTTTAGTTTTATTTTTTAATGTCATAAATCATGGTGGCTTTCATTTCTCTAACTTGCCCTCAACATCTTTACTAGAGGGATAAATCCTACACTTAAAATTATTAGGATATTATTCATAAGAATCAGAATAATGCAATTATTAAGTCATATCACTAACATAAAACAGCAATTTGTTTTCTTAAGCTAGAGTGTATGTTTCATACCAACATTTATAGACTTAAAGAAAACTACATTAAAGCAGCAGTGAAAAGGAGAAACTGCCAATAATGATATGGGGTGGGGGATGACACTGGCTGCCAGCTGATATTATCATCCTGTGATCCCAGTCTCCTAAATATTGTGTTACTTTATCACTGAGTGTGAGCTAAGTTGCGTTCAAACTGAGTTAGGGAGGATAAGGCCTTAAAGTCATTTGCTTGACTTTATCCTAGGAAATGTTGTATGTGCACAAAATCAAAAAAGAAAAAAAGAAAAAAAAAAAAGGAAAAAAAGAAAAAGGATTAAAAAAAAAAAAACTTCATGTGGAAACATAAATTTCAAAATATTTATTGAAAAACAATTTACCACAACATTCCTATACCACAAATATACCATAGGACTCCAATAACCAATAAAAGTATACAAAGCCTATCCTGAAAATATCTTTGGAGGTATTAAATATATAGGCCCATGAGGATAGAGCTGAGTAACTTAAAATGTTAGTCCTTGGTCACACAGACTATTTGGTAATTAACAAAGGGTGACTCTTGGCATCAGACTGCAATAAACTGGGAGGGGCACCAGCTTCATAAACTGCAAGCATGCCTACTTATTCTTTCCAGAATTTAAAGAGAATAATTTGAGGGAAAAAATCCAGATTTCTAAATCACAAAGTTATCATCTTAGGGATCTGGGTTTGCTTCATCTCTACAGGTATATCTCCCAATAAATTCCCTCCTGAGAATTTAAATGCACTGGCTCATAACTAACAAAACTGCAAATAGCAGCTTCAAACAAGGTTAAAATTGGGAAGTTAAAAAAAGTATTTAAAATGAAATCATCAATTAATTTTTCTGTACTCTATGTGAATTTAGGTTTATTTCCCCTCTCACCCAACATGCATATAAAAAGAAAACAAAAATTCAACACACATTCACTCACCCACAGACTACTCCAAGCATTAGCTTGGAATAACACCTCTAATGGCCAAGTCATGAACCCCTGAAAATAGGGGAGAAACCCAGATTCTTAACTGTAGAGGCACCAGATGGGCCACTATCATAAGAATTGAGGTAACAGCAAAAGACCTTTGTTTCTTGGTTTGCTACATGTCATAACTTCTCAAATTTGAACATTACCTCAACATTAAATAACCCAACTGGCTTAATTTAAAAAATAAGAACAATAAGAACAAGAAGAAGAAAAAGAAAATCAGAACCCAATAAACGGAAAGACAAATTGGTGAAATATAACTATCATTAGGTCATCTTTCCATTTGACTACTGGATTTCAAATAAAATGATGCTGTATTATTTGCCATAAAAATAAAGAAATTTCTTAGAAGACATGTTTCTGGGCATTCATTTTCCATTATCCCCATAGATAATATAGTAACCTAAAATTCCCACCTGGACATGAGCTATTTCACAACTCTTAGCCAATATACTTGTTTAGTGTGTTGATTATTAGGGTAAATTTTAAATAATGGTGGTAGCTGCAGCAGGCATTATAGACTTGCTTATGGCATTGCCATCTATGTACCTTGACTAAAGATGTGCCACTAAAATCGCCAATTTCCCTAGTTAGGTATCTATTGTATGAATGTAATTTGTGCATTATCATTTTCCATTATATAGTTAAATGAAATCATTCTATTGATAAAGGTATATGCAGGGACTAAAATAATAATCTAAAGCCTCTGGTCCAAATAACCACCTTCTATATTAGGCTGGTCCTTTTTAGATCCTCCTGGTCCTATTAGCAAACGCTATTAGAGCATCTCACATTGTTGTACCAAAACCAAATAAACAAAAGGAGTTAAAACCACTGGTCTATCATATTTTCTATTACTTACAGATCAACACTGGTCCAGTTCAGATGACTCTGACAGTCCTTCCCTTATAATATAGTTCTAGAGTGGTTGTATCCACTTCTCTGGGAAAGGTGGCCAAATCTAAAGTCAGGATGTCCCTCTTTTATTAGTACTTGTGTTAACTTTTGTATACTGCATATAAAGATTTTCCCCATAAAATTTCTTTACAATACAGTATTGAATACCTCCACATGGAAGAATTTTATGTTAAAAAGTTGTTAAAATCATCCTTACATAATAAGAATGCAACTCTTTTAAACTCTTAAATAGTTTTATTTAGGGGTTCTTTTTTTTTTTCCTTTCAGGCTTTCTGTAAAATGAATTATTTTTTAAAAAGAAAGAAAGAAAAAAAAAGATTTTTCTGTTGTTTGTTCTACTAGGTTGAGAATGTGGGCCAGACTACTTATACATGCGATACATGCTGAATATAACTGAATATATGCTTATTCTACGGACACTCTGCAAGATAGGGATTACCCAAAATAGGGCTTTCAATGGACTGGACCAGTGTTTCAATGCAAATTCCAGCCCCCAAAAACAACATGGTTTTGATTTCACAGTATGAATTCCCTGGAATCTGGGAAAAGATAATTGGTTAACTGAGGTCCTCCCTCAGCAACTTGGTCCCTCAATATTCTGAGAAATCAAGAAGGACTGCACCACTTCTTCAGTGGACTGGGGGCTGGTGTTAACGTCTTCAAGAGCATCGGTCACTGAATACTGCCGATCTCGCAACCGGTTCCAGTTAGACAGAACATTGTGATATTCGAACACTTTCTCATAATTTCCAATGGAGTTGTAAAGTTTAATGAGACCTCGGTAATCATATTCTAGTCCACTGTAGCCTTCACCAAAAAGTTTCTTCCCTGAAAATAAAATAAATAAGTAAAATAAAGTTTTAATAACGAAGTTAACAGTCTTTCAACACAAACCAAGTTTAATAATTTAAATAGACTGGCTTGGTTTTATTCTCCTAAGAGGAATAGATACAATTCTTATGTCACTGCCGGGCATAGTGGCACATCCCTGCAATCCTAGCTACTTAGGAGGCTGAGGTAGGAAGGATTTCAAGTTCAAGGTCACCCTCAGTAGCTTAAGTGAGACCCTTTTTCAAAATAAAAAATAAAGCAGCTGGGCGCAGTGGTACGTGCCTGTAATACCAGTGGATTGGGAGGCTGAGGCAGGAGGATCGTGAGTTCAAAGCCAACCTCAGCAAAACTGAGGTGCTAACTAAGTGAGACCCTGTCTCTAAATAAAATACAAAATAGGGCTGAGGACATGGCTTAGTGGGGTCCAGTGCCCCTGAGTTCAATCCCTGGTACCAAAAATAAATAAATAAAAAGGGCTAAGGACATAGTTCAGTGGTAGAGTATCCTAGGTTTAATCCCCAGTACCCCCCACCTCCCAAAAAAGATTCAGTTTGGAATAATTCTGTCACTACCTTTGAACTATTCCCACTCATGGGCTATCTCTAGGAATTCAAAATTTTTTCATTTGTCTAAAGAACTTGACTTCACTGGAGTAGAATCATAAATTTTTTATATATATATAACATATATATTTTTATTTTTTATTTTCATTTTTTAAATATTTTTTTAGTTGTAGATGGACACAAACCTTTATTTATTTATTCATTTTTATGTGGTGCTGAGGACCAAACCCAGTGCCTCACGTATGCGAAGCAAATGCTCTGAGCTACAACCCCAGCCCCAGATTCATAAAATTTTAAGGTTTCAAAGGACTGAATTTCTAAAGAGATCTCAAAGAAGAATGGCAGCACCTCCAACAACAGAAAAAAACACATACACACGGCTATGCATGACAGCAGTGTCTGTTCTGGCAAAATGTAGAAATAAATGAAAATACACAGAATAGTTCAATCAACTGCGGTACGGTAACTTAATGGCATAATGTTAAGCAGTAAGCCAAGGAGGAAAATTTCAGCACTCAATGAACTCATATGGAGGGATTTGTAGTGTATATTAAATTAAAGAAAAAAAGTAAAAAATATCTATGTAGCGTGCTATATTTTTGTGCAGGAAAATAAGAAAGTGCTTGGGGCTGGGGTTATGGCGCAGTGGTAGCGTGCTCGCCTAGCATGCGGGAGGCACTGGGTTCGATCCTCAGCACCACATAAAGATAAAATAAAGATATTCTGTCCACCTATAACTAAAAAAATAAATATTTAAAAAAAAAAAAAGAAAATAAGAAAGTGCTTATTTATCTTTTATCTATGTAGCAAGAAGTTGGAAATGGCTAGAAGAAACAAGAAAATTAAATGTCCCTGGATAAACCTTTCTGTAAAGCTGTGATTTTTAAGAACAGTAATATTTGGGGCTGGGATTGTGGCTCAGTGGTAGAGCGCTTGCCGTGCATGCGTGAGGCACTGGGTTCGATCCTCAGCACCACATAAAAAGAAATAAAATAAAGATATTGTGTCCATCTACAACTGAAAAAATATTTTAAAAAAAAAAAAGAACAGTAATATTTCACATATTCAAAAAATACTTAACATGGGCTGGGGTTGTGGCTCAGTGGTAGAGTGCTCGCCTAGTGTATGTGAAGCACTGGGTTCAACCCTCAGCACCACATAAAAATAAATAAATAAAATAGTCATTGTGTCCATCTACAACTAAAGAAAAATATTAAAAAAAAAAAAACTAAACAGAGGGGGCAAAATGTAATACAAAAATAAATGAATCTAATTGTTTTTCAAATGAAGAACATCCACACTGAAGGAAGGCAGTGATAACTCCAACTGCTTTTGAATGTAGCATTCTGAAAATACACTACTTTCATGTTAAAGACAAAAAACAAACTATAGACAATGATAGAATTCTAAGTAGAAGTTTGTTTTTCACAGGTGTATGGGTTACCAATTCTGAAATCACATGCATTTGGGGACTCAGCAAGTAAGTCAACATATTATGGCTAACAAGGGACACAAGTAAACATGAATACATGATTTATGACAAGGGGAAAAACAATCTTTTTAAGAAATGGTCCTGGGTCAACTGTACGTGTCCATATGGAAAAAAATGAAGTTTGATTGCTGCTTCACACTATGAAATAAAGGACTTCTGCTCTTTAAAAGGCACCCTTAGAAAAACAAGAAATACAATGAGAGAGGATATTGGCAATATAAGTAACCAACAAAGGGCTTATTATATCTATAGTAAATAAAGAAGTTCCATAAATCAGTAAGAAAATGACAAGACAATTCAATATGGAAACAGGCAAGAGGTTTAACAGGCACTTCATAAGATGGCAGCCATGGCATCTTATTTTGTAATACCTTGAATTGGAAACTATCCAAATCTTCCATATGTTCATTAACAGTGGAATGGATAATGACACACTAACCCAATAAAATGTTACATTATAGAACACGAAATTAACAAGTAACAGTGTTATGCTATGCCACAACACAGATGTATTTTACAATTAAGGTACATTAAAAGAAGTCAGACATAAAAATATCGTATAACTCCATTCATATAAAATTCAAAAAACAGGTGAAGAACATGACTTGTGATGTTAAAGATAGGAGAAGTGAGGGGTAGAATAGTAGGGGCAGTAATTGCACTAAGTTGAAAGCAACTATTTTTACCTACACCTGACACTACTAAGAGTCACACCTCTCGCTACTGGCTTCAACATCAAATGAGCACTGTTAGGAAAGCATTCCAGATGATGTCTTGATGGTCTCTGGATATCCTCTGCAATTCAGTAATAATATTTCCCTTTTATAGAATATTAAAAACCATGCTGACACATTGGTCTCTGAATCAAATGACTAAAGGAAATTTAAAGGTAACATACCAATTGCTATAGATCGCAAATAAAGTTTCTCAGCATTTTCATACTGATTCATGTCATAATTATATAAAGAAGCCAGATGTCCCACTGAAAGGGCTACTTCATAATCCTCTTGACCAAGAAGTTGCTCTTTAATCTGAATTGCTTTAATGTGCATTTCTTCAGCTTCCTGTAAAATAATTATGCAAATCAATATACTTTTACTTATGTCAGTAACTATTACCCAATGAGCAAAATTCTTCTAAATGTGAAAGACAGTTTATGAATGCCATAAGGTAGTAAGATCAAAGAACATACTATGCTATTCCAAGAACTGCCAATGGGAAGCATTCCTGGTTTTTGGAGACTGTGCACATTAGGTGATAACAGTAATAGTGTCTGATGCCAAAAGTAAAACAGAAAACTTGACTAATAAAAATTGTTAGAAGAAATTAATGAGGCATTTTAAAATGAAAGTGATTTCTTTTAGTTAATATATTCCAAGATTTAATTGGATCTTGTTAAGAAGGCGTTAAGTCATACAAATATACACTTTGGGGCTGAGGTTGTGGCTCAGTGGCAGAGCACTTGCTTTGCACGTGTGAGGCACCGAGTTCGATCCCCAGCACCACATAAAAATAAGTAAATAAATAAAGACACTGTATCCATGTATAACTAAAAAAAATTTTAAAAAAACAAAAATACACTTTGTTTTGGTAGTTTTTATTCCAATAAAATGACATATATTAAGAGATTATGAGGCAAAAATGAACATCTTAAATTCATTCTTTCCTTATTGTAAGCTCAAAATGGACAATATGAAAACTTTATAAAACACAATTCTAAAACGGATTCAAAATCAGTAATTTTATTGCTACAATTAAGAATATTTGGTTTTTTTTTTTTTTTTTTTTTTGGTGTCAGGGATTGAACTCAGAAGTACTCGACCACTGAGCCACATCCCCAGCCCTATTTTGTGTTTTATGTAGAGACAGGGTCTCACTGAGTTGCTTAGCACCTTGCCGTTGCTGAGGCTGGCTTTGAACTTGTGATTATCCTGCCTTAGCCTCCCAAAGTGCTGGAATTACAGGCGTGCGCCACTGCGCCAAGAATATTTAATTATTGAGTGATTATACAATTAATTCCTGGTATTAATATCTGTTATTTCTTGCATATCGATCGTGTCAAGCATTCTGCTATGAGCTGGACATACTTAAGTTAGCAAAGAATTATGTTTGAAGTTTTTATATAACAATCATATCAAACTTTTTGATTTGACCTTTTTCTTTTCCATGGTCTTAATTCTCTAATTTTATTTTAACTATGTTGTTTTATATTGTTTGCCCAATTACTTTGTGGAATAAAGTAAAAATATAATGAATATATGCATTATCATTTAAGATTACTAAACATTTATTATTTAAGGACAGAAAAATATGAAATATGTTTCTACCTTAAATTTTCTCATTGACTGATAAAGTCTTCCAAGGTTACCATAGTGTTTTGCAGTCTGTACATTAAATTCCCCAAAAGCTTTTTTAGCTAGTTGAAGTGAAGACAGGTGCAAATCATGAGCTTCTTGAAGCAACCTCTGTTCAGTTTCCTTATTATGACAGTCAATAGCGATCTCCTCTAAAATAAGTGCTGAATAGAAAGCAACAAATTAGTGTACTTCAAAAGCATTTACCAAGCCCACAGAACATCTAAATGAAAATCAAATAATAGCATAGCAATATTTATTGACTATGTTTACATGTAATTATAATTTAGAATTGGTCAGGATCATAGGATTCCACTTCAAACTGTACACTTTTGCAGAAATCATTCTATTTTAGATAGTATATGCAATTCAAATTTAAAAGAAACAATGGTACACCTCAAAATATTTTGCAGAATCAGCTTGTATTTTAA
This sequence comes from Xerus rutilus, assembly GCA_028644305.1. Lineage (NCBI taxonomy): Eukaryota > Metazoa > Chordata > Mammalia > Rodentia > Sciuridae > Xerus > Xerus rutilus. Next base: position 32,686,137 of record CM053402.1, on the reverse strand, counting down.
TGGACTGTTATACTTTACGGATGAGTATATATATATTTTTTTAAATATTTATTTTTTGGTTGTAGGTGGACAGAATATCTTTATTTTATTTTTATGTGGTGCTGAGGATCGAACCCAGTGCCTCACGCGTCCTAGGCGAGCATGCTACCACTGCGCCACAACCCCAGTCCCCGGATGAGTATATTTTTAAGATAAATTACAAGAGGCAAACTTTCTAAAGTTATGAAACTGTGTCAAGGAGTATCTAAACACTTGAAATTTCTGATACCACCCTTTATAAAACATGACCTTTAACCAAACACAACTAGAAGAACTGGCTTCCTCCTACTCACGTGACCACTAAATCAGGCCAGAAGATATTTTATTTTCAAAGCTGCATTCAAAAATTTAAAATTCTGGGCTGCAAATATAGCTCAGTTGGTAGAGTGCTTGCCTTGCATGCACAAGGCCCTGGGTTCAATCCCTGGCACCATCAAAAAAAAAAAAAATCCATCTAAAGTCTTAAATAAAACACACACACCATTATCAATTTCATTTCTTGAAAAATTGTCTACACAAAAGTGGGTAAAAGATTTATCTCACTGTAGCATTAATGAAGAACAAAATGCTAAAGATAGAAAGGGTCAATAATAGAAGTGAGGTTAAATACACTTCTAGAAAAAAGGGTAAATAGCAACACGTATTCAAATGGAAAACCGTTCATAATGCAGTAGTTGGAAAAAGTAGGCTACAAAACTAAAAGAAATACTTATTCACTTAATTATTTAAAGGAAAAAGGCTGAAATAATATTTATCAACATGTTGATTCAGAATGGGTGAGGTTTCAGGTAACTTACTTTTTTAAAAACTAGCTTTAAATTTTTGAAATTTTCATATATTTTGAGTAACTTAATTGTCAACCTTGAGGAAGAAAAAGTCCAGTTCCAGAAATAAAGTAAAATTTATCCAACATGCATGAAATCACCCTAAGGATGACCCAATCACGTTAGCAAAATAAATGCATTAAATCAAAAATCTTTGGTGGGCTGGGTGAAGGTGGTGCATCCCTATAATCCCAGAAACTCAGGAGGCAGAGGCAGGAGGATCCTAATTTCAAAGCCAGCCTCAGCAAATCAGTGAAAGCCTGTCTCAAAATAAAAAGAACTGAGAATGTGGCTCGGTGGTTGAGCACCGCTGGGTTTAATCCCCGGGACCAAAAAAAAAAAGCAGCAGTTCTGGAGGTAGAATACTTGCCTAGCATGTTCAATCCCCCAATCCCTAGTACAACAACAACAACAAAACCCCCTCCTTTATAAAGCTAAAGCTACAAAACCTGTCTTCAGTATTTTACTAGTGACTATGTAATCACTTGTGTAACTCATTATTCTCATAAGAAATGCATGAATTTCTTGCATGCAAGAAACAAAAGAATGAATAAAGGAAGGAGAGACAGGAAAAAGGCACCTTAATAATATTACATGAGAGAAGTGAACAATCTCATTAAGAACCACTGGAAACCCTCCTGTGGAGTTGAGAGAATTGGTGATTTTAGAAATTCGGAGATAGAGTCTAATTCTACTACCTCTGAGAAAATAAATACTCCTATTTTATGCCATACATTATCATTCTAAAATTATGAGACTAAATTACAAAGGGTACCTTTCACCCTCTTTGAGGAAGCCAAAAGAAGATGATCTTCAGGTAGGATGTGGGTAATGATACCAATAGCTCTTTCGGCATGAAATCTGCAATACAGATAGATAATAGTCTGGTATTTCTTTTTAATTACAAAATGATTTAAGCATTAAAAAAATTTCACACTATAATACAATACTGATAGAAAGTACTTTTAAAACCATAGTAAGTAATCAATTTTTTTGTTTCATATTTTCAATCTATCGTGGACTAAACTTTTAACTCTTACCCCTCTAGCCACACAGGCCTACATGTTTCCTAATATGCAAAGCATAATCTCTTCCTTGCAAGTGATTTACCAGCTCTCTGCAATGCTCTTTCCCTGATACTCACATGGCTCACTCTTACTAAATAGGCCTTTCCAGAACAGACTACGTGAAAGTCCCTAAAAATAATCTATCATCATTCTCTAAACTCAGCCTTTTTTATTTTTCACAGAAGTGTTCTTACCTGACATATTTGGTTATTTCTTTGTTGCCCATTTCATCAAGTAAAAGGTAAGGTATTTGTTCATTTTATATGCCAGTTTTCAAACAACTCTAAGCCTCCTATCTCCATTTCTAGTAATGCTAAATTTTCTCAAACCTATCTTCAAAGTCACTAATTCTCTCTCTAGTTGTAATTAAACCTGATTTTTAACCTGTCTACTGAGTTTTATTGTCAATGAATATTTTCCATTTCTAGCTATTCATTTTATTTTTTATAATAAGTCTTTTTCTTATGAAGATTTAATTTGCAGAACAAGTAATTCACCCATTTAAAGTGGGTAATTTAGTGATTTTTTTTTAGTATATTCAGTTACACAGCCATCACCGTAATCAATTTTAGAATATTTTCATCACTTCAAAAGAAACCCAGGTCTATTAGCAGTCACTCCTCATTTTCCTCCAACTCTGAGCCTAAGGAACATTCATTTACTTTGTGTCTTTATAGATTTGCTGTTCTGGACATTTCATATCAATGGAATTACACAAGATATGATCCTTTGTGACGAGCTTCTGTCACTTAGCACAAAGTTTTCAAGTAGTCAACTGTGCTGTAGTTGTCTTACTTTGAAATCTAACCTAGGTACTTGTAGTCCCAGTCTTCTGAAGGCTAAGGCAGGGTGGCTTGACCCCAGGAATTCCAAGCCAGACTGGGTGACATAGCAAGACTCAACTTAGGGAAAAAAAGTAAACAAAATATTTATTTCCCCTCCAAAATATTATTGATTTTTTATTTTGTATCAAAGTTAGCAAACTTTTTTTTTTTGGATACTGGGGATTGAATCCACGGGGACTTACCCACTGAGCCATATGCCCAGTGCAGGGTTGACAAACTTTTAAGGAGCCAGATAATAAATATTTTAGGTTGTGTTGGCCACACATTCTCTGTTCCAACTATCTAACTCTGCTGTTGTGATATGAAAGTATTCATAGAAAGTAGATGAATAAATGAATGAGTAGGGCTACATTTCAGTAAAATTCTATTTTGCCTACAGGCCATTTTGCCAACCCATCTTATACCTTTAATCATTAAAGATTACAAACTTCATAATATTTTGACTATAGTTCACAGGGTTCCAATCCTTTTATTTTTATTTTTATTTTTTTTTAATATTTATTTTTTGGTTGTAGGTGGACAGAATATCTTTATTTTATTTTTATGTGGTGCTGAGGATCGAACCCAGTGCCTCACGCGTGCTAGGTGAGCACGCTACCACTGCGCCACAACCCCAGTCCCCCAATCCTTTTATGTTTGCTGTCCCTCACTTGTAGACAAATGTTTCCTTATGTATTTTGTAATTTTTTTTTTTTTTTGGTACCGAGGATTGAACTCAGGGGCACTTGACCACTGAGCCCCCATCCTCAGTCCCACTTTTGGTGTTTTATGTAAAGGCAAGGTCTCACTGAGTTTCTTAGCACCTCGCCGTTGCTGAGGCTTTGAACTCGTGATTCTCCTGTGTCAGCCTCCCAAAGTGCTGGGATTATAGGCATGTGCCACTGCACCTGGCTGTATTTTTAAATTTTTGATGGTGACTTCATTTTAGGTAGAGCTACATCTATGAGATGCTTTTAAGAGTTCTGGGTTTTTCCCCAGAAGATATCTCAAGAGAACTAGCAGCCTCACAGTGCTCTTTAATGTTTTTCTTGGTCTGTGGGTTCCTGCATGCATCATCTCCAAGCTCCCAAGTGGTATAATCTATAATTAATACATTCCCCTGTGACGTTCCTTTAGTTTACTGCGAGCCCAAGCTCAGATAAAGTTTTCTTGTCCTGTCTCTGCTGTGGAATACTTTTTCCTCCCCATATGCCTTTTTTTTTTTTTAAATTTTTTAGTTGCCAATGGACCTTTATTTATTTATATGCGGTGCCGAGAATTGTCCCATTTGTCCTTTTTTTGAGGATATACTCTTGATCCCAGCTTTATGTGAGGGTTTCAGTTCCAACTCATAGCCACTTATAGAAACTTCTAAGCTTTCCTACCACCCCTAAATAATTTATACCATAGTTTGTGCCTTTGGATTTTTTTTGATGTTACTGTTACCCAGGATTGAACTCAGGAGTAATCGACCACTGAGCAACATCCCCAACCCTATTTTGTGTTTTATGTAGAGACAAGGTCTCACTGTATTGCTTAGCGCCTGGCTGTTGCTGAGGCTGGCTTTGAACTCATGATTCTCCTGTCTCAGCCTCCCAAAGTGCTGGGATTACAGGTATGCGCCGCCACACCTAGCTTGCCTTTGGATTTTTTAAAAATATTTTTGTTTTAGGTGTAGATGGACACAATACCTTTGTTTTATTTTTATGTGGAGCTGAGGATTGAACCCAGTGCCTCACGCATGTGAGGCAAGCGCTCTACCACTGAGCCACAATCCCAGCCATGCCTTTGGATTTTTAACATCCATTATTGGTTAAGGATTTCCTCTCATTTTTTTTTTTTTTGTATTGGAGATTGAACTCAGGGGCTCTGGACCACTGAGCTGCATCCCCAACCCTATTTTATGTTTTATGTACAGACAGGATCTCACTGAGTTGGTTAGCGCTGCGCCTCGCTGTTGCTGAGGCTGGCTTTGAACTCGCCATTCTCCTGTCTCAGCCTCCCTAAGTGCTGGGATCTCCTCATTCTCGTAAGCTCAGTTACACATTTTAAGAGATGACTGTGATATTTTATTCAATATTTCTATGTTTTAAGCAAGATGTTTTTAAGTTATTAAAATAGTCTAATATTTAGCCAGAGGCTGCTATCTTACTCAAATAAAAATTACTGAAGAAAATAATCAGAAGAGGGCTGGGATTATGGCGCAGTGGTAGCGTGCTCGCCTAGCACGCGGGAGGCACTGGGTTCGATCCTCAGCACCACATAAAAATAAAATAAAGATATTGTGTCCACCTACAACTAAAAAATAAATATTTTTAAAAAAAAAGAAAATAATCAGAAGATAGGTCATATTCTATATAAAAATGTCTCAATAGTAAACTATAAAGTGTAAATGAATGGCTTATAAATTGGTATGATTTTAAAATAACTTAAGAAACATTTTAGGCATCTTCTTAAAGCTCCAGGGAGAGAAATTTAATCCATAAAGTACAGTAAGTACTATTGTATTGTGGAAAAAAACAAAAAACAAAACAAACAAAAAAATGGTATTCAATAATTTACTGAAAAGTAATGTGGAACTTACAGTGCATTGTCAAATTTCCCAGAGCTATACTGGTGAACATAAGAAGAATAAGCCAAGTCTTCATGAGCAGTTGCTACATGGATATTTTTGCCACCAAACACTGACTGTCGAATGTCAAGGGCTGCCTGAAAAAGTAATAACAAATATTTAATAATACTGTCAGCCTTTAGAGAATACCACCTAATTTAAATATCTTAATATTTTATATACCCAATCTCATAAGTTTAATTTTGAAAACATTAGGTTTTATTTTGTTTTGTTTAGTACAACTCAGGGGTATTCCACCATTGAGGCACATCCTCAGCCCTATTTTGTGTTTTATGTAGGGACAGGGTCTCACTGAGTTGCTTAGCGCCTCGCTGTTGCTGAGGCTGGCTTTGAACTTGTGATTCTCCTGTCTCAGCCTCCCTAAGTGCTGGGATTACCGGCGTGCACCACGGCATCCAGCTAAAACATTAGTTTTTAAGCCTTCTACGTAATAGTAAGTAAATTAATGAATGCTCTATAAGAGGAAGACAGTGCTCAAAGAGTTTATTTTGAAATAGTGATTTATATACCACAAACAAATACAAGAGAGCAAGTCATTTTAGGTTGAAAGAAAAGGAGAACCATCAGCATACCTGATAAATTGCAACAGACTGACAGATATTATCTACATTGAGTAAGTAGAACCCATAATCTAACAGTGTATCAGAATATTTTGGGTGTTTGGATCCAAAATGATCCCTATAAAAAGATAAAAAAACATTAGTATATAATGGAGAGAAACAATTCAAAATGACATTTGTAATAACCACCACCTACCGTGCCAAATACACTGCATGTTTAATTAACTGTTCTGCCTTCTTAAATTCACGTTTTACTACACAAGCCTAAAGACAAAATGAAAAATTATTAACTCTCAAACAGTTCATCAGTGTGCTAAAAGTGTAGTTTATATATTTCAATTATAGTAGTAAAAATCTTCAAACAGGATTCTATTTGTAATTTATTTCCAAGTTACTATAATTTATTTTTTTTTCTGAAGTATTTTTTTAATATTTTTTCAGTTGTAGATGGACACAATATCTTTATTGTATTTATTTATTTATATGTGGTGCTGAGGATCGAACCCAGTGCCTTACTCATGTGAGGCAAGCGCTCTACCACGGAGCCACAACCCCAGCCCCACTATAATTTCTATTATAAACAAATCTGCATATAACCTAGGAAAATCATAAAGTTCAAAACTTTTACAGCCATTTTGACTACAAAACCATCATACAAAGTTTCCTTACAAAGCTAGTATACTATCTTCCACATTATTAAAATAAAAAAGTAGGGGAAAGTCTTACCGTACTATTTTCCAAGGTACTTACCCCAGTTCTAGAGTGGCTTACAATGATCCTTCGTAGTTTTTCTGTAACATACTTTTTCCTAAGCCTACAGCACCTAGTATTGCAGGTGGTCTCCCATGCAAGTGCTAACTAGGCCCAATTCTGCTTATCTTAAGAGATCAGATGAGATGGGGAGTATTTAGGGTGGTATGCCTTAGACTCATCTAATAATTTTTAAATTCTTAGATTGTCAAGTTTTTCTATTATTTCTCAAAATTATTTTCAATCATGAGGATAGTCAGTTTTAAACTCTAAATATCATTTGCATATAGGAATATAAATCTTGCTTATTTACTATCCTTGTTAACTGAATATTCGATGTTTTCAATTAATCAAAAATATATCAGCTGGGCGCAGTGGCGCACGCCTGTAATCCCAGCACTTTGGGAGGCTGAGACAGCAGAATTGTGAGTTCAAAGCCAGGCTCAGTAACGGCAAGGTGCTAAGCAACTCAGTGAGACCCTGCCTCTAAATAAAACACAAAGTAGGGTTGGGGATGTGGCTCAGTGGTCAAGTACCCCTGAGTTCAATATCTGGTACCAAATAAATAAATAAGATCCCTTTTCTAGTGCTAATGATGTGAACACTTATGCTACTGTTTACTTGCTCTAAAATAAGTGATTTAATATTCACAGAAATACTGCAGTCTTCTAGATCTACAATTTTCTTATCTTTTTTTCCAAATGAATTTCTATACGGAAAACTGATGAAACTGGAATATTTGAATTTGAGAAACTTCTAGAAAGAGCATATGCAGAAAGTACACTAATGCTTTAAAGCTTCAGTGCACCAAAGCAGTAATTTTTAACACCTCGATTCTGCCTCATGTATACTACTATGTAAGTACTCTACCACTGAACTACACTCCTAGTCTCCAAAGCAGTAATTATTAAATGCTACTAAATGGTCAAAGAACTATTGTATTGGTTTACAGAATAAAAAGAAACTAGAGAAAAATCAAATGAAGACTATCTAGCAGGTCAAGTATAGCAAGGTGTCTTGCTGTGAGACTGGAATATTAGAGTAAAACACTTACTACTAGGTTATCCTTAAGGAGAAAAGTGATCAGAGCCCACACAGTTTCAGCCTAAAGAATTCAGGTTACTCTATGAGTTTAAGAAAACCTAGAACTCAAGTCAGAATAACCCCAAAATACCATGATCTGTACTTCAGGGAGCTGAAACTATTACTAAAATGAATTATATCACAAATTTTCTTGGTAAAAGAAAAGTAACTGAAGTCCATGTAAGACAGCTTGGGTTAGAAACCAGGTTTTTAAAACTGGGCACAGAACAGGTCAGATATGAGACAAAGGAGTCTTCTCTAATCTATCCAGTCTTTAATTGGGGCTATCTCTGAGGACTATGACTTTCACAAGTGTTTTATCAAGGTGTACCACCCCTACTGGCACCCTTACTCCCATCTCTGACTGCAATATTCCCCAAATATTTCCTTGAAACTTTGTCCTTAATTGACTTTGTTGTTAATTCATAACCTAATCCTATCACAGACATGAGGTCTTTTTGGAATCTTCAGTGGGAAACTGGTAGGGTATCTGGAAGGAAAACTGTGGAACTGCAAGGGTTTCCCTAAGTCTACAGAACCCCAAGGTTTCCTTAATCTCAAATTAGCCCATATTCTGTCTCCAGCCATTCTTCAAGATTATATATACCAGTTGGGTTCAAGAAATGTAATTTGATTTTCAGACATTTTTGTTACTGTAAGGATAAGATTGATGACTTTTGATTACTTAACATCAAAGATGAAACATGAGGTCAGTTTCTTAATTTTAAAACATGTTTAAAGACTTGTTCAATTTTATTCATTCTTTTCATTTCTATACTCTTTTTTCCTTCTCTGATTTTCTTTCCATTTTATCATCCATTTTATTTGGGAAATGCTTTTGTTGAATACAGAAAACCAATGTGATTAATTCTATTTCATGTTTTTAATCTTATTCCTACATCTTCTGTAGACTGTTTTTAATTTCTTTATATATGATAATTTATATAATTTTCATATATGGAGTAGTTTTATATATTAAATAGTTTATAGTTTATCAGATCTACATTGTATTATTTCTACTCATTCTTAAACAATATTCATAGATTCTATTGGATAATTAAAAATTAATAAATAAATTAAAAAAAAAACACTGGGCACAGAAACTTAAAATATAGACCTTGGTAGTATATAGAGTATACAATAACAAGATATTAAATAGTAAGTTAACGAAAACAAATTTAAATCCTGATAAATCCTATAATTCATTTAATAATTTTAACATGATAGTCACCTTAGATGCTTGTCTCAAAACATCAACCACAACTTTAACTGGTAAGCCTGCTGTAATTTCTTTCATTGCTTCAATGCACCATTTGTATGCCTAAAAAAACAAAAAATTTTAAAAAGAAACACAACAATTTGATAATTCAAAAGGAAGTACTTATCAAAATGACTGCAAATTTTTCCAACAAGCTATCAAGTACACAAATACACCAAATATTTACACTTAAAAATTTTGTGAGTCTTTATTTTCTTGAAAGTATGAATGTTACAGGTGGGTGTGGTGGTGCAAGCCTGTAATCCCAGCACTTAGGGAGGCTGAGACAGGAGAATTATGAGTTCAAAGCCAGCTTTGGCAATGGCAAGGTGCTAAGCAACTCAGTGAGATCCTGTCTCTACATAAAACACAAAATGGAGCTGGGGATGTAACTCAGTGTTCGAGTGCCCCTGAGTTCAATCTCTAGTACCAAAAAAAAAAAAGAAAAGAAAAGAAAGTATGAATGTTACATTATTTTTACGCTTAATATCTACAGGTTTTTTGAATCAGACCTTGCAGATATATGACATATGTTCAGTAAATGAGGGGCATGTTCTTTTGCCCAAAAATCCTTGTACACATTTCCTCTGCCTTAGAATATACTGTCCCTTTGTCTAACCCTTTGACCCACCTAACTTGTCTTTCAGGTTTCAGTCCTAGTTTCAGTTTCCTGGATTTTACTTCCCCTACTGTAACACTTATTATTTTATATCCTGGCCACCCACGGTGGCACACACCAGCCTTAGCAACTTAAAGACTTGTCTCAAAATAAAAAGGGTTGGGGATGTAATTCAGTGGTAGAGCTCCCCTGGGTTCAATTCCTAGTACCAGGGAGGAGGGAAAAACAAACTAACTTAATTGCCTGTTTAGTTAGGTCCTTAAGTTGTACCAGCTATTGTTCATAAAGTGCCTATACTTTATGTTACACATTCAATTGACAGAACATCCCTGTAGAAGTGCACAGAGGTTAAATGGCAGGCAATGAGCTAGCATCTAGGCACGTAGTGGGAAACAAAACAAAAAATGTACTTCTCCTAGTGATTAGAAGGAAAAAAAAAAAAAGACAAGATAAATTATTTTGGATAGTGATAATTGCTATAAAGAACCAAAACAAGCTGGTCACAGTAGTGTACATTATTTAATCCCGGCTACTCAGGAGGTGAAGGAAGGAGATTACAAATCAGAGGCCAGGCTGGGCAACTTAGAGACACTGCCCAAAAAATAACAATAAAAAATAGGTGGGCGTGGTGTTGCCCACCTATAATCCCAGTGGCTCAGGAAGCTTAGGCAGGAAGATAGCAAATTCGAAACAGCCTCAGCAACTTAGTAAGGCCCTAACCAACTCAGTGAGACCCTGTCTCTAATAAAATACAGAAAAGGGCTGGGGATGTGGCACAGTGGTTAAGTGCCCTTGAGTTCAATTCTTGCTACCAAAAAATAATAATAATAAATAAAAATAAATTTAAAAATGTAAAAAGTGCTTGTGTGGAGGAATGAGATTGATCAACTTAACGTACATGTATAAACACTGCAAAATGAATCCCACTGTTATGTATGATTATACTACATCCACTTAAAAAAGGGTTGAAGGCCGGGCGCAGTGGCACACGCTTGTAATCCCAGCACTTTGGGAGGCTGAGACAGGAGAATTGTGAGTTCAAAGCCAGCCTCAGCAACGGAGAGGTGCTAAGCAACTCAGTGAGACCCTGTCTCTAAGTAAAACCCCAAACAGGGCTGGGGATGGGGCTCAATGGTCTAGTACCCCTGAGTTCAATCTCTGGTACCAAAAAAATTTTTAAGAAGGGCTGAAGATGGGGACTGGGATTGTAGCTCAACGGTAGAGCACTTGCCTCGCATGCGTGAGGCCCTGGGTTCGATCCTCAGCACCACATACAAAGCAATAAAATAAAGACACTGTGTCCATCTACAACTAAAAAAATATTTAAAAAAAAAAAAAAAAAGAAGGGCTGAAGATGTAGCTCTGTGTATATCTTAGCATTTACAAGGACCAGTACAGCAAAAAATCATAAACAAAAATTTTGTGCAAGGATTACAATAGATAAGGAGAAAATATATTAAAGTTATTTGTTCTCTTCTGGAAGTTTCCTTTTCTTCCATCTCACTAAAGAGATACAGCTCTTCAGAAGTACTTGTGATGCAAAAATGAAATAGAAACAATTTAACCCACTCAGATTTAGGCCCAAAAACCTGGTTTGTGTTTGCAAGATACTAAATAAACTGATTTGGTTTCAAAGTCATAAGGTAAAAAAGTATGGTAGACTATAATACCATTAAAATATATTTATTGTTCTAGGCCCTCTTACCCACTTCTTTGGGAATGGTATACTTCTCTTTGAAATTAAAATAAGCACGGGGCTAGTGATATAGTTCAGTTCAATGGTAGAGAACAAAGAAGCCTCCTGGGTTCAATCACCAGCACCAGAGAGAGGGAGAGGGAGAGAGACAGACAGACACACACACACACACACACACACACGCACACACACGCACACACACACGTATAAGCATGGCTGTGTAATTTCCTTTAGTCAATTAAAATATGAACATCAGTTAAATGTGTCATGTCTGGGAGAAAACTCTAAAAGCAAGCAGTACTTCTCATGTTTCTGCCTCTGCTCCAAGGCTTTTTTTTTTGGTACCGGGGACCGAACTCATGGGTATTCGACCACTGAGCCACATCCCCAGCCCTATTTTGTGTTTTATGTAGAGACAGGGTCTCACTGAGTTGCTTAGTGCCTTGCCATTGCTGAGGCTGGCTTTGAACTCGCGATTCTCCTGTCTCAGCCTCTCAAAGTGCTAGGATTACAGGCGTGCGCCACTGCACCTGGCTTGCTCCAAGGCTTTTAATATTCCAGATAGATATCCTAAATAAACCACAGTGGGTCTTGAACAAAATGTAAACATACTGTTAAGTGCAGCTATAGTAATCCCAAGCATAAGCAAAACAACAAACTTTTATTGTTACAAATCACTGTTATTTTGGGATTGATACTGACTCAGTGTGGCCTACTCTATTGTGACTAGTAAGAATTGGTTATAATTCATCACACCATATCCTCAAGATTTGTGTAGTTTCTTGCAGATAGCAGTGAAAAGTTTACTTATAAAAGAATATACTGTCAAATTATACAAGAAACATCAAAAGACTTAAACATTCCTCATGAATGTGCTGAGCGCTGCAAAGACCATGACTAAGGCATAGTTTTAACTGTTAAATCCAAAGAAATAACTGTCAATTAAGTAGTAATGGCCTACAAAAGAAAGAAAATGGAAACTGATAAATAAAAGGCGCCTGAATAAAGAATGGTGTGATATGAACTACTCTGTAATGGGGACAAAAGACTACAGTGTTCTAGAGAGCAGTATGAAGGAAAAAAGAAAAGAAAGACCACGTTCCTATGCAAAGATATGAAAAGATGATAGGACATCTAAGAAATTGAAATTTTTTTTAAAATATTTTTTTAGTTGTTGATGAACTTTTATTTATTTATATGTGGTGCTGAGAATTGAACTCAGTGGTTTACACATGCTAGGCATGATACCACTGAACTACAACCCTAGCCCAGCATCTAAGTACTTTTAAAGACAGGCATTATTTACATCTGATGTTAATCTCATTCTTACTTTCCATGAAGTGAAGTATCTGTACAAAGACCTTCTGTGAATGGAGATGTTTTCTGGTGTGTGAAAATTAGAAAAAGGGGCCAAGCCCTACATCCAAGTTGATAAAAACAACTATAGAACACTCACTGCACATAAGGGCTAGTAAAACAATCCACTCACAGAACAAAATTTAGCAGACATAGGATCTCAACATCAAAAAATCTCAAGTACAAGCATTTACTTCCTGAAAAATTGCAGGCACGCCCATAAGGACTTTAGATTTTTACATGTCAGATTTTTACATGACATGAATATTAAAGGTGCAAACATCCTTTTTCAACTATTCTAGAATTTTCTGGTATTGCTGCTAATTGTAATTTCCCTTTAAATATAGAATATGTCCTTGGAATAGGACAAAAATCAAGATAGGGATAATTCTAAAATATGAAAGTAAGCCAGGCGCGGTGGCACAAGCCTGTAATCCCAGCACTTTGGAAGGCTAAGACAGAAGAATCACAAGTTCAAAGCCAGCCTCAGCAACGGCAAGGCACTAAGCAACTCAGTGAGACCCTGTCTCTACATAAAATACAAAAAAGCTAAATGACTGATAGCATGAAATAATGATAGTCTCCTATAAAATAAAGCAACCAAGCAGCAAAGCACTTATAGATCACTTGTCAACTATGTATTTATTATCACCAGAGCATTAATTTATTAGTATAAAACTAGGAATGAAGCAATCTTGTTCCTAAGGAAGAGGAAGGAGAAAAGCAATGCTATAAGGCATAAATAAAAATCTAGCTTTCCAATGAAATGAACACCTTTCAAGTTAGGAGAGTTCACCCAGAAGTACACATCCAATCAAAAACATCTATTAAGGTTTACTTAACAGAGGATATCCACTAAAACAATTTTGGCAGAGAAATATTTGGTCAAATTAAAAAATAAAAAAGGCCCTAAATTGCACATATATATATATTTAAAATCCATTTGACAGGGCTGGGGTTGTGGCTCAGTGGTGTAGCACTTGCCTAGCAGGTGTGAGGCATTGGGTTCGATTCTCAGCACTGCATATAAATGAATGAATGAATGAAGGTCCATCATAACTAAATACAATTTTTTAAAAAAATTCACTTGACAAATAAATACTCCTTTCATATTATTTTAAATATTACAAATGTGTATTGCTTTAAGTATACTTAATATGTGAAACTGAGATTTATAAAACGTATGAGAAGACTATTTGATTCATCTATTTTATGGGTAATTACTGGTCACACTGACATATACCTCAAAACACTTACCTCATCATAATGACTTTTTGCAAATAGGAGTGCACAGAGTTCCCCATAGAGTGCAGCTTTGTTTGCTTGCTGGCCATGTTTTGATAGTTTATCCATATATGTCTGAGCTAACTTAAATGTTTCTTCACCCAAATGATATTTGCAGTTTCCATTTCGTACATGAAGCAACCTATAATAACACAAATAACTGTCATTTATTTCTGGTATCTCCAGCACATACAGCCTGATAATCTCTCACAATTACTATGGAGCACCTAAATGACTGCAGATAGATGAAAGAAATGAGGCAACATCAGGAAAAATTGGCCAAGATTAGGATTAATTAAGGCCCATTACAAAGTACAATTCATGTTCTTCCAAGAAGCTTCACATAATTAACCTGATCCAGTTTTGATTCTTCTCTAAATATTCTGTATATTTTGTGTACTCAGCATGTACTATATCTTAAAAAAAAACAAATTTTTACTTTTTTTGTTCCAAATCCAAAAATAATAGTTTTAGTAGAAGAAATCTGGAAAATAGATGGATGCAGTGATGCATGCCTGAGATCTCAGGGGTTTGGCAGGCTGAAGCAGGAGTATCCCAAGTTCAAGTCCAGCCTAGGCAACTTAATGAGACCCCTGTCTCACAATAAAAGGGCTGGGATATGGCTCTCAGTTGTATAGCACCCCCTGGTTCAATTCTCAATACTAGGGTAGAGGAATGAGGGGAGAGAAGGAAAGGAAAATAATGAAGAAAATAAAAATCAACCTGCGACACCATTACTTTCTATTCTTATTTTTAGTATATTTGCATAACACTTGATCACTGATTTCATGAATGCTCATTTTTACTTGTTTTACTGGAAATAGCAGTATATCAGTTACACCTAACCTTTATCCTCGGTGGCAGAAAATACAGTGTTCTTTACATAAAGTAACTGTATAACCAGTCAATCAATTTAATGATATTCACAAGTACTAAAACATTTTAGATCAGACTAAAGTCTAAATAGCAATAGACTGTAAATCTATATAACACATGAGCACAGACAGTGTTAGAACTAAATATGGCTTGAACATTATGTCCGGGCAATACTATTTTCTTTGTATTAGGCTAATACAAATTTCTAATGCTCAGCTTGAGAGGGAACAAAAGCATAAAAGACATTTAAAAGAAAGCCAAATAACAGGTGTGGTGGCACAAGCCCCTAATCCCAGTGCTTCTGAAGTAGGATTGCAGGCTTAATGTTAACCCTGCTAACTTTGTGAGACCTTGTCTCAAAAAAATAAAAGAGGCTAGGGATATGGCTCAGCAGTAAAGCACTCCTGCATTCATTTAGCTTGTGCAAATATTTAGGAGTGTGATGGCTGGGTTGGATTGCAAGCATAAGTTTAACTTTAGAATAAATAGTCAACTGGGCATAGTTGCATCTACCTAATCCTAGTTACTGGAGAGGCTGAGGCAAGAGGATTCCAAGTTTAAGACTAGCTTGGACAATTTAATGAAAAAAAAATAAAATGACTAGGAATATAGCTTAGTGGTAGATCATACCTGGGTTCAACTCCCAGTATCTACCCCACTCCACATACATAAAAGAAAAGAAAAAAAGGAAACAAATCCCAGTGGGTTGGGTGTGCAGCTCAGTAGTAGAGCACTTAACCTAGCATGCACAAGACACTGGGTTTAATCCCCAGCATGGGGGGTGGGGGGAGGAGGGAAAGGGGAAGAAAGAAGGGAGGGAGGGAGGGAGGAAGCAAACAAGTATGGAGAGGTTGGGAAGAATTCTTTAGGGGTATCACCAATAGAAACTTAAGGTTTTTCTTTTTTCTTTTTTTAGCAACAGCAAAAATATTTACAGGTTAATAAGCCAAAATGAGAAAAAAAAATTTTAAATAACTTTGTACCTTTATTTTATTTACTTATATGTGGTGCTGAAGATCGAACCCAGTGCCTCACACATGTTAGGCAAGTGCTCTACCACTGAGCCACAACCCCAGCCCCCAGAAAAAATTTAATCTTCTCTTCTCTACCATTCCTTTCACAGTTAGAGAAAACAGAATAACTTCAAAAAAGCTAAGAACTATTGATTAAAAAGACTAATCAATAGGTGGTGTATACTATAGTCACCACATAGTTATCTTCATTTCAAAAAGAATAAAACCCTCAAGTAAAATAATATACTAAGGTTAATCTAAAATTCTGGAGTATCTTTCATAATGCCAAATTCCAACCTAAAGCTGAAATGCATGTAATAATTAATCAGGCTACTCTAGAATGGTATGCTTCTAATAATTAGGCTACTCATAATGTTCTAATATACAGACAATTTTTCATGCTGTATACCGATAAACATTGTCACTTGACTGTTAGACTGCTAATTCAATTGGATGACCAAGCAGTGTTTAACGACCTCTGTTAAAATGGAAAACAAACCATGCACAGGAAGACAGAAAGGAAATCTAGGGGTAAAATCACATTTAAAAAGAAAAAAAGAGGTAGTCCAGATGATAAAGTTTTGAGACTCTCATAGTCAAGTACTCACTGGGTACCTATTATATGCCAGTTAGTTTTCAAGAGGGGAAAAGGGTGGTAGTATAAACAGATGAACATCCAAATAAATAACGCTTTCATTTAAGGATAAATGCTATGAAGATAACAATAGAGTCATAATATCAACAAAAACTTCTTTAAAAAGGTGTTTAGAGGGGCTGAGGGTGTGGCTCAGTGGCAGAGCACTTGCCTCCCATGTGTGAGGCACTGGGTTCGATCCTCAGCACCACATAAAAATAAACACAATAGGGCTGGGACTGTGGCTCAGTGGTAAAGCGCTTGCCTCGCATGCGTGAGGCCCTGGGTTCAATCCTCAGCACCACATACAAAGCAATAAAATAAAGACATTGTGTCCATCTACAACTAAAAAAATATTTAAAATATTAATATTAAAAATATTAAAATATTAAAGATATTTAAAAATATTAAATATTAAATAAATAAATAAACACAATAAAGACACTGTGTCCATGTATAACTAAAAAATATTAAAAAAAAAAAAGGTGTTTAGAGTAGATAGGGAATAATTCTCTTGAGGAGGTAACATCTGGGTTCACACCTCAATCATCATGAAACAGCTATGTGAAGATAGACAAATGTCCTTCCCAAAAGAGTAAGTGCAAGCTGGGTGCGGTGGCGCACGCCTGTAATCCCAAATTTTGGGAGGCAGAGACAGGAGGATCGTGGGTTCAAAGCCAGCCTCAGCAACAGTGAAGCACTAAGCAACTCAGTGAGACCCTGTCTCTAAATAAAACCCAAAATAGGGCTGGGGATGTGGCTCAGTGGTTAAGTACCCCTGAGCTCAATCCCCAGTACCAAAACAAAACAAAAAAAAACCCAAAAACCAAACCCAGAAACAAGGTCACTGCATATGGAATATAGTGAATACAGAATTATGTAAAGAGAAATGAGAGTTAACTAAGATTTTATACAGCCTTTCTGACCACAGAAAGTAGTTCTGGTTGAAATAGTTAAGTGAAGAAATTTAAATTGAGCTCTATAGCAATACTATATACTAGAATATTGAGATATTACAAGTGTTCTATCCTTGTATTGCTCAGTTTGGTACCCACTGGCCACAAGTAGCTACTAGTTATCAGAAATGTGACTGATGACTGATTTTTAAATTTTAATTAATTGAAATCTGAAAAATCACATATGGTTAAATGTTAACACATAGGGACAATGCAACTGTAGAAAGCTGCTCTAGCTGCAGTGTGGACAATGGATTATAGCAAAGCCATGGGAGAAGCAAAACAATCAGAACAGAAGATATTAAAATAGTCCAGAGTAGGGAAAACCCTTGAGAACGAAACAGATTAGAATTAGAAATACAGGGCTGGGGTTGTGGCTCAGCGGTAGAGCGCTCGCCTAGAGTGGGTGAAGCACTGGGTTTGATCCTTAGCACCACATACAAATAAAAATAAAGGTATTGTGTCTGCCTACAACTAAAAAAATACTAAAGAAAAAAATTAGAAATACGTATTTGAATGATTAAAAAATGAAATCTAGACACAGGTTGTACATTTAGAGAGTGAAAAACAGTGCTTCTCATTTCCACAATACTAAGAATCGTAATTCCAATGACCTTCACTGCAAGTATTCCCTTAAAGTAACAATTTCTGGAAATTATTTAGTAATTGACATATGATGATGTAAGAAACCAAACATTTTTATGCCAGAAAGGCACAGCTTGATATTTTCTCCAGTCCCTGAAGGTTGTCCATTGAAACAAAAGGGCAAATTAAACATATGGAGACTCTTTAGGGTCTGTGTGTCCATATGGGCTAACACTAAACAGGATGCAAGATCCAAGAAACTTTTGGTCCAACTGATGGTCTAATTTTGTCTCAACATTTAGCCTAAGAAAAAGGCATGTTATCAAGATTCTACAAATGTGGCGATACTATGGAAGCATAATATTTTCCTTTCATGACAACACAAAATTGTAACTACTTCATCAAATAGCTACTGTAAAAACCAATTAAAATTTAATTGGTTAGGGCTGAGGCTATGGCTCAGCAGTTGAGCGCTTGCCTCGCATACGTGAGGCACTGGGTTCGATCCTCAGCACCAAAACAAAATATTAAAAAAAAAAAAATTTAATTGGTTAAACTATTCATAATTTGAAATAGAAAATATATATGCTTTAGAAGTTATCAAGTTTATGAATGTATTTACTATAAAATTGAGCAAGATGACTAGTTAGATCCTTATCAGACAGACATAACAAAAATAAAATACACTGAAAGGAAACCTAAGGAAAAGAATCTCTCTCTTTCTTATAAGTGTCTTTGTAAGAATGAGTTAAAATTTTTGGAAATAAGGGGTTGGAAGTGGACCTTAGTGGAACCATGAGTGCTTAGAATGTGCAAGGCCATGGGTTCAAAAAAACAAACTTTGAAAAAAAAAATAACAGATTAAAGAGAGTGTTAGATGGGCTGGGGTTGTGGCACAGTGGTAGCGTGCTTGCCTAGCATGCGTGAGGCACTGGGTTCAATCCTCAGCACCACATAAAAATAAAGATATTCTGTCTGCCTACAACTAAAAAATAAATATTTTTTTACAAAAAGAGTATTAGATGATGAAAATAAAGAATGTATTTACTTTTTAAAATTGTGATGAAATACATATAACATTTTTTGTATGAATCGTTTTTAGGCATAATTCAATGACATATTTACCATGTCATGTAACCATCACAACCATCCACTGAAAAAAATCTTTTCATCATCCTGCAGAAATTCTAACCATTAAGCAATAGCTTCCCATTTCCCTTTAACCTTAGTCCCTGGTAACCTTAAACCTCCATGCCTATTCTAGATATTTCACATAAGTAAAATCATTGAGTATTTTATCCTTTGGGGTTTCACTTATTTCACATAGGATAAAAATTTCAAGGTTCATCCACACTGCAGAACTAACTGAGCAAATAATGTATACACATATAATTATTTCTCTGTTGATAGATATTTGGATTGTTTCCACCTTTGGGATCTTGTGAACAGTGGCACACAAGTCTCTGTTTTCACTTCTTTTGAACAGATATCCTGGAATCAAATTGCTGGGTCATAGGGTAATACTATGTTTAGCTTTTATGAGGAACTGTCAAACTGTATTCTAAAGCAGTTACATCATTTTACATTCACACCTACAGTGTACAGTTCCCAACTTCTCATCCTTCCTAACACTCATTTTTATTTTTTAATTTGTGTGTTCAGCAGTGCTGGGGATTAAACCCAGAATACTGCACATGCTAGGCTAGTGCTTTACCACTAACTTACATTCCTAGCCCGTTTATTTTATTTTTCTTTTAATTTTAACTATCCCGTTAGGTGGGAAGTGGTACCTTATTGCGTATGACTTGTGTTTCCTTAATGAATGATACTGAGCATCTTTTCATATGCTCATTGGCTATTTATACATCTTCGGAAAAATGTCTATTCAAGTACCTTGCCCATTTAAAAAATAGTTATTTGTTGCTGAGTTGTACTGCTTGATACATTCTAGATACTAGACCCTTTATCTGATGTATGATTTGCAAATATTTTCTCTCCTATACGTTTTTTCACTTTCTTAACAATGTCTTTTGAAGTGCATACATTTTCACTTTAGATGAACAGAGGTAATTTTGGTTCTTCCCTTCCAATATTGATGTCTTTTAATTCCTTTTTGTCTAATTGCTATGGCTAAAAATTTCCAGTATAATGTTGACTTTCACTAATGGGACCAGACATCTAATTTTGTTCCTGATCACGTGGGGAAAACTTCCAGTTTATCATCGAGTACAACTGTTGAGTTTTTCATAAATGCTCCTTATCATATTGAGGAAGTTTCTTTCTACTTGTAGTTTTCTGAATGTTTTTTATCATGAAAGGGCATTGTATTTTGTCAAATGCCTTTTCTGTGTCAACTAAAGATGATCATTTTTATTATTTCTAACTGTTAACATGGCATACTTTCTTACTACCTCACATTCCTAAAATAAATCTTTGTCATGATATAAAACTTTTAAAATATTTAATGAATTTGATTTGTTAGTATTCTGAGAATTTTTGCATCTAGATTTACAGGGGATATTCATCTGTAACTGTCTTTTCTTTTTTTCTTTAAATGCTATTTTTTTATACTTTTTTAAAAAAATTTGTTTTTATGTGGTGCTGGGGATCGAAGCCAGTACCTCACATATGCTAGGTAATTGCTCTACTGGTGAGCTACAACTCAGCCCTGTAACTGTCTTTTATTTTGATGTCTTTTTCAGGCTTTCACACAGGGTAATGGGGGCCTTATAAAGCCAAATGGGAAGTATTCCTTTCCTCTTCAAATTTTGGAAGACTTGGGGAGAACTGATTCTAATTCTTCTTTAAATGTCTGGTAGAATATACTAGTGAATTCTTCCCCTCCTGGATATTTCTGTTAGAAGGTATGATTGCTGAATCAATCTCTACTTGTTATAAGTCCACTGCGATTTGTTATTTCTTCTTGGATCATTTAGGTATGTAGTGCATTTCTAGAAATTTGTCCTTTTTTTGGTAATGGAGACTGAACTCGGGGCACTCGACCAGAGTCACATCCCCAGCCCTATTTTGAGTTTTATGTGGAGACAGGGTCTCACTGAGTTGCTTAGCGTCTCACTGTTGCTGAAGCTGGCTTTGAACTCGTGATTCTCCTGTCTCAGCCTCCCAAACTGCTGGGATTACAGGCTTGCGCCACTGCGCCCAGCTATGTCCATTTTATCTATAGTATCTATTTGTTAATGCACAACTATTCACAGAATTCTCCTATAATTCTTATTTCTGGATGATTGGCAGTAATGTCCTGAGTCTCATTCCTTTTTTTTTTTTTAATATTTATTTTTTTTTAGTTATAGGTAGAAGGAATATCTTTATTTTATTTTTATGTGGTGCTGAGGATCGAACCCAGTGCCTCACACGTGCTAGGTGAGCACGCTACCACTGTGCCGTGACTCTAGCCCCGAGTCTCATTTCTGATTGTAGTTATTTGTCTTCTATTTCTTTCTTTCTTTAACTATCTTATCAGTTTGATTAAGATTTGTTTGTTTTTGCAGTACTGGGGATTGAACTCAGGCCCATATGCTACTGAAGTGCTCTACTACTGAGCTATAGACCCAGCCCAGTTTGGTATGCTTTGAATTTTAAGTTGGTGGGAAATCATGGTGAAATCCAAAAGACACTGTCATCTCCTGAACCGACAGCCATTCTTGCTTCTTCATCCTTGGTTGCAGAGCCTGATTTTGTTCAGGCATTGACTCCTCTCATAGGCCTCAGGAGTAAATCATACTGTAGGGATACCATTCTCTTTGCTAATGACTGATTCAGAGGTCACCAAATGACTTGGCTCTGGCTTGTAAAGCTAATGAGTAACTCAACTGGATGGTTTCTTTCTTTTTTTTTTTTGGTACTGGGGATTGAACTCAGGGGCACTCGACCACCGAGCCACATGCCACATCCCCAGCCCTATTTTGTGTTTTATGTAGAGATAGGGTCTCACTGAGTTGCTTACTGCCTCGCCATTGCTGAGGCTGGCTTTGAACTTGCGATTCTCCTGTGTCAGCCTCCCTGAGTGCTGGGATTACAGGCCTGAGCCACCGTGCCCGGCTTCAACTGGATGGTTTCTAAGAAAGGTTCCTTATATTTAAAGAAAAAAATAGTGCTTGGGAAGGGATTATTTCTTCTGAACAATGTACTTGGTACCAAGCTTAAATAAGGCACGGGAGAGCTAGTCAAAAACAAACTAGCACACACACAACAAAGAGCAGAAAGATGGGAAGAATTTAGTTCCTTGATAACCTCCATGAATTCTGAATCAACCCACACTCAACACTGTATTATTATTATTATTTTTTGTACCAAGGATTGAACTCAGGGGCCCTTGGCCACTGAGCCACATACCAAGCCCTATTTTGTATTTTATTTAGAGACAGGGTTTCAGTGAGTTGCTTAGCACCTCACTGTTGCTGGCTCTGAATTCACCATCCTCCTGTCTCAGCCTCCTGAGCTGCTGGGATTATAGGCATGTGCCACCGTGCCTGGCAACACTGTATTATCTTTTTATCAAATGTTTTGTATTTTTAGGATGCACTGCTGCTTGTGAACTATACATTCTATTATCAATATACCTTTTATACCAACTAAATCCCTTTTGTTTTCATCCTGAATTCTTCATTGTCCATATTATTGTTTTAATGTGTCTCCTCTTTACAATATATGGCTAGATGTTGTTTTAGCCCTTTTGTCAATTTGAGAAACTAAGTACATTTACATGTATTATAATAATTATTGTACATGCTTCTAATCTTTCCATCTTATTTTCATACATCATACTTAGTCATGTCTATAGTTTCTTGCTTATGTCTAGTTGATCAAGTTTCGAATCCTTCTTCCCTATGTTACTTCCACTCAAAACTGATATCTGGAGGGCTGGGGTTGTGGCTCAGTGGTAGAGTGCTTGCCTTGCAAGCATGAGGCACCGGGTTCGATCCTCAGCATCACATACAAAATAACATAAATAAATAAAATAAAGGTTTGAAAAAAAGATTTAAAAAAAAAACCCTGATATCTGGACATTAAATAATGATGCCCATTCCTATTCTCTCTGCCAAGATGAGACTTTCTAATCCTGTTACTTCTCTATTCTCCCAAATGTATGCTTTAAAAAAATAGGCCACCATATATGCCCAATACAAAGTAATTTCAATAAGAGCCTTAATTTTTCATCCAAAGATATTTTTGTCAACTAAATTAAAAATTTTCAAATCTTAGCGATACATATAACACTTTAAAACTTAAAATATTTCAATCCTTTATTATTCATGCATATTAAAATCTAAATTAAATGTTCAAAAACCTGCTTCTCCTCCTTATAATTTACAAAACAAGTTTATTCTAACTATTGACAAGCATTTTAAACATTTGTCGTCTTCATTATAGCTACCAAACTTTTACTTGCTTGAAAATCAGTACTTCTATAGCTTCCAATTTTTAACCTTTGAATTTTGGGAAATTCCAAGACTCAGGGTTCAAGTCTATCCAGATACAAGTCTTTCTCCCAACTGTTCAAAGATGTTTTTTCTTTAAAAAAAAAAAAAGCTATCAAAGTATGCCTGTTTGTGGTTTAATAAAAAAAAGGGCTGAGTAGCTCAATGGGAGAGCGCTTGCCTAATGTGTGAGGCACTGGGTTTGATCCTCAGCACCACATAAAAAAATAAATAAAATAAAGGTATTGTGTTCATCTACACCTACAAAAAAAATTTTTTTTAAAAAAAATAAATAATAGAAATTGATTTAAAATAAAAACTGTTGGTCTTGTCCCACTCTTAGAAGCCCAAAGGCTATTCTGGCTCTTTTCTCTAACTTCAAGACAAAACTTATTCATACAGATTAACTCCAATGAAAACGTTATAAAAGGGGTCAAGCAGGAGCTTTTAGGTTGTCATCTTTCAAAAATGAACTATTATTGTTAGCATTCCATATCTGTAAGTTCCTTGGATCAAATATATTCAAGGGTGCTGGTGGTGGGAATGGGTCTGTACTGAATAGGCACAAACTTTTCTCTTTACAATAATTTCCTAAACAACACAGTGTAACAACTATTCACAAAGCATTTACATTGCATTAATCATTTAAAGCATATGGCAGGCAAGGTGCAGAGGTGCACAACTGTAATCCTGGATTCAGGAGGCTGAGGCAGGAGGAACACAAGTTCAAAGCCAGCCTCGGCAACTTAGCAAAACTGCCTAAAAATAAGAAATACACATTTTGGGAGGCTGAGACAGGGGAATCGTGAGTTCAAAGCCAGCCTCAGCAATAGCAAGGGACTAAGCAACTCAGTGAGACCCTGCCTGTAAATGAAACACAATAGGGCTGGGGATGTGGCTCAGTGGTGGAGTATCCCTGAGTTCAGTCCCTGTTTAAAAAAAAAGAAAAGAAAAGAAAAAAGAAAAAAGAGCTAGGTTTGTAGCTTAGTGGCAGAGTGCTTGCCTCGCACATGTGAGGTACTGGGTTTGATCCTCATCACCACATAAAAATAAAGATATTGTGTCCATCTACAATTAAAAATAAATTAAAAAAAAAAAAAGAAACACAAAGGTCTGGGAATGTTGCTCTGTGCTGGAGTAAACCTAGGTTCAATTCCCAGTATCTGGAAAAAAAAATTTTAAAAAGGCATCATGGAGGATGTGCTTACTAATTATAAGCAAATGCCACATCATTTTATATAACGAATTTGAGGATCAACAAATTTTGATATCCATGGGGGTCTTAGAACCAACTACTCTCGTATACTAAGGGAATAATGGCATAGTGATTCTGATTGTTTCTGGGCAGTAAGGTTATATATAACATTTATTTTCTTAATAGTTTCTGTATTTTCCAATTTTTTTGGCAACAGACATGTACAAACAAAAAACTACAATAGAAAATAAGCAAAGGGAAATAGGTAGAGTTTCCAACGAATAAAAACAAAAACAAGAATAAACCAAAACAAAAGTACAACGTTTAACTACAGAAAGACCAAGGCAGCTCTCTGACATTTGCTCTATGTTTCAACGCCAGCCTTAGATTAGAAACTGGCTTTGTGATATTAAATTGAAGAACACATCCTTACTCTTGCATCAAGCTCAAAGCCCCTGAGATTAACCAAAGGATTTCATTAGTATCTGTTTTGAAAAACATTTCCAATTCAACTAAACACATGGTCAATTAAAACCCCAAATTTCTCTCTGCCTTAAAAAAAAACTAAATTAGAAAAGTATCATTTTTTTTCAAATTAATACTAAGTAGATGATTGTATACTACATAAAATTATATTAAATATACCTATATTGCTTAAGAATTTGCCAAGTTATAGTTATATAGAGGCAAATTTTTATTTTGAAATTTCTTTTTAAATATATATATTTTTAAAATATTCTATTTTTAAAATATTCATATATGTTGTAGACAGACACAATATCTTTATTTTATTTATTTATACACAGTGCTGAGGATTGAACCCAGTGCCTCACAGGTGCTAGGCAAGTGCTCTACCACTGAGCCACATTCCAGCCCCTAAAATATTTTTAGTTGTACAAGAACATAATATTTATTTATTTATTTATTTATTTATTTTTAAAAATTTTTTTTAGTTGTCAATGGACCTTTTTTTTTTTTATTTTATTTATATGTGGTGCCGAGAATCGAAGCCAGTGCCTCACAAATGCCAGGCAAGCGCTCTACCACTGAGCCACAACCCCAGCCCACTTATTTATTTTTATGTGGTGCTGAGGATCAAGCCCAGTGTTATACATGTGATAGGCAAGCGCTCTACCACTGAGCTACAACCTCAGCCCCGAAATTTCAAATTCATAAGTACAAACTTGTCCTAGTAATCAGACAGTAAGATGGAAATATAAATGCTTTTGTTTCTTAGTCCAGACAACATTCTAATTTTTCAGGTGCTTGTTCCAAAGATATTATTTACTGTATTTTTAGCTACCTATTCACTATTCTCTTTCCTTTCTTTCTTCTTTTTTTTTAGTTGTTGATGGCCTTTTATTTTATTCATTTATTTATATGTGGTGCTGAGGATCGAACCCAGTGCTTCACACATGCAAGGCAAGTGCTCTACCACTGAGCCACAATCCCAGACCCTTTCCTTTCTTTCTTAATGCAGACCCTGAATTCCTTCAAGGTAGCTATAAACACAATCAAAATTATTTTGCTCCCTAGAACACCTTACATGGGTTGAAGAATATAATGTGTCCTAGGCTTCCCCATTTAAGAAACAGATAAGCAAAGAAGGAAGGAGAAAGGAAAAGCAGACTCAGCTGGCATGAGTCTTCTGTCCTCCTTTCTCCCTGAGAGAGAAAACCATCTGCAACCCTAAAGATGTGAGCTACTTGCT
This sequence comes from Xerus rutilus, assembly GCA_028644305.1. NCBI lineage: Eukaryota > Metazoa > Chordata > Mammalia > Rodentia > Sciuridae > Xerus > Xerus rutilus. The sequence goes on along the minus strand of CM053402.1, from coordinate 32,659,737 downwards.
AGAAATGACAAACCAGAAAGGAAGGAAAGGGCCCAGGTCCTGCAAGAAAACTAAACCAGTGTGTTAGGCTAAAGCAAAATTTATACAGATGCCTTAAAATTAGAAAAGTTAGGTTATCTGGGTGGAATAGATCTTCTGATTCTGTGAGTAAAAATCAAGCACATAAGGAAAGAAAATGTTAATAGCTTTTCTATTCCTAATAAACTAGATCATAGACATAGAACTATTTAACCTCCCAAACTGCTATGGGACAGAGATTAGATTTGGGAGACTGAAGCAGGAGGATCATGAGTTCAAAGCCAGCTTCAGCAACTTAGTGAGGCACTCAGCAACTCAGTGAGACCCTGTCTCTAACTAAAATATAAAAAAGGGCTAGGGAGCTGGGCACAGTGGCACAAACCTGTAATCCCAGCACTTTGGGAGGCTGAGACAGGAGAATTTCGAGTTCAAAGCCAGCCTCAGCAACGGTGAGGTGCTACGCAACTCAGTGAGACCCTCTCTCTACATAAAACACAAAATAGGGCTGGAGATGTGGCTCAGTCGTGGAGTACCCCTGAGTTCAATCCCTGGTACCAAAAAAAAAAAGGGAGGGGGTCTAGGGATGTGGCTCAGTGGTGAACCCCTCCCCCAGTTCAATCTTCAGTACCACCCAAAAAAAAAAAAAAAAGGAAATGCTGTATTCACTTTTAGTTTAAATCAACAATGGTTTTAATATCTAGGACCAACAAATTTTGTTGTATCTATACAAATATATAGTATCTATATTCTATCTCTGAAGGAATTCAGCTTTAACTCATCAGCTCAGTGATAGGGCACACCTGGGTTCAATCACCAATATTGAAAAAATAAAAATGAAAAACAATTGAGAAAAAAGTACATTTCTTAAGTTTCCTAGCACCTATTGCCTAGCACAATTTCTAGCACATAAACATTCAATAAATGTTTATTGAATAAAACCCTATGAGAAAGCAAAAAGATATATAGATACACATTCTGGTTCATAATATTGAAATCTAAGCTGAGACAGCCATAGCAACTTCACTGTATTCTGGAGATGGGAGACAAGCCAGATTAATGAAATTATAACATATAAATATCATCTCAGAGACTTACTCAGATGTTGGAGCACACTTACAAGAGCTAAAGCTGTGAAAGCCGCTATGTACCATCCCAGTGTGTAATTACAGAAACTGTTCCAACTTACCTCACACAACATTCTACTGCACGAAACCAATGAAGCATCTCATCATGTAGAGTACACAACTGAAGGCAAGACAGAAAAACTTTCTCAGCATCACTGTACCAGCCTGCATCTGAAAGAAAACCACCTGCAGAAAAAGAAAAGTAACTTTAGATAATTTAGTAAATTGCCTGAAAGCTAAAATGAGATGCTTACAGTGAATATTATCTAAACTAAAGAACTGTAAATTTTATTTTCATCTTGCAGTATAAATATAACTTTTCAATCTCCTTAGGCCTTGCTGCAAAGATAAAGAACTCTTAATAAACTCATTCTTCTTAGTATAGCTGTACATCATAGATGATATATACATAAAAGGGATGGTGATGCTTACTCATCTCATTCTTTTGACAAAAAAACTGATTTACTAGCTACCAATAGTCCTAATGTATTAGACATCATTACCTCAAAACATCACCCATTTTTCTGAAGGATCCTGACCTTGAAAAATGGCTAACGATGCATTTTACTACACTGCACAAACTACTTTGCATTATTATGGTAACCATTCCACATGAATTTTCTCATCTAATCTTCACAAAACACTTTCAACTTAAATGCTATTATTGCTCCAACTTAGTAGGTGAAAAAAACTTCAGGTACAGAGAAATCAAAAATTTCAAGTTGATAAGTGGAAAGACTCAAATCCATATTATGTGACTTCAGAGGCTAAATCTATATCTGCTATTATGAAGAACACTTTCAAGTTTCTACTCAGCATTAGTTAACAATAACCAGAAAAGAAAGCTACTATACTTTTCAATCCTAAAACACATATTTTGCACATTTCTTATTTTTTTAATTAATTAAGGTGCCAGGGATTAAACCCAGAGGCATTTTAACACTGAGCTACATTTCCAGTCTTTTTTATTGTTTATTTTAAGACAGGGTCTCACTAACTTGGCCTTCAACTTGCAGTCCCTCTGCCTGCCTCTCAAGTCACTGGGATTGTTGGCATGTGCCAGTGTATCTAGCTCTTTTATTTTAAAATCTTTAAAATTAGGATACATCATAAAATTGATGGTGTCTAACATTAATATTGGTAGCATGTTTTTTCTTGGTAGCACAAAATATATGGTGTGTCTTAATAATGTCAATGAGTCTTGGGGCTGGGATTGTGGCTCAGTGATAGAGCACTTGTCTTGCATTAAAAAAAAATAATGAGTCTTAGCCAACAAAATATATTTCCTCAAACCTATGTTTTGTTTTTTAAATATTTTTCATTGTAGATGGACACAATACCTTTATTTTATTTTTATGTGGTGCTGAGGATTGAACCCAGTGCCTCACACATGCTAAGCAAGTGCTCTACCACTGAGCCACAACCTCTGCCCTGTTTTATGTTTAATTAAAGCAACATACAACTAAATATTATTTCATTAATTGGAAAGAACTGTGCTTTACAACATTTTAGGGACCTTGTCAAGACAGCAGACTAGAATAATAAGGTTATTATACATACTTGTACTAGGCAACCGTCTACTTATCATCCCAACGTAGTATATGATGTACTGGTTATCAGGCTGTCTCTCAGTTTCAAATCTCCCTTCTAGACTTTATGATGCTGTGGCAAGGATTCTGCAAACCACATCTCTCCTCCACCTGGCTCCCTGTTGGGCTTTGCCAACAGGAAGTGCTAGAGAGCGGGGCTCCACGACTGGAAGCACAAGTAACACTTTTTCCTACTGCTGACAGGAATACTCGGGGGTATGTTTCTTTACTCTGGCAGTGGCAATTCATTCCAGTAAGCAATAGTCAATTCCACTTGTAGTTTACCAACACTTGCAAAACCAGTTTCATAGCTCACTGTCAGCAACACAAGCAATAGCTAGCTCTTGAACCCCCTTTCCACGGGCCCCCTTTTCAGAGCTCTACATTGGTATCAGTGTAGCAGCATTTCAGTTCCTCAAGCTTTAAATTTTCATTATTAGCTAGGCATGGTGGCATATGTCTGTAATCCCAGTGAGTTAGGACACAGGAGGATATCAAGTTCCAGGCCAGCCTTAGCAACTTAGTACAGTCTTCAGCAATTCAGCAAGAACTTGTATCAAGATTTTAGAAAGTGAGGATGTAGTTCAGTGGTCAAGTACCCCTGGGTTCAGTCCCTAGTATCAAAAGAATAACAACAATAAAAACCTCTTTCTTCTTTTCCTAACGTGGTAGCTGATTCTTGGAGTTCCTATTATTCATAATAAAAACATCCCAGTGGTTCTCTTTTTACATTTCCAGTGCTCTAATAAAAATTTGTTATATTAAATTTTATTTCTACAACAAGGATGAACATTGAAAACATTATGGTAACTGAAACAAGCTCATCACAAAGACCATGTTTTATGAGTCTATTTATATGAATAATATCCAGAACAGGTAAATATACAGAAAGAAAAAGTAGATTGATGGGCTGGGATTGTAGCTCAGCGGTAGAGCACTTGCCTCGCATGCGTGAGGCCACTGGGTTCGATCCTCAGCACCACATATAAATAAATAAATATTAAAAAAAAAAAAAAGTAGACTGATACTGGCCTGGAGTAGGAAGAAAATGAGGAATGGCTGTTAAAGGGGATAGGTTTCTTTTTGGGGTGATGGCAATGTTCTAAAACCTATTCTGATGATGTCTGTAAAATCTGTGAGTATACTGAATAGCACTGAAATGTACACTTTACATGTGTAAATTATACTGTATAAGAATTATGTCTCAAAAGGGCTGTTATTTTTTAAAAAATCTTTTACCACTCTATACTTCTGGCACAAAGTTTCTCAACCCTCTGAAAAATTCCAAAATTAAGTCTGGTGATATAACTCTGAGTTTGCAAGGACTTGGTCCAATCTCCAAGATATCTATCTAGCTCACGTAATGGCCAAGTTGGTGTACGTACATGTGGAGGCAACAGAAAAACTCAATAAACATCACCTTTCCTGTCTTTCACCTTCTTTAGTAAAGTTCTTCTATAGCAATTTTTACATTACCATCTAGAACTAAAGGGATGTCATCATTAACATTGATCAGGATCATAGATTCTCTATTTTGAGAGACATTCTTTAAACAATCTTTTTTTTTTTCTTTCCAATTTATGTTCCATGAGCCTATCCAAGGATAAAAGCTGAAGGTTCTTTTCAGAAAAGAATGTTGTGAAGTTCCTCCGGCAAACTGGAAAGACCACTACAAAGAGCTGTTTAAAGACTGAAGGAAATGGGGCTGGGATTGTAGTTCAGTGGTAGAGTTCTCGCCTTGCATGCATGAGGCACTAGGTTCGATCCTCAGCACCACATAAAAATAACTAAAAAAGATATTGTGTCCATCTACAACCGAGAAAAAAAAAACACTGATGGAAATGATCTTGAAAACTTGCTGGCAAAAAATGTGTACACATACACGAGAGAAAACATGCTATAAAAATAAAAGGCAGTCTGTTGTGACAGAACAATACTACATCCTGGTAGTATTGGTAAACATTAGGTGGTTATGAATGTTTACATGGAATTGATTGCATAGAAAAACTCTGTTCTCTAATAAGTCCATGTAAACATTGTTAACTAATAAAGTCTGTAGTCTAGTTAACAGTTTAATGTCAATGTTAATTTACTTACCCATATCCCCAACCCCTTTTTAATATTTTATTTAGAGACAGGGTCTTGCTAAGTTGCTTAGGGTCTTGCTAAGTTGCTTAGGGCCTTGCTAAGTTCCTGAGGATGGCTTTGAGCTTGAGGTCCTCCTGCCTTAGCCTCCAAAGCTGCTGGGATTACAGGTGAGCTCTACCATGCCCAGTAATTTCTGGGTTTTGATATAGTTCTAGAGTTATGTAAGATGTCATCATTGGGGAAGCTAGAGGAATGTTTCAAAATGCTTTTCTTTTTTAAAGTTGTAGATGGACACAGTACCTTTATTTATTTATTTTTATGTGGCGCTAAGGATCAGACCCAGTGCATCACATTGCAAGGCAAGTGCCCCACCAGTGAGCCACAATCCCAGCCCTCTTAGGAATTATTTTGCAACCTCATTTCAAAATAACTTATTTTTTAAAAATAACTTTTTGGAGCTGGGGTTGTGGTTCAGTGGTAAAGTGCTTGCTTAGCATGTGTGAGGCACTGAGTTTGATCCTCAGCACCATATAAAAAGTAAATAAAGTTGGGGCTGGAGCTATGGCTCAGCGGTTGAGCGCTTGCCTCACATACATGAGGCACTGGGTTCGATCCTCAGCACCACATAAAATAAAGAAAGATATTGTGTTCATCTACAACTAAACAAAATATTTTTAAAAAAAGTAAATAAAGTTAACGTAAAGCTTCAAACATTATTTGCCTATATACATTTGTGAAATGTTTACTAATAATAAACAATATTTTTCTGTATGTATATCATGGGAACTCTTCCAGAATGCTTTTACATTTATGTTTTCATTATCCTCATAACATCTCCATGAAACAACTCAAATAAACTCATTTTAGAAATGGGAAAACTGAGCCCCAAAAGGATTAAGTCCCATGCCACAGCAAATAGTCAGCAGGTGAAAGAGGATCACGACAACATGACATGATAGAAAGATATGTGCTTTGTAATCAATCATATAGACACAAGGTTCTAAACTTAGCTCTCTACTAGCTATGTGACTTGATCTAGTTATTCCACTTTTCTATTTCCTCATATGTAAAAGGTTATTAATATCATTACTTCATGGCTGAAGCTGTAGCTCAGTGGCAGAGCACTTGCCTAGTATGTGTGAAGCACTGGGTTCAATCCTTAGCACCACATAAAAATAAATAAATAAAATAAAGGCATTCTGTCTATCTATAAACTACAATTCTTTTTTTTTTTTTTTTAAATATCATTACTTCACTGGAATGTCACAAGGATTTAGGAAAATACCATTTAAATACCTAGTGGAGTGCTTAGCACAGCGTTAATATCTCATAAATTACACCTAGTTCTTCTGGTATTTTCCTCATAACCTCCCCACATAGACTTTGGGAAATCCTGGAGAAATCCTTTATTGTTAGGTTTACTATGAGTTCATCACAGGATAAAACTCTCCCCTACTTAGTATCACTTACCTAAAACAAAGCCAACCTGAATAGCTTTTTCCTTTACTGTAGCATCGGATTCTGCTATGTAAGAGCACCGTCTACTGAATGAGTAGGCCAAGACTGAAGCAACTTTAACACCATGATCCATCAAAGCCTGAAAACAATGATGAAGCAAATGTCTGAAAAAAAAAACAACATTTAATAGAGGAATCTCATTTCTGTCCCTTTAGAAAGCTAGTTGCTTTTCTCTATTAATATTAGTATCATTATTTTCCAGGATAAAATGAGATAAAAAGTATTTTGCCTTATGAATTTTGAAGCTATAGTAATTAAAACTTTAGCCTGTCACCAGGTGCACTGGTGCATGCCTATGATCTCAGCAACTTGGGGAGACTGAAACAGGAAGATTGCAAGTTCAAGGCCAGCCTCAGCAACTTAGGAAAGCCTGTCACAAAATTTTAAAAATATTTTAAAAAGGGCTGGGGAATATAGCTCAACAGGAAGGCCCCTGAGTTCAATCCTCAATAAAAAGAAAAGAAAAGAACCCAATTAAAAATGGGCAATGGATTTGAATAGACATTTCTCCAAAGAAGATCTATCTACAGCCAATAAACACAAGATGCTTAATATCATTAGTGATAATGGAAATGTAAATCAAAATCACAATGAGAAACCACTTCCCACTCAAGAGAATGGTCATAATTTTTTTTAAGTATTGGTAAGATGTGGAAAAACTGAAACCCTTATATATTAACAGAAATGTAAAATAGTGCAGCTGTTCTGAAAAAATTTGGCAGCTCCTCAAAAGCTAAACACAGGGTTGCCATATGTATACACTCTAGGCATATACCCTTCAAAATGGGAATATGTCCACAAAATCTTATCAATGAAGGTTCACAGCAGCATTATTCATACTAGCTAAAAGGTATAAACAACCCAAATGTTCATCAATGGATGACTGGGTAAACAAGAGTATTATCCACACAACAGAAAATTATTCCGCCCTTAAAAAAAGGAAAGTAGGAACAACATAAATAATGTAACATCTCTGAAAATATTACACTAAGTGAGTCAACCAAAAAGACCACATATTATATGATTCAATTTAATATGAAATATTTAGAACAGACAAATCCATAAAGACACAAAGATTAATGATCAGCCAGAGATTAAGAGGAAATAGGGAGCAACTTAACATTTTTTCCTTTTGGCGTGATGATATGTTCTAGAATTAAGATAGTGGTTATGGGGGCTGGGGCTGTAGCTTTGTGGCACAGCACTTGCCTAGCACGTGTGAGGCACTAGGTTTGATCCTTAGCACCGCATAAAATAAAATAAAGGCATTCTGTTCATCTACAACTACAAAAAATTTAAAAGGCAGTGGTGATATTGGAAAAACCTTATGAATATATCAAAAGCCACTAAACAGTACCATTTAAGAAGGCAAATTTGATGGCATATGAATTATATCTCCATAAAAAAAAAACTTCAATAATAGCTACTACTTTGGACAAAGGGAATAAAGGTCAAACTAAATTCATTTTATTTATTTGCTTACTATTATCCCCCTCAAAATACAGGGTATGAGGAAGAAACCTTGTAATTCTTATTCACTGCTATTCTCTTAGCATCCAGAACAGTACCTGGCACATCCGAGGCATTCAACAAATATTTATTTAGTTAACTTGCTGAACAAATCAAACAATTTGGCAATATTCACATTCAAGATCAACAGTGTTTTGTGAAAGTACATTCTCTCTCTCTCTCTCTTTTTTTTTTTTTTGATATTGGGGACTGAACCAAGGAGTGCTTTTACCACTGAGTTACATGGCCAGCTCTTCATTTTGAAATGGGGTCTCACTAAATTGCTGAGGTTGACCTCAAGCTTGCAATCCCCTTACCTCAGCCTCCTAAGTAGCTGGGATTACAGGAGTGCACCACTGCTGCAAATAGTTTGGGAAGGTATATTCTGATTTTTAGAAATGTGGGTTAAGGCTGGGAGCAGTGGTGCACTGTAATCCCAGCAGCTCAGGAGGCTGAGGCAGAAAAATTGAGCGTTCAAGACCAGCCTCAGCAACTTAGCAAGGCCCTAAGCAACTTAGTGAGACTCTGTCTCTAAATAAAAAATATAAAAAGGGCTGAGATGTGGCTCAGTGGTTAAGACCCCTGGATTCAATTCCTGTGAAAGAAAGGTAGGTAGGGAAGGGAAAAAATTGCAGTTAAAATTTAGGGAAGAATGCTACAGAGATCAGCAAGTAAAATCAAAGGTCAGATTCTCTCTGTGGCTCCTACTTTATAATACCTGTAATAAGGAAGCTAAATTCAGCCTCTCTTTCTTGAACTCAAAGGTAAATTTACAAAGGAGATGGAAGCAGGTGAATAAATGCTCCTCTTTGTCACCAAGCTTGTTTGTACTGTACAATTACTATGATTATTTTCTATATCATGTTAGCTGGTCTTAAGTTGTAACTTTTTTTTTTTTTAATTTTTTTTTAGTTGTTGATGAACACAATGTCTTTATTTTATTGCTTTGTATGTGGTGCTGAGGATCGAACCCAGGGCCTCACGCATGCGAGGCAAGCGCTCTACCGCTGAGCTACAATCCCAGCCC
>CM053402.1:32612120-32650364 GCA_028644305.1 Xerus rutilus | reverse complement strand
GCTCAAGCCTGTAATCCCAGCACTTAGGGAGGCTGAGACAGGAGAATCGCGAGTTCAAAGCCAGCCTCAGCAATGGTGAGGCGCTAAGCAACTCAGTGAGACCCTGTCTCTACATAAAACACAAAATGGGGCTGGGGATGTGGCTCAGTGGTCAAGTGCCCTGAGTTCAATCCCCAGTACCAAAAAAAAAAAAAAAAAACACAAGTGCATTAAAACAGGTTAATACTTGTTGCTCAATTGAAGCTTTTTAGGTGTTCCATATCTGGGATGATGAGACAAAATGGGTTTAATTGGATAATGTAAAATTATCAAAAAAAGCGAGGGGGCTGGGAATGTGGCTTAATGGTACAACATTTGTCTAGCACCTCGAGTTCAATCCCCAGCACCACAAGAAAAATAAAATAATAGCAAAAATCGTGTCTAGAAAACACAGCTGGTCAATATGCTCCACTAGGAGTTCTTATAACCATCTCAAGAACTTTAGTTCACTTCTAGACATTATACTTCACCAGTACCCTAACAATAGAGCATGTCTATTATAAGTGCAGGGTGGTAGGATTTCTAACTGTCCAACTCATTTAAACACTGACTTTTCAGAATTGTTATTTTAAAGATCATTTCTAAAAATGTGTTAAATTTTTCTCTCAAATAATATATGCACATGATTAAAAACATCCTCCAGATCCCAACTCAATTTTAACAAATACTTTTGAATTTATATACGCTATATAAATAACACGGGACCTTAGAGTTCTGTTATATAAATTCACTTTTTATTACAGGCACTTAATACTTCACTCAGTTGACGAGAACATGGGTTTCAAAAAGAGGACTAGGTATGTAGTTCACTCTCCACATGGGCCAATTTACTTTACTTTGTGCAGGGTAAACATACTACAAACTCAGCACACTCTTGGACATAAATAGTCATGACAGATGTCAGATCAAATTACACAAATATATTAATGTAAATTCATAATGACTGCTACAAAAATCCATGACAACTGCTGGAGAGGAGAAGGGACAGACTATCATGTGCTCAGGAAGGGGAGGCAGAAATGATATCTTCACACAATGGTTAGATATTTATATTAACATTAAAACGTTCTTGAGGAAAGATTTGCTGCTTAGGGGATGATTGTTTTCTGCTACAGAAAAACAAGCTTCTGGGAATATATACAGTAAAACTCACTATTAATCACTGTCACATTTTCCTATTAAGCAATAAAGAATAACTCAAGGAAAATAAAACTGAGAATTTACAAGCAAATTCTTATTTGTTAGCTACATAATGTGATAATCTTCTGATCTGGGGCAGAATCATAAATACAGTTTTCAAGATAAATATACACACATATTCCAAAAACACTAAGGTAAAAATCTTAAGCTTCTTACCAAAATGACTGACTCATCATTACTCAACTTTAGGCTTAGAATTTCTTTTAGGAGATAGAAGAAATGAAAACATGTTATGTAACCATTTTGCCTGTATTCATTCATTAGTTGAGAAACACAAATTTTATGTGTTCTATGACTTACAGTACTGCTTTAATGACTGAAAATTGTTGTATTCTACTAAATGAAATTTGAAAATAAAATTTAGGATAGCTGCTGCCTTAGTTACAGTTTCAAAATATTCCCTATAACAAATACCAACATTTCTACTGAAACATTAAATTTTTCTAGTTAAAAATTGATTCACATTTAAATTGTGGGAAGAGGGTAATAATTGTTTTATAAAAGTTTAATTGCTTCATCCTTACCAAGTTTAACCAATAAGTGCAAATTAATACAATGTATGAGCTAAAGGGGTGTTTTTTTTTTTTAAATACCAATCTGGTATAAAAACAGCATCTAATCCTTACAGAGATCTAATATGAGACAAGGACTGTTCTCAGTGCTCTTCGTAAGTCAGTCATTCTGTCCTTTTATAGAATTGGAAACCGAAACATACAAAGTTAAATAACCTGCTCAAAAATCACACAATTAAGAAATGCTAGGCAAGGCACTGTGACACTCTCCCATAATCCTAGGTACTGGAGAGGCTAAGGCAGGAGGATCACAAGTTCAAGGCCAACTTGGGCCCTGTCACAAAATTAAAAAGACACACCTCCCATCTAACACTGCTTCTTTTAAACACTGATTATGGGCTAGGGTTGTGGCTCAGTGGTAGAACCCTTGCCTATAGTGTTAGGCACTGGGTTCAATTCTCAGCATTACATATAAATAAATAGGTATATACATGTATCTCTATATAGATCTATATATAGAGATATATATATATTTTAAAAAGGGCTAGGGATGTAGCTCAGTGGTAGAGCACCCTGGGTTCGATCCCCACTGCTACCAAAGAAAGCAATGCAGGAATCTGACCTCTGGCAGTCTGTTCCTACATCCATATTCTTAACAACTTACATTGAACTGCCTCTTGAAAGTAACAAAAAATAAGAAAATGTATAAAATGGGCAATTTAAAATATTTTAATAGAAGACCTAAAGATTAATCCCTACATAAATTAATATGTCTTATAAAGTAGAGCATAGAGAAGGGAAAACTGAGGTTCTAGTAACGATCCTTATATCTGATTTTTAAAAACTGACTTATTTTAGTTCATTATTGTGATGTTTACATTCTGTATCTACAGAGTAATGAAACTATTGAAGGGTTTGAGTATTTTTGAGTATTTTGAGTATTTCTAGCTTAAGAAAAATAAGGAAAAATCAACTTATTCCTTATTCCTAGAAGTAGTCTAGAAGTAGTAGCAACCACCATCAGATAGAAAAATTAAAACATATCTTAGTATATGTAACAACACATGACAAAGGTATTTTAAATTGCTAAAAGAAAAACGAGGGCTGGGGTTGTGGCTCAGTGGTAGAGGACTTGCCTAGCATGTGTGAGGCACTGGGTTCGATTCTCAGCACCGCATATAAATAAATAAAGTCCATTGACAACTAAAAAAATAAAATAATGTTTAAAAAAAAAAAAGAAAAACAATACTTAATAGAAATATATAAAAGGGAAAACAAAAATAGTTAAAACACATAAGAGGGAAAAATGCCTACCCGACAAATATATATTAAACTTATCAAAATTTTAAATGTCAAAAACTTAAATCATATCAGTATTAAAAGCTATCTGGTAACTAATTCTATCTTTTTTTATTTGGTGGTAATCCAGGACCTAGAACATGCTAGGCAAGCACTCTAACAATGAGACAAACCCCTAGTTCTAACATTGCTTCTTTTAAACACTGATTATGGGCCGGGGTTGTGGCTCAGTGGTAGAGCACTTGCCTAGCATGTGTGAGGCACTGGGTTCAATTCTTAGCACTACACATAAATAAATGAATAAAATAAAGGTCCAAAAACTAAAAAAAAAAAAAAAAAATTTACAAAACAAACACTGATTATATCACAAACAAAAATCGCCAAGGAAGCCAAGTCTGGTGGCACACGCCTGTAATCCCTGTAGTCTGGGAGGCTGAGGCAGGAGGATCATGAGTTCAAAGACAGCCTTAGCAACTTAGAAAGACCCCGTCTCAAAACAAAACATAAAATGGGCTGGGGATGTGGCTCAGCGGTTGAGGGCTCCTGGGTTCAACACCCAGTACCAAACAAACAAACATCAAAGAAGAGATAAGTTGATTATATAAAAACCTAAAATGTTCACAAATATAAAAACTATAAAAATCCTATAATACTACATAAAATATTAATAATACATGTATAAGAGTTATTATCATTAATATACAAAAGGGTCTAATAAAAAGATGAACTGCCTAGTAATGTTTTTAGAAGCAAAGGTTTCCAGAATCTAAAATAAAAATCTTGTAAGAAAATGGAAACAACTATTCCCAGGGCAATGCATGATAACTCAAATCCAGAGAACTCTTTGGGAGATAAAGGTAGGAATAAAAACCTCCCTTAACCAAAAAAATTTTCAACTGGCATAACTGCTTCTCAAGTCATTTCAAAATTACCACAAATTAAGAGTAAACAATGGGCCGGGATTGTAGCTCAGTGGTAGAGCGCTTGACTCGCATGCGTGAGGCCCTGGGTTCGATCCTCAGCACCACATAAAAAGAAATAAAGACATTGTGTCCCATCTACAACTAAAGAAATATTAAAAAAAAAAAAAAGAGTAAACAACATACTCAACATCAAATCAGCACACAAAGTAATGTAATTTAACAATAAAATTCAGAAAGATTTAGAAAAAGAAATTCAAGAAATTGAACCCAAAGCCAGGTGCAGTGGCGCAAACCTGTAATCCCAGTACTTAGGGAGGCTGAGACAGGAGAATCGCGAGTTCAAAAAAAGCCAGCCTCAGCAACAGCGAGGGGCTAAGCAACTCAGTGAGACACTGTCTCTACATAAAGCACGAAATAGAGCTGGGGATGTGGCTCAGTGGTTGAGTGCCCCTGAGTTCAATCTCTAGTACCAAAAAAAAAGAAAAGAAAAGAAATTGAACCTCAAACTATGATATAAGAAAAACGGAAAAGTCAGAAACATTTGTGGCCACATGCATGTGTGCACACATGGAAACTCATGCATCTCACGTGTTTGAAACTCTGCAAGTCACTGAGTCATTAAAAAAAGAGGCTTTCAAAAATGAAATATTATCAATGAAAAATGATCATGATACATGAAAAGTGAACAAGTTCCCAGAAGGTTTGAGTTAATATACTTTTATTTTTGTTTTTATATTGCGCACCTACATTTTATATGCATGACAATCAATAAAAAATTTACATCCGCGGTTCAGGATTACTATCCAAAAACTTTCACCTTCACTGTTATCACCATCTTTAACCTGGATTACTACAAAGGTTTGGTAGAACTGGACTCTGCATTAACACTCTTAATTTTTACTTCATTATTATTTATTTTTGCAGTATTGGGGATTAAATTCAGGGGAGCTCACCACTGAACTACATACTGAGTCCTTTTTCAATTTTGAGACAGGTGCTTGCTAAATTGCCTAGGTTGGTGTTAAACTTGTAATCCTCCTGCCTCAGCCTGTTCCCCTTTAGTCAACTGTCCACAAAGTAGCCAGAATTATCTTTTTAAAAAGTAAATCATAGTTGGGCGCAGTGGCGCAAGCCTGTAATCCCAGCATTTAGGGAGGCTGAGACAGTAGAATTGCGGGTTCAAAGCCAGCCTCAGCAACAGCGAGGTGCTAAGCAACTCAGTGAGACCCTACCTCTACATAAAACACAAAATAGGGCTGGGGATGTGGCTCAGGGGTCGAGTGCCCCTGAGCTCAATTCCTGGTACCAAAAAAAAAAAAAAATTAAATCATACCATGTCATTCCCCTGTTTAAAATCTTTCAATAAGCCAGGTACCTTCTGGTAATCCCAGTAACTTGGAAAGCTGAGGTAGAAGGATCTCAAGTTCAAGACTAGCCTCAGCAATTTAGATATCTCAAAAATAAAATAAAAAGGATTGGGGAATGTAGCTCAGTGGTAAAGTACCCCTGGGTTCAATTCCCAGTACTCCCAAAAAAATTAAAAAAAAAAAAAAAAAAAAAGTAAAACTTTTCAGCTCATTAGTTGGGTGCAGCAACACATGCCTGTAATCTCAGAGAATGGGGCTGGGAATGAAATTGAGGCAAGGAGGATTACAAATTCAAAGCTAGCCCGGGCAATTTATGGAGACCCTGTCTCCAAAATCAAATTTTAAAATAAAATAAAATAAAGGGTAGGGATGTATCTCAGTGGCAGAGTGCTTGCCTATGTATGTCAGGTCCTGGGCTCAATCCCCAGTAATGCAAAAGAAACAAATAAATACCTTTCAATGGCACCCTAATACAGTTAGGACACAATCCAAATTTGTTTTTTGGTACTGGGGATTGAACTCAGGGGCACTGGATCACTGAGCCCAGTCCTATTTTGCGTTTTATGTAGACAGGGTCTCACTGAGCTGCACAGGGCTTCACCGTTGCTGAGGCTGGCTTTGAACTCGCGATTCTCCTGTCTCAGCCTCCCTAAGTGCTGGGATTACAGGCATACGCCACCGCGCCTGGCTCCAAAATCTTTGACCAATAAGTTCCTATAACTCATCTCACACCCCACTCATCTTTCTGACCTCACCTTCTACTGTTCTTTCACCTTCTCCTACATTCCTGCCACCTTAGCTTTCTTTTACCTCATGACTTGTATCTCCATACCATGATTCTTTGCCTGTGAATCCATAATTCAAATTATCTGAACTAATATTTCACTTCCTCAGACATTTCCCTGACTCCCCAATCTAAACTCTGTCTCCTGTTATACGTTCCCACAACACACTGTGCTTTCCCTTCATAATGGCAACATGTATTCACTTAAGTGGGAATTTGTTAAATGTGTCATTCCCTTACACACTACTCTATGAAGTGAGCATAGTCACTACTATATCCCCAAAACCTAGCATAATGCCTAGCACTAGATATGCATTCATTATTTTCAGAATGAATAACCCAAATTGGTACTTATCTCCTTTGGATGGCACTCAGAAGAAAAAACAACAAAAAAATGCAAGATAATCTCTACTCTGCAATTTATGATTAGCAAACCACATATTAGTGCTGTTATTCTATTTACTGAAACCATCCAGAGGTTGGTAAATCTGACATGAAGGGAAATATCCCAATTGTACATACTTTTTTTCTTTTGCAGTACTAAGGCCTGAAGATAGACACACTGTACCACTAAGCTACATCCCAATTCTTTTAATTTTTTATTGTGAGACAAGATCTCACTAATTTATTCAAGCTGGCTTTGAACTTGGGATTCTCCCGCCTCGACCTCCAGAGTAGCTGGTATTACAGGCATGTGCCAACAAGTCCAGCTCACATACATTTCTCGACTGTCTCTACACCAGGGTATAAACTTATAAATCTGGTTTTTGTTTGTTTGTTTGTTTTTAAATATGTTTTATTATGTTTTTGTCATTATGGACATGTTTTTTTTTTTTAATGTCTTTATTTTATTGCTTTGTATGTGGTGCTGAGGATCGAACCCAGGGCCTCACGCATGCGAGGCAAGCACTCTACCGCTGAGCTACAATCCCAGCCCCTGTTTGTTTTTTCTTTTAACTTTTTTTTTGTACTGGGGATTTAACTGAGGGGTACTTAACTACTGAGCTACGTCTCCAGCCCTCTTTATTTTGGGGGGGGCAGTGGTACGGGGATTGAACTCAGGGGCACTCAACCACTGAGCCACATCCACATCCCCAGCCCTATTTTGGGTTTTATTCAGAGACAGGGTCTCACTGAGTTGCTTAGCACTTCACCCTTGCTGAGGCTGGCTTTGAACTTGCAATTCTCCCGTCTCAGCCTCCCAAAGTGCTGGGATTACACAGGCATGTGCCACCAAGCCTGACCCTTTTTAATTTTTTATTTTGAGACAGGGTCTCACTAAACTGCTGAGGCTGGCTTGAACTTATGATCCTCCTGCCTCAGCCTCTAGACTTACTGGGATTATAAGTATGTGCCACCATGCCCAGCTGGGATAAACTTAAAAGATAAAAATTAGAGCCAGGCATAGTGGCGCATGCCTATAATCCCAGAAACTCAGGAGGCTGAGGCAGGAGGATAGCAAGTCCAAGGGCAGCCCTGGAGGCTTAGCGAAGTCCCAGGCAACTTAGTAAGAGTCTGTCTCAAAAAATAAAAAGGACTGGGGATGTGGCTCAGTGGTAAAACACCCCTGGGTTAAATCCCCAATACCCGCTACAAAAAACTTAGTAGGCAGCCTTATGTCCTGTCTTCATAGTAACTATATAAAAAAAAATACCAGCACCTAGTGGAATAGCAATCTTAATTTTTCACTTCCGAGAAAAGGACAAATAAAAAAAATCAACAATAAATTCTGAATATAGCTGCTTAAGTTTATAGACAAAAACAGTTTCCTATTTTAACATCTTTTATTGGGATGGCATATTTATTACACCAAAGTCTTACTCTAACTTGTTATGTTTTTTGTGATTTTCACATCAAAAGCAAGAATATTACAACTAAGCATATTCTACTTATTGCTTTATTTATTTTTGGAGCTGGAAGGTAAAACTCAGGTCTTGTGCATGCTAAGCATGTGCCCAGCCACTGCCTGCATTTTATTTATTTATTTATTTATTTATTTATTTATTTATGTGGTGCTAGGGACTGAACTCAGGGCCTTGTGCATATGAAGCAAGTACTCTACCAATTGAGCTATATCCCCAGAAACTCCTCCTCATTTTTATTAACTTAATATCAGGAACATCTGCACAAGGTACTACACTAAGTTTTAAGGAAGTAGTGATGACTATAATCACCACAGCAATAAAAAGTCAGTAAAACTATTCCCTGATCTAAAAAAATTAGATAATCTATCAAAACAGAAAAATGAAGTTCACAAATAATGATGAAAGTAGCCAGAGCTCTGGAGGAACACAAATGAAATAGCTTCTTCAAGAAAGAACTTCAATGAGCCGGGCACGGTGGCGTAAGCCTATAATCCCAGCACTTAGAGAGGCTGAGACAGGAGAATCGTGAGTTCAAAATCAGCCTCAGCAATGGCGAGGCGCTAAGCAACTCAGTGAGACCCTGTCTCTACATAAAGCACAAAATAGGGCTGGGGATGTGGATCAGTGGTCAAATGCCCCTGAGTTCAATCTCCAGCACCAAAAAACAAAAACAAAAACAAACAAACAAAAAAAAAAAACGAATGAACTTCAGTGGAGTTTTGCAGAGGAATGGGAATAAAACTTCTAGAAATATGATAAATAGCACTGATGCAGACATAAACCTTCTAGGCCTTTTTCAAACACAGGAAAATGCAGGATATAATGTCACAAAATAAGTTTTGTATAAACAGCTGGGAAGAAAGAAAAACAATACTTTATACCTCTGAATGGCTTCAGGCTAGAGTAGCAAAGATCAGAAAGGAGTTCAGGTAGCATATTCTGTAAGCAAAAGGACCTAGAGATTAACTATCTGCCCAAAAACACAGGAGTAAAAATACCTCCCATGGCCTTAGCAAAAAGTCTCCCATTAAAAACTGAAGCCTAAAGGTTATAACTCATATGAGTATACAGCAAAAAAACCCCATATAACCTAGATGATTTACCAACAATAAACCAGAAAGTGGCATTAACAACTGGTCTGAAACCAATGAAATCCCCAGAGATGAATGCAAAACACCAGGTACTAGGGTGATGAAAATGTTTTACATATTCATCAGTGAAGTTTAGACTGTGATAAACTGCAGAGTTTATAGAACAAAAGAACCTATTTCTTCAACAAATAAATTGCTAAGACAAAAAGATGGAAAGTGAACTATAAAGAGAGACATTAGCAATATAGCAGTTGGGCTAGGTGGTACACACCGGTAATCCTAGCTACTCGGAGGCTGAGCAGGATCACAAATTTGAGGCCAGCTTGAGCAATTTAACAAGACCCTGTCTCAAAATAAAAAATTTAAAAAAGAGTCGGGCGCAGTGGTGCAAACCTGTAATCCCAGCACTTTGGGAGACTGAAACACGAGAATCGTGAGTTCAAAGCTAGCCTCAGCAACAGCGAGGCGCTAAGCAACTCAGTGAGACCCTGTCTCTCCATAAAACACAAAATAGGGCTGAGTGAGACAGGAGAATCGCGAGTTCAAAGCCAGCCTCAGCAATGGCGAGGTGCTAAGCAACTCAGTGAGACTCTGTCTCTACATAAAACACAAAATAGGGCTGAGGATGTGGCTCAGTGGTCGAGTGCCCCTGAGTTCAATCCCCAGTACCAAAAAAAAAAAAAAAAAAAATAGGGCTGGGGATGTGGCTCAGTGGTAGAGTGCCCCTGAGTTCAATCTCCAGTACCAAAAAATAAATAAAAATAAAAAAGGGCTGTGAGTGAAGTCCCATGGTAGAGCACTTGCCTAGCATGTGCAAGACCCTACGTTCAATCCCTAGTACCGCAAGAGACCGAAAGACAGACAGACAGACATACTAACCACTTAAGTTGTGGAACTTACCTGGATCCTTATCCAAACAAGTAAACTGAAAAAATACATACAAATTTGACATCTGAGACAACCAAAAATTTGAACAATGACTGGGTATATAACAATAAGAATTACCATTAAGCTTTCTCAGGCATGATAGTATGATGGATAGTAAAATATTTACAGATGAAACGATATGGTGTCTAGATTTACTTCCAAACACAAAGGGGAAAAGGAGTGAAAAAATAAATTCAGTAACAAGACTGGGCAAGAATTGGTAACTTTTTTTTAAAATATTTTTTAGTTGTTGATGGATCTTTATTTTATTCATTTATTGTTTGTATGTGGTGCTGAGGATTGAACCCAGTGTTTCACACATGTTAGGCAAGCGTTCTACCACTGAGATACAGCCCCAGCCCAAGAACTGGTAACGTTTTTTTTTTTTTTTGGTACTGGGGATTGAACTCGGGCACTCGACCACTGAGCCACATCCCCAGCCCTATTTTGTGTTTTATGTAGAGACAGGGTCTCACTGAGTTGCTTAGCGCCTCGCCATTGCTGAGGCTGGCTTTGAACTCGCGATTCTCCTGTCTCAGCCTCCTTAAGTGCTGGGATTACAGGCTTGAGCCACCGCGCCCGGCTGGTAACGTTTTAAAGCTTGGTAGTGGACAAGTAAGAATTCATTACTCTGTTCTATATTGTTATATACTGAATTTTGTCCATCAACATTTTTCTTTAAAGCCTTACGAAATATCTTTTATCTCTATGATTAAGTAGTATTTTAATAAACATGTGTTATCTTCACTTACAAGATCATTTTATTCTTATGCTCTTATCTCCAAACGTTATCTCTTAGGCCATTTGTATTTTCTTAGAAATCTAATTTCAATAAACAATTTTTATTTATTTTATCCATAAATTTCAATTTTTTTCTGAAACAATTTCTACCTGGTTAGCAAAGCATTAAATAAGCTATTATACATTTTAAAAAGCTATTCCACAATTTAAAAAGCTATTTTTCTCCTTCCTATTGTATCTATAATTGTTTGCTCTTCCACATTCCTAATTTAGCTTTCTCCTATGTTCCTTTATTTGGCTAGCTAATAAATTAACTAATTAGATGAATTAACTATTTTGAAAAGACTTAGTTCTCATTCATTGCTGACTTAAAAAAAAAAAGTATTCAGGCTATTCCCCTCTTAGTACAACTTTGTGTCCAAGATAACTGACCTCCCTCCTCCCGATATTGAATCCAGGGCCTCCTGCAGGTTAAGACATGCTCTACCATTGAGCTACACTCCTAGCCCTAAGATATTCTATTATTAAAAATTCTACGTTTCTTTTTTGGTACCAGGAATTGAATCCAGGGGCTCTTTACCATTGAGCTACATCATCAGTCCATTTTATTTTTTATTTTTAAACTGCTGAAGCTGGCCTCAAACTTGTGATCTTCCTGTCTCAGCCTCTTGAGTCGCTGGGGTTACAGGTGCATGCCATTGCACCTACCTTCTACTTTTTTAAAAAATATATATATATTTTTTAGTTGTACATCGACACAATACCTTTATTTTATTTATTTTTATGTGGTGCTGAAGATCGAACCCGGCGCCTCATGAGTGCTAGGCAAGCACTCTACCACTGAGCCACAACCCCATCCCTACTTTCTTTTTTTAAATATTTTTTCTGCCTACCAAAGTTAATACATGGTCAAAAAAAATCCAAGTATTAAAAAAATATATATAAAAAACATGTATATATATATACATACATTTATAAAAATGACTATAATCCTATACTTGAGTAAATATTAAAATTTTCTTGTGTTCCTCTAGATTTTTTTCAATGCACAGAGTAATACATATATTAAAAATACACAGCAAGCTGGGCACAGTGGCACATGCCTGTAATCCCAGCACTTTAGGAGGCCAAGACAGGAGAATCTGAGTCCAAAGCCAGCCTCAGCAACGGTGAGGCGCTAATCAACTCAGTGAGATCCTATCTCAAAATAGGGCTGGGAATGTAGATGTGGCTCAGTGGTCGAGTACCCCTGAGTTCAATGCCCAGTACCAAAAAAACCCAACCAACAAACACACACACAGAGCAGATTATGCTTTCATATTATTTTACAACAAGCTTTCTATTTTCCCAATTGCTCTGGGCTCTGGCATCTCTAGCCCAGGATATACAGAATCTTCATTCTTAATGCCTGCAGTACAATATTCCATTTCTAATTGATTAGAATACAGTTGTCTTCGATTTTTGCCATCACAAACAATGCTGTGTTGAATAAACTTCAATAGCAGTTTCTGTACACTCAACAAACATTTCTACAGGAAACTTCTTTAAATGGTATTGTGGATTAAAATATATGAGTGATTTGAATTTTTAAACCCTGACAATCTGAAAGGTGAAGACTAGATAGTATTTTAAAGAACTTTTTCTTCAAGCATAACACAAATACAAAAGAATATACAACTCAAATTTTAAACCAAAGTTCAATAAATTTTCACAAAGTAAATACACTATAACCAACATCCAGATCAGAATTCCAGAGGCCTCCCCTCACAGTCCTAGATAGTCACTGTTCTCCCAGGGTAACCTCTCGTATCTTCCAACACCTTAATTTTGGCTGCTTTTGAGGTTTATGTAAATGGAATCATAAAGTATATACTCACAGTTTCCAAATGATGCAACAAGGTACCATGGTGCACTGTAGGACATTTTAAATCTGAGAGAAATAATATTCAACATCTGTATCACGCTGTACCAACTCTTAAGACTGTTACCCTTACTTTCATTGATATCTTTAAGAAGCTGTTTTCAGTTATTGCTGTGATAAAAATGTGCAAAAATATGGAACAGGAAATGAGTGTTGATGTTCATCTGACTCTAAGGTTTTGAGATGCTGTACGGTACCCAGCAATCACAAACATCCCATTAATAATTGTGATTGTTACCATACACATACACACAGTTTTGTCCCCACATACCCTGTAGCATTGCCACATAGTACAAATTTATCTGTCCTTCCATGTTTTAAACCTGGGTGCCTCCTTTCATCACTACTCCTGTGTTTTGCTGCCGTTATTAAATAAGATAAAGGTTACTCAAACATAAGCAATGTCAGCCGGGCACGGTGGCTCAAGCCTGTAATCCCAGCACTTAGGGAGGCTGAGACAGGAGAATCGCGAGTTCAAAGCCAGCCTCAGCAATGGCGAGGTGCTAAGCAACTCAGTGAGACCCTGTCTCTACATAAAAACACAAAATAGGGCTGGGGATGTGGCTCAGCAGTCGAGTGCCCCTGAGTTCAATCCCCAGTACCAAAAAAAAAAAAAAACATAAGCAATGTCATAATGGGATATTCTATTTAAAAACTGAGATAACTACTAAGTGACCCAATGGTAGCACATATAACATGGATAATTCACATACAATGGGATGAACGTGGACAGAGAGATTTCACTGTACTATTCAGAACAGCACACTATTTAAAACTTATGGATTGCTTATTTTTGGAATTTTCCATTTAGTATTTTCAGATCATGGTTAATCACAGGTAACAAAAACCACAGAAAGTGAAATCTCAGATAAGGAGAGACTACTGTACTTTTCATTTTACTTGATAACATTTGTGAAATTCATCCATTTGTCTCAAGCAGTTGTTCATTCATTTTCACTATATAATATTTCTATAATATGACTATTCCAAAATTTATTAATTTTCCTATCAATGGGAATTTGGAAAGTTTCCACTTTTTGGATACTATGAAGGTGTTGCTATGAAATTTGTATGTATGTACGTTTTAAAGTAGAATTAATGAATTATACACACACACACACACACACACACACGTTTAGTTTTAGTAGGTAATGTTAGTTGTCCAAAATGGTATATCAAATTACATTCCTACTAACACTATGCAAGTTTTTTTTTAGTTGTAGGTGGACCCAATACCTTTATTTTATTTATTTATTTTATGTGGTGCTGAGAACCAAACCCAGTGCTTCACACATAACTAGGTAAGCACTGTACCACTGAGCCACAACCGCAGCCCACTATACAAATTTTTATTGTTCCATATCAACAATTTTTCTTTTTCATGTAATCATTTTGATGGGTGTTATGGTGAAATACTACTTTCCTGAAGGCAAAATGAGACAGAGTAACTGATTGGCCTTTGAATATTCTCTTTTTTGGATGCCTATTAAAGTTCTTTCATTATTAAAAAACTTTTTAAAAAATGAGTTATTTTTCTTTTCAAATATTTTTTAGTTGTAGATGGATGCAATACCTTTATTTTATTTATTTTTATGTGGTGCTGAGGATCGAACTCAGTGACTCACATATGCGAGGCAAGCGCTCTGCCACTGAGCTACAGCCCCAGCCCCTAAAAAAATGAGTTATTTTTCTATGCTATTAATTTGTAGTTCTTCAGACACAGATGGCTCCTGTGGCTCATGTCAGGTACTGCAAATATCTTCTCCCATTCTGTGGTTTGGCTTTTTCACTCTTAATGGTATCTTTTGATGAACAATGTTTTTGACTTTAATATTAAAAGTTTAATATTAAACTTTTATTAAACTTTCTTTATATTTAGCTGATTTGTATTGTATTTAACAAATTTTTGCATAATAGAAAATTTTTTCTTATAAAACTATTTTATTAGCCAGGTGTGGTGGCATACGCCCATAATCCCAGCTCCTCAGGAGGCTGAGGCAAGAGGATCACAAGTTCAAAGTTAGCCTCAGCAACTTGGTGAGGCCTAAGCAACTTAGCAAGACCCTGTCTTAAAAATAAGCACTCCTGGGTTAAATACCTGGTTTACAAACAAGACAAAAACTATTTTATTTTTCACATTTAGATCAGCAATTCATTTGGAAATGACTTTTGTATATGTTGTGAGTTAAGATACTTTTTCTTTCCTCAGATATCAAACTGACCAAAACCATTTCTTTGACTTTCCTTTTCCCACTGTACTATGCCTCTTTTATTATAAAGCAAGTAACAGTCTATGTATCAGTCTTTTACTGAACTCTTTTTGTTTCACTGGTGCCAATACCACACTATCTGAATCTTTTTTTCAAACTTTTAAAATTATTGCTGCTAGGTATTTGGTGGTATAAGTCCCACAGATTTTGTTCTTTCATCTTTTTGATTGCCTTGGCTTGATATAGCATTTGAATCTGCATTTCAGTTGTGCATCCTTTGATAATTACTGATCATTTTTCCTCATATAAGCTAGCCAGTTCAAGTTCTCTGGACACGAGGTAGTTTGCCTTTTTCATACTGATTTATATGAGATCTTTCTGTATTAGGAAACCTGCCTTTTACATGTTAAATTTCCTCTATTCTTTTTTTAGTGTATTCAAAAGTATCTTATTTTATTTTCCCCTCCTGGTTTTTGGTTTCATGCTTAGAAAAGTCTTCTCCATTCCAAGATGGCGGTAGTGTTGGCAAGATAAGTAGCAGAGGTATTCATTCACCTCTTAAAAAATTTTTTTAAATGTTTTACATTTTTATAATTTGTAAATTACCTTAATAATAATTTCTTTCAAAGCAGGGCATGGTGGTACATGACTGTAATCCCAGCAACTCAGGAGGCTGAGGCAGGACTACAAATTCAAAGCCAGCCTCA
This sequence comes from Xerus rutilus, assembly GCA_028644305.1. NCBI lineage: Eukaryota > Metazoa > Chordata > Mammalia > Rodentia > Sciuridae > Xerus > Xerus rutilus. Next base: position 32,634,778 of record CM053402.1, on the reverse strand, counting down.
ACAACTTAGCAAGACCCTGTCTCAAAAATTAAAAAGGGCTGGGATGTGGCACAGAGCTTAAGTGTCCCTGGGTTCAATTCCCTGGTAGCAAAAAAAAATAAAATAAAATAAAAATTTCAAGAAGACATTTCAGCCATTTCCCACTGTAAAATATACTAATCCAATAATGTATTCTAACACTTTCAAGATTTCAATAGCCATATTTAAACCTTTCAATTCATGTGGAATTCATTTTGGTAGTATGATGTAGTAGGAAACAAATTTTATTTCCTAAATAGCCTATTATCCAATACATTTTTTAGTATTTCTCCATTGATGTGAAACTTAACATTGTCTTAAAACTTTATTACATAGTAAATTCTTGAATATACTTTGGTTTCTTTCTGAACTACTATATTTGATATATCAATTTCTATTTCTACTTGTGTGCGTGAGATACTGGGGATTAAACTCAAGGACTTGTGCATAGTAGGCAAGTACCCTACCACAGAGCTATAAATCCAGTCCTTTTTTATGGAGCTGGTCTTCCTTAATTGCCCAGGTTACCCTTAACTTGAGGACTTGAGATCCTTTTGCCTTAGCCTCCAGAGTAGCTGGGATCTGAGGCCTGTGTTACCATATCTGCCTATCAACTTTTTTATAAATTTTTAGTCAGTTTCCCTTCCCATATAACTCAGTAGCCATTTCCAACTTCTTTTGAGCCTTCCTTCATAAAAACTATCACTCATACCTTATACTCTTAGCAGATGATATTACCTCCTACTTTGTGACAATCATTATTTCCAACTCTACCTCTATACCCTAATTGTTAACTCTTTCCTTCTGTTCTCAGAGAAAAGTTGTATTTCTTTCCCCAATGTCAATTTAAGACTAATTCCTTAATTTATGAATGATGAAAGAGGAAAAACCAAAAAGGTCCAAGACTTTTCAATTATTTAATGCTTCTGCTCCTTAATCTATTTTCTGCCTAACTAGTATATTCAATCTCTTACTCTCTTGATTTCTGCCACTGGGTAAAAAATATATCCTAATGGTTTCCACTCTTTAAAAAAAAAAAAAAAATCACTTAATATGTTATCTTTTCTACTTATAAACCTCTCTCTTTCCCTTCCCTTCTTCAGGAGCAGTCAGCATTCCTATTTATTGACCTTCTACTCATTCCACAGCCGCCTCTCCTAATATTTTACTACTATGCCTTCATCTCAAACTACTGACCGAAATTAATAAAGTGACACTGAAATACACCAATCAAAACATAGGGAGGGTGGGTTGGTGTGGTAGCTCAGTGGTAGAGGGCTTGCCTAGCATGTGTGAGGCACTGGGTTTGATCCTCAGCACCACATAAAATAAATAACAGTATTGTGTCCATACACAACTAAAAAAAAAGTAAAACAGGAACCCCCGCCCCAGGGAAACTTTAAAAAACATTTTTTAGTTGTCAATGGACCTTTATTTTATTTATTTATATGTGGTGCTGAGAATCAAACCCAGTATTTCACACATGCTAGACAAGCAACTCTACCACTGAGCTACAACCCAGCCCCGAACATAGAGAAATTTCTGATTCCCAAAATACTAGTTTTGTCTACAACTATGCCTACTGATAGAACTTGGGATTATGGAAGAGATCTGATTTTTCTTTGGCTCTTAAGTGGAGAAAACTGTCAACAATACATCTTCTATAATTCTACAAGTTGGGTAGGGAATGAATATCTATATTTGTGTGTGGACTTAAAGTGCTTAAGAAATGTTTTATGTGTGAGTACAGTATTTAAATACCCTTCTTATATCTCCATTAAAGAATGGAATCCTGAGCCAGGAATAGTGTAGCGCAGTGACTTAGGAGGCCCTAAGCAACTTAGTGAAACTATGTCTCAAAATTGTAAAAAATAATAATAGTAAAAATAGAATGGAATATTGATTTTCTCTGTATTTCTATAGGTGTTAATAAAATTAGTTCTAAAATATCTTCCATTAAAATAAACTACTACCTCAAGATACAAATTCTTTCCAAGCAAAAACGCAAGTACTCAGAAACTAAATCCTAGATTTGAGAACTTGACTCAATTACTTAACTTTCTCACCTACAAAACAGGGTCATACTCTACTCCACAATTTAAATGTGAGGCTCAGACAAGATAACATATGTTAAAGCACTTAACACACTTCCAGGCACATATCAAATACCTTCCTTCATTTTAGCACAGTGCCATATTCACAATAGTATACAAACATTAAGGAGTAAAAGTGTGCCTGGAACGGAGGTACATGCCTGTAATCCCAGGGACTTGGGAGACAAGGCAGGAGGACAGCAATTTTAAGGCCAAATTAGGCAATTTAGCAAGTCCCTATTTAAAAAAACAAAAAGGGCTGTAGAGCTTAGTGATAAAGCGCACCTGCATTCAATCCCCAGTTTAAAAAAAGAGTGAAAGTGTACCAAAAAGAAGCAATATCAAAACTTTGTGAACTATGTGAGACAGAAAATCTGTTCAAAAGAAAACTTTCAATTAGAAATAAAAGTTACTAAAAACACCCAAATATTTTGAGGGAATTCAAATAGTAAAAATAAATTCCCAGTGTTTTCCTTTAAAAAGTGTACCAGAGCCGGGCGCGGTGGCTCAAGCCTGTAATCCCAGCACTTAGGGAGGCTGAGACAGGAGGATCGCGGGTTCAAAGCCAGCCTCAGCAATGGCGAGGCGCTAAGCAACTCAGTGAGACCCTGTCTCTACATAAAACACAAAATAGGGCTGGGGAGGTGGCTCAGGGGTTAAGTGTCCCTGAGTTCAATCCCTGGTACCAAAAAAAAAAAAAAAAAAAAAGTGTACCAGATTACACATGATTTAATAAAATGGACAGACAGCACTCACAAAACTGCAGTTTTCCAGTTTGAGAAAGATCTAATTTGTCCTTGGGGAGGAATATACTTTTAAATGAACAGAATTTCCTTACCTACATACAAAAGTAAATCAATGTATCAAAGAATTAGAAAGGAGGGAGGTTTTCTTCTAAATCCAAAGATGATAATATGCACAGCCAAAATTAACCTTCTCCAAATAATGGGGGGAGAGGGAGACGACACATTTTAATTGTTAAAATTGGGACAAAGAGACTGGATTTAGCAGAATGCAGTATGCCAGCTGCCAATCCTGAAAAAGTATTCTGGGGGTGGAGAAAGAAGGCAATCTTCCCAATAAAACTTCCATAAAACACCATACAGATACATGAACATAAACATCTGTTAAATATCAGTTTACACTATTCCAGCCAATTTACAAATCAAGAGGAGGTATTTAAGATTTAAAAAAATAAATCCTACCCTACTTCTAGTCATATTTTGCGAGGAGGCTACTGGTGACTAGGGGCTATCCATGCTGATTCAAGGCAAGCACTGAATAATAAATCCAGTGTTCACATTCAAATGTGGAGAGGGAGAGGAAAAGGGAGGCTCCGAGTTCATAAAGTTCTCCTCCCTCAGAAAACACTGCAAAAATTGTCTACGTCTAAGGACACTTACCCTTGAAACTCCTTGGAGTGACTTGGAGACTTTTTGTTCAGATTTTTGTGGGGGAGCGACATAGGAATGCTGCATGATTGCAACTTTCAAATACACAATTTAAATTTCTAAAGTTTTTTTTTCCCCAGGACATTTCACCCCTTTTTAAACAGTGGATCAATACTCTCATATTAAAATCCCCAATTCAACACCAAATGTCAACCAAAAAATTCGGAGCTTTAAAGAATATGCAAATAAAGCACACCAAGTATTTCCAATAATCCCTAACTCCCTTCCAATTGGGATCAGAAAGGAGAAACGAAGGAACGCGAGGCGGGGGGGAGGGGGTGCCGGGGGGCGGGGGGAGGCGCGATACTTGGGAAAGGAGGGCAATGGGGTGAGAAAGTAGGAAGGGATGAGGAGAAGAGCAAAAAGTCCAGCTGATGCTAATACTTAACTGGAAGAAGAGAATGGAAAATGTCTCAAAAATATAGAAAAGGAGGACGGAATGGGACAGGGGTGCAACAGAGGAAATCCACGCAAAGGGCCTACTCTAGGGGGTCACTGTGTAGAAGGGAACACCAAAATGGGGTAACACTACATTTGGAAGAAATATTAAGGCCCTAAAGTTTAGGAGACAGAGGATGAGGAGCGAGGGTGTTTCTGTATTGGAATCGCGGATACCGCACCAGACGTCTCGGCGGCTAGCCCGCTACGAGGGGTGAGGGGTTAACTGCGGGGGTTCGCAGACGTGGAAGGGGGTGCGGCCCCAGAGGTTGCGGCAGGAGAGCCCCGAGCAGGCCAGCAGTCCGTACCTTATAGTAAACATCGAACTGGATGTTCTCGGGCAAGGAGCGGATGTCTCGGCGGGAGCGGATGTAGTTGTCCACGACAGCGGAGATGGCGGTGTTGTAGAGAGTCTCTGGGATCCACTCTAGTTCCACGGCCGCCATCTTCCTTCCCTCCTCCTCCGCCTCCTCCGCCTCCTCCTCCCGAAGGCCCCCGCCTCCCTCCGTAGCGAACTCCTCTGCGGCCCCGGAGGATTCGGAGGGGCGGCGGCAGCCACGCGGGCACGCGGTAGAAGGGCACGGCTGCCCTGGCTCCTAGGGGGCGAGATGCGGGGAAGCGGCAGCAGACACAGGCGCGGGTAGAGAGCGGAACAGAGAGCAGCAGACAGCCGGGCCAAAGCCTCACATTCCGGGTTTGAGAGAAACCCGGGTTCCGTCCCAGCGCCGATCTCTGCAGGGGCGGGACTGCGTGTGCGGCGTCATGACGTCAGCGCACGCCGACGCGCTGGAGGGAAGGAATGCGGCAGGCAGAAAACTTGGGAAGAAAGAGCTACGTCCCTCCCACACACATCCTACTTTCTGAGAGGCCCGGGACTAGGGTAGATGCGAAACTCTGCGCGGGGATCGACTATTACAGGTTTTTAACCTCTCATTCTGAATTACTCGAGTCCTCCAGCAAAATCCTGTGTCGGGTTTCTTAGGCACAGATCCTTTTGAGCTTCAGGTAAAAGTTTGGATCCTCTCCCTAGAAAAGTGCACCATTATCTGTACGGTGGAAATGATGCGTTCAGGGAATTCGCAGTCTTTCCTTTGACACTGTCCTCAACCCAAGTTAAACCGCCGTCCAGGAACTAGAGGCCCTGATGGAAGGGAAACTTGCTTTTTGATTGTATGACCTATTCGCCCTGTTGGAACTTTATACCACTTTTCTTAATCCAAATAAAATTTATTAAAAAAAAAAAAGAACGAGAAGAATTGCCCTAGAAAAACTAAGTAGAAAGATTAGCCTGGTTGTGGTTGACACATATAACTGTAGTGGTACGATTTTTTAAAAGGCTCAATCGTGGCTATGAGAGGACTTAATGATAGAAATTAATATTTCAATGTTCTCCCAGTATTAACACCCCGACTGTGAGGGATTATTGAATAATTGGGAATACTTGTTTCAGCTGTTTCCCTTCCTCTGTCTGAACATCTACTATTAATGAAGTTTAATTTTCTAAGTCTGTGATTTGAAGAACTTGCAACATCTTTCTGTTCTAGGAATTTAACAAGGAAATTACTGCCATAGCTGTGGCTGACACTATCTCATAGTCACTCTATAACAATGTAAATACTGAAGACAGCAAAAATAATAACCTGATATTTAGCAGTAAAGGAAATGGAAGGGGTTCTTTAAATTTACCCTTCACCCAGGTATTTCAGTTGATAATAGTGGTTAAATAACTTAGTGAAAGAAAGAAATAGGCCATGCAGTAGCACAGGCCTGTAATCCCTGTTATTTTGGAGGCTGAAGCAGGAAGATTGCAATTTGGAGGCCAGCCTGGGCAATTTAAAGAGAGACATTGTCTCAAAAAAGACTAGGGACACAGCTCAGTGGTAGAACTCGACGCAGCTCAGTGGTAGAACACCTCTGGGTTCAATCCCCAGTACCAGAAAAAAAAAAAAAAAAGAAACACATTTAGTCTTCAGTCTATACCAGTTCTTACTCTATAATCCATGAACCTAAAAATGATGGTTGCTTTCAAGATAGTTGACAAATTTAGCAAGAAAAAAAATCATAAACTGGGCGCGGTGGCTTAAGCCTGTAATCCCAGCACTTAGGGAGGCTGAGACAGGAGAATCGCGAGTTCAAAGCCAGCCTCAGCAAAGGCGAGGTGCTAAGCAAGCAACTCAGTGAGACCCTATCTCTACATAAAACACAAAATAGGGCTGGGGATGTGGCTCAATGGTCGAGTGCCCCTGAGTTCAATCCCCAGTACCAAAAAAAAAAAATCATAAATGCCAAACTACATTTTAATTTCAGATAAACAAGTTTTTTAAAATATTTTTTTAGTTATACATGGACACAGTGTCTTTATTTTGTTTACTTATTTTTATGTGGTACTGAAGATCGAACCCAGTGCCTCACACTTGCGAGGCAAGCACTGAGCCACAACCTCAGCCCAGATAAACAAGTTTTTAAATATAAATATGTTTTCATTATGTTAAGCCAAATAAGCCAAAATTAGAAGGTCAAGGGGCTTAAGTTTTCTCTTATATGTGGAAGCTAGAGAAGGAAAAGAAAGGTGTAAGGGGATATAGCTCAGTGGCATGAGTGCTTGCCTATCACTCTGGACTCTGGGGTCATTAAAAAAAAAAAAGGGAGACACTGTGAACAATAGGGCCTCTTGATCCTTCCTCACTGCTTTGATACTGAAAGTTATTAAAATGTGTGAGATGGACCCAGAGGCACTGGACAAGAGGAAACAGACTGACCAAAATGATAAAATGATGAGGCCCCTAAGAAACAATTTACCATGAGGGTTAAATGAATCAGGACTATTAGACTGGCACCTATACAAAGGGTCAAGGGTCAAAGGGGAGAATTGACTACAGAATTAGAATCCATCTGGAGGCTTAGACCCTTGAGAACTGGTGAAATGAGAAACCAGTGGAAATTAGGCCATTTTTATTGTAGATTGTCCTCAACTGATGGAAGAAAGGTTATCCTTTGCACTTCAGAAAATTAGGTCTGCCAGAGCTCAGATTTGAACTCAGTAGTTATAATATGCTGTTGTTCATATTTTGAACATAGAATCTGAGTTTCTGGTGGTAAGGACCAGATCAAAAAGTGCTTACCTATGATGCTAGTGGCCTTAGAGATGATAGGGAAGTAAAAGAATCAGACTTGTGTGTCAGAAAGATGACAAGTCGGGTGTGGTTTATGCTTGTAGTCCCAGCTGCTTGGGAGGCTGAGCAGGAGGATCACTTGAGCCCAGGAGTAAGACACTGCCTCAAGAAAAGAAAAAGAAGCCAGGCATGGTGGCGCACGCCTATAAATCCAGCGGCACAGGAGGCTGAGGCAGGAGGATTGCAGGATCAAAGCCAGCCTCAGCAACTTAGTGAGGCCCTAAGCAGCTTAGCAAGACCCTGTTTCAAAATAAGAAGGGCTGAAGATGTGGCTCAGTGGTTAAGCACCTCTGGGTTTAATCCCAAGTACCAAAAAAAAAAAAAAAGAGGAAAGAAGAAAGGAAGGAAGATGGCAATAATCTATGACTAGCAGAGAACCAGAACATATAGAATTATGTACTCCCAGTTCCCGAAGGGAAGAATACACAAGAGGTTTGCTAAACTGTTAAGATGGTGTAGCTTTCTATATATTTTGGTGGACAAAGGAACATTGTGTTACACACTCCTACAGTTAACCAAATTCCTTTTAAGCCTTGACTTCTGGTAACCTCAAATTTGGCAGGAGGCCTTGCATGATACAGATATATCTAAGGACATGTCCTTAGTCCAAAAGGATTCCTGAGGATCATAAGAGGCTATTGTGACAGATTTTAAATGGCAGTTTCTTTGAAGCTGCCATCATTGAGAAATGGAACCTAAATACTTCCCCTTGAATCTGAGTGGGTTGTGACTGTGTTTACCAATGGAATGTAGGAGAAATGATGCTGCATGACTTCTGGGGTTGGATCCGACTGGCCTAGAAGAGTTCACCTTGTTCTCTTAAGTACTCTTGGATCCCTAGAGGTACCATGTAAAAAAATTAACTATCCTAAGGCCACCATCCACTGAGGCAACACAAGCCAAATGGATGGCTACATAGAAGCATTCTGGTCAACAGTCCCAGAGTCATTCTGGCCCAGAATGTTTTGAGCAAACAGATGTTTTGAGCAAAGAACCTCCAAATAATTCTGATTCTAAGACATTTTTGTCATTCTCAGTCTTTCCAGATGGGGACCCAAACATGGAGCTGACACAAGCATCCCTACTGTGCTCCATCTGAATGCGACTTGTTTATTCATCACTAAAGTTGAGGTTGTTTGTTATGCCACAATAGATAACTGGAACACCCCAGTTATTTGCTCCCCTAAAGTTTCTAGAAACCCATAACCTGGGCTGGGGTTGTAGCTCAGTGGTAGAGCACTTGCCTAGCATGTGTGAGGCACTGAGTTGAATTCTCAGCACCACATATAAATAAATGAAGGTCCATTGACAATTTAAAAAATATTTAAAGAATGAGGCTGAAGAAAGAAGCTCTAGGTGATTGGGAGAAAGGGGAAAGAATTCATTAGAAATTTGTTTAGGGTCCAGTTGATTTGTGTATTTTTGTTATCACTTAATTTGTAATTTTTGTTTCAGAAGCAAATATTCATGTTGTACAAATTTCTGATTGCCCTTGATGTAGAGAGACTGATGGGGAAAGTATGATGGGTTTGATTTTTATATCAAATCATCAGGCATGGAGAAAAGTCTTTTAGAGGTGTTAAAATAAATGTTCCTACTGTATATTTAAAATAAAAAAAAATAAAAAAAAAAAATTTAAAAAAAGAAACCCATCACCTTAAACTCCATAATGAACATGTTCCCTCTCAGGTCTTACATATATTACTAAGCATGTGAATTTATTCATGAAAATAATGTAGTTCCTAGCCTGTGCTTTCTTAACTTCCTGATAGTGGCTCTGTCACACTAAAAGACTGAACTGCCTAGCCATGGAAAATCAAAATGGAGACAATGATATTTGTCGTAAATCTGAAGAGTCTTTTTCAGAATCCTTTAAACCTAAATCTATGTATTACATTCAATACCCACACACTAACAGCCACAGACTAACAGCTACATGGATCTCCTAAATGGGGTCTTCCAGGTGTACTTATGACATCACACGTCATATAAGAAAAATGATCCATATAACTTGCAACTGCCAAAGATCAGAGCAAGTCTTTGTCAACAAGTTTTGGTCATGTGGGAGAAAATATAGAGAGGAAATCCAGCTTAATTTCATCCCTCATCCCCATATCTGCTAAAAGATTCCTGGATATATTCATAGTTACTGTTCATGTTGTTTTGATTCCTTTAAAGCCATCTTGCTTAGATGTAACATTCTATTAATCAAGATAGTTAAGTTACCCGGTAGGCTTTTTCTCCTGGTTTGTTGTTGTTGCTACAGTTTTTTGTTTTGTTTTGTTTTGTTTTACCTCCACTGTCTTTATTAACATATACACCATCCCCATTTGGACCTAAGACACAATGGAAAATATAGCCTTATGATTTGCCAGTCCTTATTTTAAGGAAGCCCGCCTGGAATACATTCTGCCTACTTATTCTGACAATCTGAAGTAATGAGTATAGAAGGACTGAGTGGGTTTTAAATTTGGGCTAACAATGCTGGTCCAATATAAGGCTTCTTGGAAAGATAGACACATAACCAATAACAATGCAGGGTAAGAATATTGTGACACTGCTGGGTGCAGTGGCACACACCTGTAATCCCAGCAGCTGGGGAGGTTGAGGCAGGAGGATCGTGACTTCAAAGTGATCCTCAGCAAAAGTGAGGCACTAAGCAACTCAATGAGACCCTGTCTCTAAATAAAATACAAAATAGGGCTGCGGGGGATGGGGTGGGATGGGGTTGTGGCTCAATGGTAGAGCGCTCGCCTAGCATGTGTGAGGCACTGGGTTCAATCCTCAGCACCACATAAAAATAAAAAATAAAGGTATTGTATCCACCTACAACTAAAAAATATATATTAAAAAATATTTAAAATATTTTTTAAAAAAATAGGAGCCGGGCACAGTGGTGCATGCCTGTAATCCCAGCACTTTGGGAGGCTGAGACAGGAGAATCGCGAGTTCAAAGCCAGCCTCAGCAACGGCAAGGAGCTAAGCAACTGAGTGAGACCCTGTCTCTACATAAAACACAAAATAGGGCTGGGGATGTGGCTCAGTGGTGAGTGCTCCTGAGTTCAATGCCCAGTACAAAAAAAAAAAAAAATAGGGCTGGGGATGTGGCTCAGTGGTCGAGTGCCCCTGAATTCAATCCCCAGTACCCGCCCCCCAAAAAAAGAAATAAAAGAAATACTGTGATGGAGTTTGCACATGATACTGTAGGAATACCATGGATAAGATAATGACTTGGGTTTGGATGTAATAATGCAGTTCTGAGTAGGTCAGTTCTCACAGTATTTTTAGTTGCAATGAAGTTCTCAGGAAAATAACACTGGAACTTGAACAATTATAAGTGGGTTCTTTTTCATTTTTACCTTGATATCATACCTGGTTAAAATTTCCTGGGAAATTTATCAAAATACCTGGAAAATTGTGAATCAAAGTCATAGTTCTTCATTTGTAACAGCGAAAAACTGACTTTTTCACTGAGATAAAAAATAGGAGGGTTGGGATTGTAGCTCAGTGGCAGAGCGCTTGCCTCACATGTGTGAGTCACTGGGTTCAATCCTCAACACCACATAAAAATAAATAAATAAAGATGTTGTGTCCATCTACAACTAAAAAAATATAAAAACAAAAGGAATAGGTCCACTACAGGCAATATGATATAATCATATAATAGTAATAACTAGGGCTGGAGTTGTGGTTTAGTGGTAGAGTGCTTGCCTAGCATGTGTGAGGCACTGGGCTCAATTCACTGCATATAAATAAGTAAAAGTCCATTGACAACTAAAAAATATTTTTAAAAAATAATAATAACTCTTGTACCATCTGATAAGAATACTATTTTCCTAAGTGATCTCATAAACCTCGAACCTCCCACCAAACATTTTAGTTAACATATTTCAAATATGTCTAAACTTACCTTGAGTTTTTAACTTATAAGAAAATAAAGGACTGGGTTGTGGCTCAGTGGTAGAGCGCTTGCCTAGTACGTGTAAGACACTAGGTTCAATCCTCAGTGCTACATAAAAATAAATTATAGAATAGAGGTATTGATATACAACTAAAAATATATTTTAAAAATATATATGGTGAGGGCTGGGATTGTAGTTCAGCGGTGGAGTGCTTGCCTTACATGCGTGAGGCTCTGGGTTCGATCCTCAGCACCACATACAAAGCAATAAAATAAAGACATTGTGTCCATCTACAACTAGAAAAATATTAAAAAAAAATATATATATATATATATGGTGAGGTCTTTCACCGACCTTAACAACATACTGATGAGTCTGGGTCTATAAGATACTCAAGCAGACTTGAGAAAAATTTTAAGACTAGAAAAATATAGTTGATAATTACTGATGATAGATAAGAGAGGAAGAATGTGTAATTAGAAGAAGAAAAAGTTAAGGAATTATAATCTGCCCTCTAATATCTCTTATAATAATGACATATGTTATAATTTAATTGTTATAACAGTATATCTGGATGCCGTATTTCCCCAACCAGCCAATAAACATATTGAGACCACAACTACATAATACATTTCAAGTACCAAGCCAAGTACAAATTATAGGGTGAACATTTAATAATTGTATTAATAAATGAATAGCCCCTCTTGATTTTCTTTACAGGGGAGGAAAAAACACATGGTTTGTCATATCACAGAATATTTACTTCCTGGGCAGGGATATAGACCAGTGGTAGAGTGCCTCTGGGTTCAGTCCCCAGTACCACCAAAACAAACAACAACACTTCCTTTATAATTCAACTTTCAAAAACACATGTTAAAATTCTTTTTAAAAATTGTGGTATAATATATATAACATAAAATTTAAAGCCGGGCGCGGTGGCTCACGCTTGTAATCCCAGCACTTAGGGAGGCTGAGACAGAAGAATCACGAGTTCAAAGCCAGCCTCAGCAATGGCGAGGCACTAAGCAACTCAGTGAGACCCTGTCTCTACATAAAACACAAAAAAATAGGGCTGGGGATGTGGCTCAGGGGTCGAGTCCCCGTGAGTTCAATCCTTGGTACCAAAAAAAAATATATATATATATATAACATAAAATTTGCCATTTTAACCTTTTTTTCTAGTGCTGGGAATCAAAATAAGGGCTTTGAGCATGATAGGTAAGCACCCCACCACTGAACTACACTTCCAGCCCCCATTTTAACCATATGATGATGATGATGATGATGATGATTTTGTTGTTACTGAGGATTGAGCCCAGGGATGCTTTACCACTGAGCTATATTCCCAGTCCTTTTTACCTTTTAATTTGAGACAATGCCTCACAAAGTTAGAGAGTCTGATCTCAAACTTGCCATCCTGCCTCAGCCTCTGAAGTCACTGGAATTACAGGCATGTGCCACCACTGCACCTGGCTAACCATTTTTAAATATTCAATTCATTGGCATTAAATATATTCACAATATTATATAACTGTTACCATTATCCATTTCCAGAAAATTTTCATTGTTCCAATAAAAAATTCTGTAAGTACAAAACACTAACTCCTCATTCTCCTGTCCTCCATATCCCCAGGCCCTGGCAATTTCTTTTTTACTTTCTGTCTCTGACTCTGCTTATTTTAGGTACCTAATATAGTAGGGGTCTGGCTTATTTTTATTAGCATGTTTTTGAGCTTCTCCATGTTATAGAAGGTATCAGACTTGCATTCCTTTTTTTTTTTTTTTGGTACCAGGGATTGAACACAGGGGTACTGGAACACTGAGCCACATCCCCAGCCCTATTTTGTGTTTTATGTAGAGACAGGGTCTCACTGAGTTGCTTAGCTCTTCGCCGTTGCTGAGGCTGGCTTTGAACTTGCAATTCTCCTGTCTCAGCCTCCCAAAGTGCTGGTATTACAGGCATGTGCCACCATGCCTGGCTGCATTCCTTTTTTCTTTTTTTGGTACTGGGGATTGAACTCAAGGGTACTTGACCACTAAGCCACATCACCAGCCCTATTTTGTGTTTTATGTAGAGACAGGGTCTCACTGAGTTGCTTAGCACCTCGCCATTGCTGAGGTTGGCTTTGAACTCGCAATTCTCCTGTCTCAGCCTCCCAAAGTGCTTGGATTACAGGCTTGCGCCACCGTGCCCAGCTTTCATTCCTTTGTAAGGCTTAATAATATTCCACTGAATGTACATACCACATTTTGTTTATCCATTCACCTACTGAGGAACATTTGGGTTGTTTTTGCCTTTTGGTAAATGTGAATAACTGTTATGAACATGAATGTACAAATATCTGTCTGCATCCCTATTTTCAGTTCATTCTTTGGAGAATGCCCAGGAGTAGAATTGCTGGACCATATGGTAATTCTATGTTTAACTTTTTGAGGAACTGCCAAACTATTTTCTACAGCGTCTGCACCATTTTACATTCCCGCAGGCAATGCAGAAGGATTTCAGTTTCTCCATATCCTGGCCAATGCCTGTTACTTTACACACACATATACATAATGATCACCCTAATCCTGATGAGTGTGAAGTGGTGTTAAAATGTTTTTGCATTTTACAAAAATTCACAGTACAGAAATGAGCTAGCCCGGGCTGGGATTGTGGCTCAGTGGTAGAGCACTTGCCTCGCATGTGGGAGGCACTGGGTTCGATCCGCAGCACCGCATATAGAAAGGTCAATCAACAACTTTAAAAAATTTTTTTAAAAATGAGCTAGCCCAATAGAAAGATACACTAAATACAGAGTCAAAGACACTAAAGTCATGTTGGAAAAATGTTTAGGTAAACATTTTAGAGCCTTAAAAATATTCAAGTTCCCACTTGATTTATAAATGTTTCCTCACATGTTCAAATAAATGTATGTATATGGTTATTTATAGAGCTCATTTATGTATTAAGATATCAGTTTTAAAATATAAGCAGATGTTACTGTGCAGCCCTTCCCCCCACCCAGGGAGGCAGCAGCTAGTGTGGTTCTATGCCTATTTGTTTTAAGTGAGGGCACAGAGAAGAGAAACAAGGAGCCTTTTCTTTGTTTTTGCATTTCAAAAGTCTAGGCTCTGAAGGGAAAAAGAAAGAGCTCATATGCAGAGACAACACAGTAGATGTGGGACTGACTTGATGAATAGAGCTTCCCTATTCCTTAGAGTAGCCAGTTTCCCTGGAGAGGAGCAAGGAAAAGAACGAAAAGCCTAGAGTAGAAAGTATAGGAAGGAACCTGATTATGGAGGAAGTACCTTGCACCCTTGTCCCCTTACCAACAGTGCCATCTTCCCCGCTCTGACGTGGATCCTGGAGTAAAAATGGGGGGAAAAAAGATTTGAGCAGTCCCAGGACATTGGGTTTACTTTCATAGGAAGAGTCCAGAAATAAGAACCCTAAATGAGAACAGCCATGTGACTTATCCAGGCAAATGGGCCTTAGACAACATCCCAGGATAATATGGGAGTAATAAAAGAACTCTTGAATACCCGAGGGTAACTGGCGTCTATGAAGTGCTTTGGGCAACCCAAGAGTTGCTTAGAACAAAAGAATGATTTCTGTGTGTGCAAGGACTTTACACTGTCTTCCAGAACTGGCCACTGGCGGCCTGTCACAGAGGCTGACAGTTCTAGTATACCAAACAGAGCTCTTGAGAGATAAGAGAGAAATCTGTCTTTCAAGAAGCTCTGCATGCCTATAATCAAAGCAACTAGAAAGGCTGAGGCAGGAGTAAAGCAAGGACAGCCTCAGCAACTTATTTGTGAGATCCTCAGCAAATTAGCAAGATCCTGTTTCAAAATAAAAGGAAGGAGCTGGGGATATAACTCAGTTGGTAGAGTGCTTGCCTCACATGCGCGAGGCCCTGGGTTCAATCCCTAGTACAACAAAAAATTAAATAAATAAATAAATAAATAAATAAATAAAAAAGGATGAGGATTGTTGCTCAGCAGTCAAGTACCCCTGTGTTCAATCCCTGGTCCCAAGGAAATCATGGCAGTGTTGGGGGCATGCACCTTGCCCCAGGTCTCACTAGGACATTGACCAACATGCAGATGCTGATCACTAGTAGAATGAAAATGCTTCAACTGTGTTTTGCGGGGGGTACCAGGGATTGAACTCAGGTATACACAACCACTGAGCCACATCCCCCAAGCTATTATGTATTTTATGTAGAGACAGGGTCTCACTTAGTTGCTTAGTGCCTCACTGATGCTAAGGCTGGCTTTGAACTCGCAATCCTCCTGTCTCAGCTTCCCGAGCTGCTGGGATTACAGGCATGTGCCACTGCGCTGGCTTCAGCTATTTTCTAATGTTCTTGGATTACATGATTTGGAGATTCAGGTTCTAGGGATAGAAAGTCTGACTGGCTATCTGGGATCACATGCCCACCTTACTCCAGGGGAGGACAAGGCAATCTAGCTGTTCACCATGACTACATCAAGTAGAAAAGGGATATAACCTAAGAATAAAAATCAGGTAGCCAGGAATTTGCTGCTTCTTCTTCTTTTTTTCCTGGAAAGAAGAGTCTCTGACTTTAGCTAGATAGAATTCTTTTTAATCTGTTATTTTAGAATTATATCCTGTTCCATACTTTATCGTGGTGAATTTTATATTTTATGAGAGTTATTGTTATTTTCTGATTATGAAAATAGTATGTACCCATTGTTATGCTGCAGATCTTAAATGTCCTTCAAAGACTCATTTGTTGAATGATAGTCCTAGCTGATGGTGCTACTGGGAGATAGTAGAAATTTTAGAAAGTGGGGCCTAGTTGGAGGAAGTAGGTCTTTGGGAGGCATACCCTTGAAAGGTATATTGGACCCCATATCCTTCCCCTCTCTCTGTCTTTCTCTCATGGATGTCATGGGTAGCTTTGCTCTGCCATGTGCTCCCTGTGATGATGTACTGCCTTACCACAGGCCCCAAAGCAATGGAGTCAGTCAACCATTGATTGAAACCTCTGAAACCATGAGCTGAAATAAATCTTTCCTCCTTACAAGTTGATTATCTCAGGTATTTTGTGGCAGTGATGCAAAGCTGACTGGCACAGAAGATCCAAGAAATGGATTCATTGCTGTGACCATACTTGATAATGTTGTCCAAAAGTTTTTTTTTAATATTTTTTTAGTTCTTGATAGACCTTTATTTTATTCATTTATTCACATGTGGTACTGAGTATTGAACCCAGGGCCTCACACATGCAAGGCAAGTGCTCTACCACTGAGCAATAATCCCAACCCCCAAAAGTCTTTAGAATTTATTTGCAGGAGCAATTTGGAAACATTTTGGGAAATTTGTTAAAGAAGCCCTAGAAGGCTATAAGCAGAGCTCAATGGATGGTTCCAGTGGGAGCTCAGAAGGCCAAAATGCTGATAAGAATGTGGACAGTACATACTGTACTCAAAAGGTTTCAGATGGATGACATTCTTGGGAATTGGACTAGAAGCCATTTATGTTACGTTCTGGCAAAGAACTTGTCTACATTTTGTTCATGGCTTAACACTTTGTGTGAGGCTGAGTTTAAAAGCGATGGACTAGTTTATTTGGCAGAAGAAATTTTGAGACAGCAGAGCATTCAGATAGTACCATGGGTATTGCTGGCTGCTTTTAGCCAGATTTTCAGTGAGAACTTAGAACAAAAAGCAGAGCAGAAAGATTTGGAAAACTTATAATTTTTCCAGAAAGGCACTATGCTTAAAGTTGCAGTCAAGGAGGATGTATTGCTGAAGAGATTAGTGCCATTAAAAAGAAGGCTAGTGGGCTGGGATTGTGGCTAAGTGGTAGAGCGCTTGCCTCGCATGTGTGAGGCCCTGGGTTCGATCCTCAGCACCACATAAAAAGAAATAAAGACATTGTGTCCATCTACAACTAAAAAAAAAAATTAAAAAAAAAAAAAGAAGAAGAAGGCTAGTACTTTGCTCAGGAACAATAGGAAAGATACCTTGAGGGCATCTCAGGAATTGGCAAGACCCAATCCGTGCCAGGCTGAAGAGTGTAAAGGTGTAAACTCCTTTCAAATTTTTTGCTTTGAGAAGAAATCCCCAGGGTTGTCTGTTTGCACAGGGACACTTTGGGAATTATTTTGCCAGTATGTATTTCCTACCATCCAGGCACTCAGAGGCCCCTGCAGCTGACGTCCAGGAAGGCCCAGGTACTGCAGCCTCTGGTGGTAGGCCTTGGCATCATACACATGGTGCTGGTTTTGCAGGCATGCAAAATGCAAGAATTACTGGGTCATGGAGGCTTCCATCCGGATTTCAAGGGAAAGCCTGAGAAGCTAGGCAGTGTGTGAAAGGGTAGGGAGTCCCTCCAAGCATTCCCTGACAGGGTGAAACTGTGAGACTGAAATAGAGATCCAGGAGGTTGGCGGTGCCAGGAAAGTGAAACATCTGCATCTGCCAAGGGAAGTAACAGGCAGCAAGCATAGCCAGCCCAAGAGAAGGAACTATGGGCTGCAGCCAATAAGGTCATAGGGACATGATTACCCAAACTCTTTGGAGCTCACATCTTGCCACTCAATCCTGTAGCTCCATCTGACTCAGATGCTAGACATGGAGCTACAGGGTTTAATGTTTGTGCTGCTAGGCTTCCTCCTTGCTATATTCCTTTTTCTCCCTTTTGGAGTGCAAATTTTTACCTGTGCCATTGCATTTTAAAAGCATATAACTTTTGATTTTACGAGGACTCACAGCTAAGAGTTTACCTTGAGTCTCAGAAGAAACTTTGGACTTGTACTTTTGAGCAATGCTGGAACTATTGAGATCTTGGAAACTCTTGAAGATGGACTAAATGTATTTTGAATTACGAGTTAGAGATAAGTCTTTAGGAGCCAGAGTCAAAATGTTATGGTTTTGAGTAGGGTGCAGTGGCGCAAGCCTGTAATCCCAGCACTTAGGAGAATCACGAGTTCAAAGCCAGCCTCAGCAATGGTGAGGTGCTAAGCAACTCAGTGAGACCCTGTCTCTACATACAACACAAAATAGGGCTGGGGATGTGGCTCAGTGGTCGAGTGCCCCTCAGTGGTAGAGTGCTTGTCTAGCATGTGCGAGACACTGGGTTCGATTCTCAGCACCACATATATATAATGTTATGGTTTGGATCTTGAAGGATGGTCTCCAACCAATGGTGCAATTGAGAGGTGGTGGAAAATTTAGGAAGTGGGGCCTTGTTGGAGGAAGCAGGGAGTGGGGCATGCCCTTCAAGGCTATACTGGGCCTTGGTGCCTTCCCCCCAACCCTCTCTCTGCTTCTTAGCTACCATGAGGTGAGTAGCTTTGCTCCAGCATGTGCTCCTTGCCATGTTGTTCTACTTCACCAGAGGTCCAAAAGCAATGGAGCTAGCTAATCATGGACTAGAACCTCTGAAACTGTGAGCCAAAATAAATTCTTCCTCCTTAGAAGTTAATTACCATGGTATTTTTGTCACAGCAATGCAAAGCAGACTAACACATCCGTAAAGTGAAATTTGGGGAACATAGGAAACTAGGAAGAGTATAAGGGTAACCATTATTAATATCTTTAAATTTTTGTGTTTTTAAATTATTTTTGTTTATAAGAGTAATGTATCATAAGAAAGAGGTATCTATTATGGAACTTTGGTTTAAACTACCCAGAAGAGGTTCTCTTACTGTGACTCATATCTAAAAGAGAGAATATGGTAGAATTTATGCTATGTTACTTCCAGGGACATACAGCATCTTCCACTCAGTGCTCTCTTTTCTTTAATCATTCTCCCTGCGGGGAATCCCACCACCATGTTGTGAAGACAGTCCAGCAGCCTTATGGAGACAACCATGTGGAGAAGAACTGAAGCATCAGCCATGATCATGGCAGTCCCAGCTGAAATTTTGATTGCATCCTCATTAGAGATCCTGAGCCCAAACAACTCAGATAAGCTGCTCCTGACCCACACAAACCCTGAGAGACAGTAAATATTTGCTATTATTTTAAGCCATTAAGTCCCCCCCCCATATATTTTATTGGTATACTATAATAGTGGGATTTGTTGTTACATATTCATATATGCACATGATTTAACAATATAATTGGGTCAGTATTGTTCCCCAGTATTTCCCCTTTCCTTTCCATCCTCCCTCCCCCTGGTCCCTTTCCTCTGCTCTACTGGTTTCCCTTGCATTTTCATGAGATTTCCACTCCTACACAAAAAACTTTCTTTTTTCCTCTGTAGCTGTCACATATGAGAGAAAAACATACTACCTTTGACTTTCTGAGTTTGACTTATTCTGCTTAACATAATGCTCTCAAGTTTCATCCATTTTCCTGCAAATGACATAATTCCATTATTCTTTATGTAAGCCGGAAAGTTTTAGAGTAATTTGTGATGTAACAATAGATAACTAATGCAAGATTGCTTTAGGAATCAAAACCTAGGCCAATCAGTATGTGGCATTCTCCTGGTAAAGTTTATTGATTCAAATGTAGGCATGTTACTAAACTGTCCCAATTAGAACCAAAAGGACAGACTTATTTTTATTTTTTTTAATTTAATTAATTAATTTTTTTAAAACAAAAGAATGCATTTCAAGTTACAGTACACATATGGAGCACAATTTTCCATAATTCTGGTTATAAACAAGATAGAGTCACACCATTTGTGAAGGACAGACTTTTAAATAAAATAAAAAGTAGTTGGGTGAGCAATTGTATTCTATTTTCATAAACATGAAAACCTATATTCAGATAGTAGTTGGCAGCCATCCTACTATCATACATGATGACAGCTTTAAGTTGAATATACTATGGTGTTACCATATTTGACCACACATTCTATGGTCCCAGATATTCAAGAGGCTGGGGCAGAAGCATCCCTTGAGCTCAGAGGTTCAGTGCCAGCTTGAACAACAAATCAATACCCTGTCTCTTTTTTACTTTTTTTTAAATATTATTTTAGTTGTCGATGGACCTTCATTTTATTTATTTATTTATTTATTTATTTATTTATTTATTTATTTATTTATTGTGCTGAGAATCGAACCCAGGGCCTCACACATGCTAGGCAAGCACTTTACCACTGAGCCACAACTCCAGCCCCCTCTTTTTTTACTTTTTATTTATTTTTTGTGGTACCAAGGATTGAACTCAGGGGCATACGATGACTGAACCACATCCCCAGCCCTATTTTGTGTTTTATATAGATAGGGTCTCACTGAGTTACTTAGCACCTTGCCATTGCTGAGGCTGGCTTTGAGTTCACGATCCTCCTCTCTCAGCCTCCCAAAGTGCTGGGATTACAGGTGTGCACCAGCATGCCCAGCTTTTCTTTTTCTTTTTTCTTTTTTTCTTTTTCTTTTTTTTTTTGGTACTGGGGATTGAACTCAGGGGTACTCGACCACTGAGCCACATCCCCAGCCCTATTTTGTGTTTTATGTAGAGATAGGGTCTCACTGAGTTGCTTAGCACCTCGCCCTTGCTGAAGCTGGCTTTGAACTCGCGATTCTCCTGTCTCAGCCTCCCAAAGTGCTGGGATTACAGGCTTAAGCCACTGGGCCCGGCTTGCTTTTTATTTTTTAACTTAATTTAATTTAATTTGGTACTGAGGATTGAACCCAAGGGTGCTTAATCACTGAACTACATCTCAATCATATCTATTTTTTATTTTGAGACAGGGTCTGGCTAAGTTGCTGAGGCTGACCTCTAACTTGCAATCCTGCTACCTTAGATTCCTGGGATTCAGGCAAGTGCCACTGTGACTAGAATGGTTGGGGTTTGAAACTTTCATTGTATTTTTTTTCTTCATAGGGTATTCATATTTTTTTTGAGACAACATTTACAAATCTGGATTTTTCACATAAAAATTCAGAGATATCTGCACTTAAAGAATTAGAAAGTCTTTGGGCTGGGGCTGGGGCTCAGTGGTGGAGCGCTTGCCTTGCATGCATGAGTCACTGGGTTCGATCCTCAGCACCACATACAAATAAATAAATAAAATAAAGATATTGCGTCCATCTACAACTAAAAAAAAAAAAAAAAAAAGAATTAGAAAGTCTATAGGAGGCTGAGGCTCAAATTCTAAGCCAGCCTGGGCAACTTTAGTCAGATCTTGTATCAAAATAAAATTAAAAAGAGCTGGGGTGTAACTCAATAGGAGAGCACCTGCCTAACATGTTAAAGGCCCTGGGTTCAATCCCAAGGACCACCCACCTCGCTACCAAATTAAAAGATCTATGTGAGGTCCCTAGTTTCATAGGTAACTGAACGGTAGCCGGCCCCCACATGAGGCATGTGTTCTCTAGTTTACCACAGTTACCACCATTCTGTATTATTTTTCCAAAGTGGAAGGTAAATATTAGTTTATATATGATCTTTGCTTGTAATACTGTTTTCTTATTGTAGAATGTTTCTCTGTCTCCAAAGCTTTATCATCTTTATGAAAGACCAAAAAGGGCCATATTTCAAGAAAAAAAGTAAGAATGCCCACTTCTCTGTTACCTCTCTGATCCTTGTGGACCTTTGAGCTTTCAATTTTTGTTTAAATTCTTTTTTTCTCTTTTACTAGTGGTAACACATAAATTGTTAACAATTATGATATGAACCAATGTTTTTTAGGACTACTAAGAAATAGTATCTATATTTTTACTCTTCCATAGAAAACTAAAAATAAATAGAGTTGGAATATAGCTCAGTGGTATGGTGTCCTTGGGTTCTGTCTACAATACAAAAACAAAAAACAACAAAGTTGGATCTCAGACAGCTGACCTCACTGGCTGCCTGTGTAAATTTTCATTTTAGACAAAGCCAAGTATAACACTGTATAATCATGATCTTAATCCCTTAAAACAGTAAACACCATTCCATTGTTTTATTACTTTTTTTCCCCCTCGGTACTGGGGATTGAACCTAGGGCCTTGCACTTGCGAGCTAAATTGCTCTACTACTGAGGTACACCCCCAGTCCAAGAAAGTTTTTTTGTTGGTGATGGTGATTTTCCTGAGTTTTTGTTTATCTTTGGAATTTGGAAAGTCACCAGGATTCACTTGGAATCATCGTCAATTCCTGTCTTTTATACAATTTACATTCTACCCACCAATACATCATGTTGGTCCTACCTTTAAAATATATGTAGAACCTGTTCACTTCTCACTTGTTTATTGCTACCATCTCAGTTCACGCCACATTGTCTCTCACTTGCATAACTGAGATAGCCTCCTGAAATGGCCTCACTGCATTCACCCTTGTCCTTTCTCTGCTCAAAACACACTGCTCCCATTTCACCAAAAGTAAAAATGGAAGTCTTTACAGTGGCCAGCACAACTCCACACAATCTGAAGTTCCCTCTACCCTACCACACCTCTCCGACCAGACTTTCTGCTGCTCTCCTCCATTCTGTTCCAGCTGCAGTGTCTCCATGCTTTTCTGTTCCCTCTATCAGGAGCACTCTTCCCCAGATGCTTTAACTATTAATCATCTTCTTGAAGTCTTGCCCAAACCATATCTTTTCAATGAGGCCTTCTGTGATAACCATAAATAACATTGTAACTGGCGCGCCAAACCATTTGTTTTGAATCTACTCTTTTCTCTGTTTTGTTC
>CM053402.1:32509983-32612020 GCA_028644305.1 Xerus rutilus | reverse complement strand
GGTACTGGGGATTGAACTCAGGGGCACTTGACCACTGAGCCACATCCTCAGCCCTATTTTGTGTTTTATGTAGAGACAGGGTCTCACTGAGTTGCTTAGCACCTCGCCATTGCTGAGGCTGGCTTTGAACTCGCGATTCTCCTGTCTCAGCCTCCCTAAGTGCTGGGATTACAAGCGTGAGCCACCGCGCCCGGCTTCTGTTTTGTTCTTTAAGCACACAACACAGCATATTACATAAACTAGTAATTATTATGTTTATGATCATTTCCTCCTGCTGTAATCTAAGTTCCATGACATTAGAGATTTTCGTCTGTTTTGTTCACTGCTCTACATCCAGTAACAAGAAAGCACCCAGCACATAGCAGGTGCTCAAGAAATATTTATTGAATTGAATGAATAGAACATATATAGATACCCTTTGATATCTAACTATCAGATTTACTGATACTGTTTAGGTTACTGGTTCCTTAATCAGTAACATGAAGTGTAGATAATCTGAGTTTATTTTTCCCGAGTAGAGGGAATTCATGGAAAATTCTTAATACACAAGCTCCCTAAATGATACCATACCTAAATGATACCTAAATGATAATCCTAAGTGATACCTAAATGATAATCCTAAACTTTAATAAATTGTTTATACATTTGGTTCTCTCCTCCAAGCCATTCAACTGACTCAGCTTCATGAGAATTACTTGAAGACTGAGGGGTAAAGGAGGTTCCTCTTCAATTTCCAGCAGCATTACAAAAAATTTTCCTTTTACAAATCTCAAATCATTTCATCAGGAAGTAGGAGAGAGAGGAGGTGGTACGGGTGTGATTTGTTTACCACCTTGGTCAATTCAACATCTGTTTTATATTATTTTTTTTTACAAAACAATATTAAAATATTCCTGACTTTGTTAAAAACTGTGGTTTAAACAAATTGCATTTTTCTGCCCATTTCCCCTCTTTGCCAAAACTCCATTGTAACAACAGTAAAGGTTTTTTTTTTTTTTAAAGTCATAAACTAACAGGAATAAAGAGAACAAGAATGGAAATAGCAGGTACAAATTTTGATAATTGGAATATACACAGATGTGTATTAACTGCCTTAATAGACCTAGGAAAGCATGAATGTAAGCCAGCAACAGAAAATAGAGACAACCTGATTTACATCACTGAACTCATAAAAGACTCAGAGTTGGTGGTACAATATGGAATTGTGGGAAAAGGAAAGGCTAAAAATAGAAGTATAGTCTGAAAAATATGATTAGGAAATATTAAATTATCTGGGCCTCACCTGCCCACACCCTGCCAGGCAATTCTGCTTCCTCCATTCTGGGGTAAAACAGTCAGTGGGTAAAACATAGGGTCTCTTGTCAGAGAAAATAAGGTATATTAAATGATTTTTTTTTTCAGTACTGGGAATTGAACCCAGGGCCTTACACATAGTAGACAAGTGCTCTAACACTGAGCTATATCCCTAGTCCAGAAGCTTTTATGATACATGTTGAGGTCCTCCTGTTACTCTCAGCCATCTTAGCTTAGTTCCCAAAATGCTGACAACCAAGTCTGTACCTTCCTGGCAAGAGAAGAGGCTTCTCTACCAAGTTCAAACAGCCCAACTGAGCTAAAGAAAGCGACGTCAAGTTTTCCTCAATAGAAGACTTGAGCCAGTTTACCATATACTTAAGGTCATGATCAATAAGCTCCATCCATATATAGAGCCTAGAGGCAGCTCAGTATTAAATATATCAGCTCTCAACTAAACATTATCAGACATTAAATGCAAACAACTAATACAGAACACAGTGTTCAAAACAGAAAAGAGCAACTTGGACGAAACTCATATGATAAGGGAGAAGAAAACAAAAGAAAAATTGTTACCCATGACACTGTCTCTGGGCTGAGTCAAGGTGAATGTTTCAAGGGCAGCCAATCTGCAACCTGTCAGCCCCACACTACCTCCTGTGGAAGCTTGAGCCCACTGAGCAGCTTACTCTCTTTGTCTCATAACCATGTCCACCAATGAGAATGCTAATTCACCAGCTGCCTGGCTTAACAGATTCAAGAACAAGGGAAAAGACAGTACAAAAATGAGGCGGCGCCAAATAGAAGTTAATGTGGAGCTAAGAAAAGCTAAGAAGGATGACCAAATACTGAAAAGGAGAAATGTAAGCTCCTGATGACGCCACTTCTCCACTACAGGAAAACCACAACAACCAGGGCACTGTGAATTGGTCTGTTGATGACATTGTCAAAGGCATAAACAAACAGCAACAATTTGGAAAGCCAACTCTAATCTACTCAAGCTGCTACTCAATGGCTTTCTCGGGAGAAACAGCCCCCCATTGACAACATAATCTGGGCTGCTTTGATTCTGAAATTTGTGTCCTTCTTGGGCACAAGTGATTGTAGTCCCATTCAGTTCAAGT
Source organism: Xerus rutilus (assembly GCA_028644305.1). Taxonomy (NCBI): domain Eukaryota; kingdom Metazoa; phylum Chordata; class Mammalia; order Rodentia; family Sciuridae; genus Xerus; species Xerus rutilus. Next base: position 32,609,603 of record CM053402.1, on the reverse strand, counting down.
CTGCTTGGGCACTCAGTGACATTGCTTCTGGGACCTCAGAACAGACCAAGGCTGTAGTGGATGGAGGTGCTATCCCTGCATTCATTTCTCTCTTGGCATTTCCCCTTGTATGGGGACAAGCTGTATGGGCGCTAGGAAACATTGAAGGTGAAGGTTTAGTTTTCCAAGACTTAGTTATCAAATATGACACAGCGGACCCACTGCTGGCTCTTCTTGCAGTTCCTGACATGTCAACCTTAACATGTGGGTTACTTACGTAATCTTACCTGGACATTTTCAAACCTTTGTCGCAACAAGAATCCCACACTCCCATTAGATGCTGTTGAGCAAATTCTTTCCACTTTAGTTCGTCTCCTGCATCATGATGATCTGGAAGTATTAGCAGATACCTGCTGGGCTATTTCCTGCCTTATGGATGGTCCAAATGAACCCATTGAAATTGTGAAAACAGGAGTTGTGCCCCAACTTGTGAAGCTTCTGGGAGCTTCTGAATTGCCAATTGTGACTCCCACTCTAGGAGCCATAGGGAATATTGTGACTGGGACAGATGAACAAAATCAGGTTGTGATAGATATAGGTGCACTTGCCATCTTTCCCAGCCTGCTAACTAACTCCAAAACTAATATTAATGGAGATTGTCAAACATCACAGCTGGCCGACAGGACCAGGTATAACAAGTTGTCAATCATAGATTAGTCCCATTCCTTGATGGTGTTCTCTCTAAGGCAGACTTTAAGACACAAAAGGAATATGGATTGTGACCATATTATACATATACAAGTGGTGAGACAGTTGAACAGATCATATACCTCCTTCATTGTGTCATAATACAAGCATTGATGAACCTCTTCACAGCAAAATATACCAAAATTATTCTGGTTATTCTGGATGCCATTTCAAATGTCTTTCAGGCTGCTGAGAAACTAGGTGAAACTGAGAAACTGAGTATAACGATTGAAGAATGTGGAGGCTTGGAGAAAATTGAAGCTCTACAGAATCATGAAAATGAGTCTGTGTACAAGGCCTCATTAAACTTGATTGAGAAGTATTTTTCAGTAGAGCAAGAGGAAGATCAAAATGCTGTGCCAGGGGCTGAGGTTGTGGCTCAGTGGCAGAGCGCTTGCCTTGCATGTGTGAGGCACTGGGTTCCATCCTCAGCACCACATAAAAATAACACTGTGTCCATGTATAACTAAAAAATATTTTTTAAAAATGCTGTGTCAGAAACTACCTCTGAAGGCTATGCTATACCTTCCAAGTTCAGGATGAAACTCCTGAGACCTTTAACCTCTAGGCTGTACAGCTGAGGCATAAAGTTTGTTGTATACTGTGTTCAGTATAAGTTTGTCTTACTGTTTCTCACAGAGAGGCCTTTTTATTTTATTTTTTTAAAATATTTTTTAGTTGTAGATGAACACAATATCTTTATTTTTTATTTATTTTTATGTGGTGCTGAGGATCAAACCCAGTACCTCACACATGTGAGGCAACAGAGAGCTCTTTTTAAATGTGGTTTGTTATTGTAGAACTTTTTACAACAAAACTATACTTGAACAGTTCCAAACTGTACATACTGTATGAAACTTGTCCTCTAAATGGGTTTCTTATTTCTAAATGTGGAATTTCATATTTTACAGTGTCCTGTAAATAAAGATTAAATTCCACTCTTTTCTTTTAAAAAAATTGGTTACTCATATCTTCAGAGACAGTTCATCAATTAAACAACAAAAAGATGCAACTTTAAAATGAAACATTTAGGAATAGGGATGTGGTTCATTGGTGGAGTGCTTGCCTAGCATACATGAAGATCTGGGTTCAGTCCCTAGCATCACTAAATAAATAAATAAAAGGAAGCATTTAAAGTCTAAACTTTAGAGAACAAAAGAGCTTTTGGAAATTTAAAATATGGCCATAGAAATTAAAATCTCAATAGTGTTTTTGGAATTCAAAGTTGAGGAAATGTCAAAGAAAGGTGGAGAGAAACTAAAATTAAAAAGATGTCAAATAGGAGCTGGGCATGGTGGTGCATACCTGTAATCCCAGCAGCTCAGGAGGCTGAGGCAGGAGGATCGTGAGTTCAAAGCCAGCCTCAGCAACAGCAAGGCGCTAAGCAACTCAGTGAGACCCTATCTCTAGATAAAATACAAAATAGGGCTAAGGATGTGGCAGTTCAATCCTGGGTTTCCTCTACCCCCCCAAAAAAGATGGCAAATAGGAGAGGAAAAAAAATAGGGGACTGGCCAGAAGGAAAAACATTGTTCAAATGAGTTCTAGAAAGAGCGAATAGGGGAAAATAGCAGAAAATAATCAACAAATAATTTTGGAAAGTTTTCCCACACTGAAGGACATGGCTACATGAGTGTACAAACAGAAAGAACCTACTAAATGCCTAGCAAACTGTTTAAAAATAGACATTCACGAAGACTCATTGTGAAATTTCAGAACACCAAAAACAAGGAAGAGTAAGAATAGCCCAGAATAAGAATAGTCCTGCATGGTGGCACAAACCTGTCATACCTGCAATCCAGGAGTCTCAGGCGATAGGATTGCAAGGCCATGTCTCGAAAAATAAAAAATAAAAAAAAGGTGGGATGCTGGGGATGTAATTTAGTGGAAAAACACCCCTGGGTTCAATTCCCAACACCAGGAGAGGGAAAAAAGATATAATAAGAATAAAAAACAATGACATCACCAGGCACAGTGGCGCAAGTAATCCCAGCTACTTACAAGGCTGAGGCAGGAGGATCCTAAATTGGAGGCCAGCCTGGGCTACTTAGCAAAACTGTCTAAAAAAATAAAAAGGGCTGAGAATATAATTCAGTAGTAGCGCCTCTGGGCTCAATCACCAGCACAGAAAACAACAACAAAACCGGGTGACATTAAACTTCTCAATAGCGACACTGTTGTGAAAATGTTTATTAGTGTATGGTCTCAGGAAATTCCTTTGGGAGAAAATTATTTCCAACCTAGAATTCTGTACTCAGCCCAATTATCAATTAAGTGTGAAGGTAAAGCAGAAGTATTTTCAGACATAGAACATTTTTTTTTTTTTTTAAATTACTTCTTTCGTACTCTTTCTCAAAAAACTACTAGGGGATGGACTCTGGCAAAATGAAGTGGCAAACCAAGAAGGAGGAAAAAAAGACATAAAATTAAGGGTACAGCCGAAAGAGAGGTAAAATAAACCACCAGGATAATTGTAAAAGGAGATACCAACAATGTAGTGGAACAGGCCTGAGAGGAACCAATGCAGATTGGAGCAGGTCAGAAGCATTTTGAGGAGATATCCAAAAGATTAAATTAATAGAATATTATTGCTAAGACTATTAATGTTTTTTAATGTATCAAGAATAGATTTATATAACTGGAGGAATTTGAGGTTGAATTGATAATAAAACATTTAGAAAGCTAAATAACCCACAAAACACAAAATGTGAAAGGAAAAGTAATCATAATATAACATTAGCTCTGATAAGAACATCATTTGCATAATCATGATAAAGTGAATGTTATGTATTCCTCTGATACTGTAAGTATATGGAAGAAAAGGAAATGGGAAGGGTACATCTGTGACATGGTAGGAGGATGGCAGAAGAGAATTAAATCCTCATCTTCCTTTAAAGGAAGACAATAGATAATGCCCAAATTTTTAAAAAGTATTTCATCAAAAGGGAAAACAAATCACAAAGGTATCAAACTTCTCACCAGGAACACTGTTGTTAGGAAACATAATTAGGGCCTAGACTCACTGAATGACTCAAGGAAAAAGCTATTTTCAATTTAAAACAATTTGGAAATAGAAAATGGAAAGGAGCACTGCTATTTTACGTGATACCACTTACAGGGGTCAGGTGTGTAGTTCAGTAGCAGAGCACTTGCCTTGCAGCCTGAGGTCCTGGGTTCAATCCCTAGTACCACTAAGCAAGCAAGCAAACAAACAAATAAAATAATGCAATTTACAGAACTATGTGACTTTTTATGGGAATGTGTAACCCAGAACAACAAATTGCAAAATATTTTATATAATTCTATTCGGAATACTATATTAAAAATTCAATAACTCATAATGTCTAAATAAGCTGGCTAATTATTATCCTTGCATAGATTTTTTTTTTTTTTAAACATTTTTTCTTAGTTGTAGATGGACACAATGTCTTTATTTTATTGCTTTGTATGTGGTGCTGAGGATCGAACCCAGGGCCTCACGCATGCGAGGCAAGCGCTCTACCGCTGAGCCACAATCCCAGCCCATCCTTGCATAGATATTAAAAGCTATTTTTTTACTTGATTAACAAATTATTAAATGTCATGAAAATATGTACTAGCATATGGAGTCAATTAATTCCAATGCAAGACATATAATTTGAAATTTTCTAGTAGCCAATAAGTACCCCAAAATGTGAAATTATTTTAATAATGTATTTTCTGTAACCCAATATATCTTGTTAAACACACACAGAACACAAAATTATATGAAGTAAATAAGACAACTCCCTCATTTTACTCTGAAACTTCCCTGATTCCACTCATTCCTAAATATTAATTTTCAACTTTTCATTTTATAAAATACAGTATATTTTCATTTTCTTCAGAACTACTCAGAGTCTGTATCTTTTGCGTTGAATCAGAATAAACTTAACAGTATAAAAATGAATATACTATAGTTTAATCCACCTCTTTGTAATGAATACTTACATTATTTCATTTACAATATTAATAATATTATCACAACCTTGGCATAGTGACACATGCCTGTAATCCCAGTGACTCAGGAGTTTGAGGTAGAAGAATGACAAGTTCCAGGCCAGCCTTAGCAATTTATCAGACTCATACTTAGCAACTTAGTGAGGCCCTGTTTCAAAATAAAAAAATAAAAAAGATTAGGGTGTAACTCAGTGTTATAGGGCCCCTGGGTTCAATCCCCAGTACCAAAAAAAGTAATAAATAAAGTAACAATAACAATACCACAAGCATTCCTTACATGTTTGCACATATGTATGTTATCTTTAAGATAAATTCCTAGAGATTAAATTGCTGAGTTAAACCATAAATACATTAAGAAATTTGATAAATATTGCCAAATTTCTCTGTAGAAAATATCATACCAGCATTATTACTCATAAACAGGGTCAGATATTTTGGATGCTAGTTTCCTCATCTGTACCAAAAAAAAAAAAATTCGTCAAATAGGAATTGAAGTACAATCCCATTAATATTAACAAGACTCCAGTACACTGGAATTTAGCTTAGGTCTGAGGCCCCTTATTACCATCTTGAATATGGATCTTGTGACTCATATACTCAGACATTCTTGTGGAATCAAAGTAAAAAAATGAAGTCCCTAGGCTAAGGGTACAACTTACTGATAGAACATGTGCTTTCCCCCCCTCCTTTCTTTTTTTCTTTTTCTTTTCTTGTCTCTCTCTCTTTTTTTTTTTTTTTTTTTTGGTATCAGGGATTGAACCTGGGAGCACTTTTACCACTGAGCCCCATCCCCAGCTTTTCTTTATTTTTTATATTTTATTTTTAGAGACAGGGTCTCACTGAGTTGCTATGGGCCTCCTTAAATCGCTGAGGCTGGCTTTGACCTCACAATCCTCCTGCCTCAGCCTCCCATTCGCCACTGTGCACAGCTGAAGTATATACTTTGCATATACAAGGCCCTGGGTATGGTCTCCACTTCTCCTCCCCAAAAAAATTAAAGGAAGAAAGAAGAAAAGAAATTCTCCTCCTATAATTAAGTCCTGAATTCGATCCTCCCCGATTTATATTGGATCTGATGAGTCTGGTTTCCACCAACAGTAGCTAAATCTCAAGTTTCTCCTTTCCAAATGGTGAAGCCCCTGTGAAGTATCTCTAAAGTGAAACTAATCCTCCCTACGATCATGTGATTTCTATGTGATGAATACACTCTGAGATCCATGACAAAGAAGGGCATGAGCAATTCTGAAGGATTCTTCTAGTTGAGGAAGAAAACCAGTCTGTTTCTCATATCTGGTTTGAAGAATTAACTGGGGACTAGAAGGGCTCGTTTCTGCTTCACTGTTGATTTGCTGGCCTACGGGGTGGATAGGGAAGTCAAGTCCTGATTCCTGTTGCCAATGGTTATATCAAAATATATTCCTTGAGCTGAGCACGGTGGCACACACCTGTAACTGCAGCACTTAGGGAGGCTGAGACAAGAGAATCACGAGTTCAAAGCCAGCCTCAGCAATGGGGAGGCGTTAAGCAACTCAGTGAGACCCTGGCTCTAAATAAACACAAAATAGGATTGAGGATGTGGCTCAGTGGTTGGGAACCCCTGAGTTCAATCCCTGGTACCAAAAAAAAAAAAAGCATTCCTTGAAACAATCAGCTAGAAAGGTGAGGTGTTGGCTCCCTGTTACATAGTTACTGATACCAGGGTATATTTCCAAAGTATAAATATACCATTTTATTTCCCCAATTGAAGACTTCTGATGATTCATCATTGCTCAGATCATTAAGTCCATATTTTGTAATGCAAATTTTAAAGCCCTTCACAATCTAATCCAAACCTTTTTTAACCTCTTTTCTTATTCCCACCCTACCCCTTACCATATTCCCTTATTTTTATTTACTTTTTCCCCTGGTACTGGGGATCAATCTGGAGCCTTTTGCATGCTAAGTAAGCACTCCGCCACTGAGCCACACCCTCCAGTCCCTGTATTTTTTTTTAATTTTTTTTTATTTTTTAGTTGTAGGTGACAGAATATCTTTATTTTATTTTTATGTGGTGCTGAGGATCGAACCCAGTGCCTCATGCGCACTAGGTGAGCACGCTACCACTGCGCCATAATCCCAGCCCCCAGTCCCTGTATTTTTTGAAATCTGGTCTCCAACTATACTAAAAATCTGGCCATTGCCTAATAAGGTAGCGTAAGATGAGTCACGCTCCCTGTGTTCGTGACACATATTACCAATATTGAGAACACCTATTTATCCTGAATTATTTAAAATACATCCTGCCTGAGCTGTCAGGCAGCTCAAAGTTAAATTTGTTGCTATTCACTAAACTTACTCTTGCTAGCCTAAATTCTCCTTTCCATTTCTTTGGACCATATCTCTGTCCTTAGATTCCAAATTTAAGACTATTTTTAGCCAGGCGTGGTGGCTCAAGCCTGTAATCCCAGCACTTAGGGAGGCTTAGACAGGAGGATCGTGAGTTCAAAGCCAGCCTCAGCAATGGCGAGGCACTAAGCAACTCAGTGAGACCCTGTCTCTACATAAAACACAAAATAGGGCTGGGGAGGTGGCTCAGGGGTTAAGTGTCCCTGAGTTCAATCCCTGGTACCAAAAAAAAAAGACTATTTTTGTGTGTGCATGTGCGGTACTGGATTGAACCTGGGGTGCTCTTATCACTGAGCTATATCCTCAGTCTTTTAATTTTTTTTTGTGGTTGTTATCGATGGACTATTTATTTATTTATTTATTTGTGGTGCTGAGAATCGAACCCAGTGCCTCACGCATGCTAGGCAAGTGCTCTACCACTGAGCCACAACCCCAGCCTTCCTTTTTTTTTTTTTTTTTTTTTTGGTACCGGAGATTGAACTCAGGGGCACTCGACCACTGAACCACATACCCAGCCCTATTTTGTGTTTTATGTAGAGACAGGGTCTCACTGAGTTGCTTAGCACCTCGCCGTTGCTGAGGCTGGCTTTGAACTCGCAATCCACCTGTCTCAGCCTCCCTAAGTGCTGGGATTACAGGCTTGCGCCACCACACCTGGCTCCCAGCCCTCCTTTTAAGTTTTTATTTCAAGATAGGGTCTCGCTAACTTGCTGAGAATCTTGCTAAGATAATGAGGCTGGCCTTAAACTTGTAATCTTCTGGTCTCAGTCTCCCAAATCACTGGTATTATAAATATGCACCTCCATGCCTGGCTAAGACTTTACTTTTTAAAATTACAAAAACAATGGGATAGAAATAAGAATCAAAATACATTTTTTCTTTTTAAAAAGGAATACCTCTGAGGAAGACGTGGTGGTGCATGCCTGTAATCCCAGCATCTCAGGAAGCAGGAGGATAGCATGTTCAAAGCCAGCCTCAGCAATTTAGCAAGGCCCTACACAAGTTAGCAAGACCCTGTTCAAAATAAAAATAAATAAATAAAAAGGGCCGGGGTTGTAGCCCAGTGGTTAAGCCACACTGGGTTCAATCCCCAGTAGAAAAACAAAAAGGAATACCATACCTCTGGGTGTGGTGTCACACACCTATAGTCTCAGCTATTTGGGAAGAAGATCACTTGAACCTAGGAGTTTAAGGTTAGCCTGGGCAACATAGAGAGACTCTGTCTGAAAAAAACACATGCTGTTTTTCAGTTACAAATGGGGCTGGAGGTGTACCTTGGTCATAGAGCACTTGCCTAGCATACAGGGGGCCTGGGTTTAATCTCCAGTACCACAAAAATAAATTAATTGAGATAATTATAAGTACTTAAGTGTATAAACTATATAGTTGTGCATCCTTCCCATAGTCTACTCCTCAGAAATAGCTACTGGTAAATGTAATATATACATTTCCAGATTTTTAATATAAACAACTGAAAGTCATACATTGCTGGTAGGAATATAAACTGGCACACCATATTGGAAAACTGTTGGGCAGCATCTATCAAAACAATACCACACACACACACACACACACACACACACACACACACACATGTTTCATTCCCAGGTTTATGCCTAGCAGAAATATAGACATGTGTGAACTAAAAAATACATAAAAGAAGTGTCCATGGAAGCTTTATTGCTAGTAGTCCAGTTGTAGAATAGATAAATAAATTGTGGTATATTTACAAACAATAATGATCAGAGAAACCAGACATATAAGAAAATGTACTGTATGGTTATATTTAAATAAAATTCAAAACAGGCGAAACTAATCTATAATGATAGAAATCAGGAGTGATTACATCTAAGGAGTTTGTCTTTTTTTTTGGTGTCAAAGATTGAATTCAGGGGTACTTGACCACTGAGCCACATCCCCAGCCCTATTTTGTGTTTTTATGTAGAGACAGGGTCTCAAAGTTGCTTAGTGCCTCCCTGTTGCTGAGACTGGCTTTGAACTCATGATTCTCCTGTCTCAGCTTCCCAAAGTGCTGGGATTACAGGCATGCACCACCATGCCCAGCTAGGAGTTTGTCTTGACTAGAAAACATCTGAGCTATTAATAGGCATCATTTTTTTGTGATAATTTAGTGAACTGAATGCAGATGCAGTAGAAAGGTATTGATCTCATTATTTTCATTGGTTCCAGAATCTTGCATTGGGTGGACGTTTATTTATTTATTTAACCATTTCCCTATTGATTGGAAGTTTACAATGAACCTAGGATTTTATTCTCTTTTTTTGGTACTGGGAATTGAACTCATGGGTACTTGACCCCTGAGCCACATCCCCAGCCCTATTTTGTGTTTTATGTAGAGACAGGGTCTCACTGAGTTGCTTAACACCTCACCTTTGCGGAGGCTGCCTTTGAACTCATGATTCTCCTGTCTCAGCCTCGCAAAGTGTAGGGATTACAGGCGTGCACCACTACACCTGGCTTAGGATTTTATTCTTATTGTAAAGCTGTACTGAACAATTTTGTACATATCTTCTTCCCTTTGTATAAGTATATCCATGCGTTGCTTTATATAGGGAGATACATTCTGAGAAATGTGTTGTTGGGCCATTTTGTCATTTTGTGTACATCAGAGATTACACATACACAAATGTAGACAACATGATGTCACTAGGTAATATAATCTTGTGGGACCAACATTGTTCCATCATTGACCAAAGTATCATTAAGTGGTACATGACTTTGAAAAGAGTACTCGTGTGTTTGAAAGCAATACATGTTATCAATGTTGATGGGCATTGTCATATAACCCTGCAAAAATGCTATGTCAATTTGTACCTTTGCCTATAGTTCAGAATTGCCAATTTTTTTTTTTTGGTACTGGGGATTGAACTCAGGGGTACTCGATCACTGAGCCATATCCCCAGCCCTATTTTGTGTTTTATGTAGAGACAGGGTAACACTGAGTTGCTGAGCGCCTCACATATGTGACACACACATACACACACACAAACACACACACAAATTGCAAGATATTTTTTTTCTTGGATACTCATTTGGATTGTGTTTTCATTTGTGGTGATTACATGGCCTGAAAAACAAAAAAAAGTACTTTTAATTTTTATGTGTAATGTTTCTTGTTTTTAATGTTTTCTAGTTTCTTTCCTGACTTAAAACCAGTTAGGTTTTTCAGAATTTGTCTTACGCTGACAATTTTATATCAGTTTTTCTCAGGAACACAGTGTACTCTATGGATATTCTAGGGGAGGAGATCAAGGTAATATTGGACAAGTCCTTCCCACACATCCTGGACTGGCCTGCTAGGCAAATAAGACAAGCAGTCTTCCTCCTCAAGGTTTTCATGAATGCCTCTTTGATAGGAGCCTCTGAAGCCCTTGAAATGGGTCAAGGCAGAACATTTACTTTTTATTCATCAGCCAAATTATACACAAAATGAAATGCCACAGCATTTTTATACTGTTACATTTTCAAATCTAGCATATTAGATAATGCCACCCAAAGACTACTGCTTCGGTTATTTTTTAAGATCATATTACTTGAAATTCAGCAGTGTGATCCCTTGTAATTATGTTTTAAGAGAAATTGATGTTCCCAAAATTAATTTTCATTCCTTCTCTCCCAAAGAACATTACAATCTCCAAATTTCCCCTTCCCAATTCTTCCTTTACAGGAGTGTTGCTGGAGAGGGCTCATTCAGATGACAGCTTATTGTCAGGGTTCTTTTTTTGGACAACCGCAGCTCTGTCCATCTTCTGCTAGACCCATGGTGATTCCTCCAGCTCTTCTCAGGATGTTCCAGCCCAATTCTGTATCTTTTCTGAGTTCTAGAAGGACCCAAGAAAATGTTGCAAAATGTCCTCAACCACAAAACTTCATTTTCCAAGCAAGAGTGATTTTTCCATAATGTAGTAGTAATCTCAATCCAAAGGCTGGATACAAATCATTGACCAGAGCAGAAATTCCATTGTCGGAGCACAAGAACTTCTTTGCTTCAGATTTGCCATGAGCCTTATCTGTCCATTCCAGATATTCAGAGCACATCATATGTGATATTAAAGTTCAGTTGGGAGGGGCTGAGGGTATAGCTCAGCAGTAGAGTACTTGCCTAGAATGTACAAGGGCCTGGCTTCAATTCTCAGCACTATTAACTAATTAACTAAATAAATAAAATAAATAAAGCTGGGTGAGGTGGCACACACTTTTATTCTCAGAGACAGGGAGGCTGAGGCAGAAGAATCACAAGTTTGAGGCTATTCTCAGCAATTTAGCAAGACTCTATCTCAAAATGAGAAAAGGCTGTGGATGTAGCTCAGTAGTAAAAATCCCCTGGGTTCAATCCCCAGTACCAAAAAAAAAAAGTAGTAAGAAGAATATGAGAATAATTTAACTGGGAGAAGGCCCACAATAAGAACTAAGGTTCACATGGCCTGAGAAGAGAGATTTATCCCATATATAAACTTCCACTTCTCCCTGACAATAGCACCTAGATAAAATGATCTTTCTTCCTAGCAGGGAGAACACAAGACCAACAAATGCTCCTACCTGAGAATTTAAATGCTGCACAAGTGATGATAACATGAAGTGATGGTCAGAACTCATTCACAAGAGGGGTTGCAGTATCATTATCTGGTCATAGCAGGGACAGTAAACATTTCTTTTTGATTCTATATTTTATATTGGTATATTATAATTATATATAATGGTAGAATTCATTGTTACATATTTGTACCTGCACACCAGTGAACACTTCTTGATAAAGGACAGGTGCAGTGATTCCTGTTTCTTGAACCTGAATTGTCTTGGCCTTGATTCATTTCTGACTTTGATTCCTCAGTGTTGCATTGATGCTATGAGCTCGAATATCTTTCCACCAACAATATACAAGGTAAAAGATACCCCAAAGTGAGGAGATTGGTACTGGATAGTCAAAAACTGTAATAAATGGTTCACTACACCTTTCTTCTTTCCTTTAGTGTTATTCCTATATATTTAAAACTTTCAAGTTTCCATTACACCTTTGATTTCTCTATTCCTGACACCCCAGTGCTGAAAAGAGTCATAGGATGTGACCTCCACTCTCGTTTGGGATATGATTCTACATACTTACAATGGGCCTCTGTTGAAGAGCTTGTTTTCTCTACAGTGTTATCTCTGATGATTCTGCAGTCTTCTGCTGCTGTGGGTGTTACAGTGGCTGCATCCTATTCTTTAGAGTTGCATTTTCTGTTTTGTGGGTGAGGTTCTCCTTTTGTTTGCATTCCCAGACCACTGAAAAATTTCTCCCACACCAATTCATTGTTCTAAAAGCCAGCACAGCTGTGTGTGGTGGTGCATACTTGTAATCCCAGTGACTTGGGAGGCTGAGGCAGTATGATCTTTTGTGATGTCGTCATGTGTGATGCTGTCTGGTTTCCCTGTAGTGCATCTCAGTGCTGATGATTTCCCTCAAACGCCCAGCTCTATAAACATCCTGAACATGTTACTTACAGTAATCGTCTTTCTTTGTGTGTGTGTGGGGGGCTATAAAATTTCAAATCTTATTGTGTATTTCCTCACCCTCTAGATTATCATAAAATTTTATGTTATTTTATTCTTTGTGTGATGCTGGGATCAAATCCAAAGCTTTGCACACGGTAGGCAAGAAACTGAGTCACATCCCCAGCCCTCTTCCAGAAAAATTAGTTCTAAACCTCCTATTGCTTTGGGAAAGTTGGTAAAGAGTGAGTATATCACTGTGGAATGTCAGGAATGAAAGACAGTATATTTTGGTTCTTGAGTTCAAAAACTGTTTATGTATCATGAAGCAAAAAATTATTATATAAGGGGCAGCAGGAATGGGCTAGCCCCATAATAGTGCACCTGCCTAGCATGCATGAGGCCCTGGATTTGACCCAGAAACGCACACACACACACACACACACACACTCACACACTCACACACACAGAATTATAGAAAAGTTGTATTTTATACACACCAGCACTTGCAGGATCCTGAGAGTGAGCACCTGTTTACTTACATTGTACGTATAAGGTACCTCACTCACCTCACCCTAGTTCCATCGAGCCCTGCTTTCTATTTGCTGCTTTTGAAGAGTACCTTTTTTAAATATATACCATTTCAAATGTATTAAATGGACATTAAATGGACAGCCAGAATAACTATTAGATTCTCAGGGTAACTTTGAACATTTTCCTGAACTATGGCTTTCTCTGGAGGAGGATATCCAACTACTTCAGAGATCATTCCAGCTACTGGACTCAGTTTGTCAAATCTTAGATGGGTACCAAACATCCTCTCTATTTTTCAAGACTGCTATATCTGAAAAAAGCTTTATTTCCTATATCCCTTTCATTTCTAAGATCACAGGCTTTCCTCCTGATAGGCCCTTCTTCTCCCTCACATTCTGAGAACTCCAAGTCTACCCTCTGCCAGTTCTGTATAAAAAATCCATTCTGAACCTAGATGACACCTGAATCTCTAACTCACTGAGGGCTGGCAACAGAAATCTCTCTTACATTCTAACAATTCATATTTCTTCTCTACTAACAAGTGTTCTTAAAGGGGATTTTTTTTTTCTATGCTCTGGCATTTATTGCTTTCCTTTTGATTCAAACATTAGTAGCACTATTGAGACTTTATATGGTAAAGCTGTTTATTTTTTGTTGGTGCATTGTAGTTGTACATAATGATGGGATTTGTTGTTACATATTTGTACATGCACACAATATAACAATATAACTTAGTCAGTATCACTCCCCCCACCCCCGCCCTGGCTCCTTCTACTCCTCCCACTCCCTAGGGGATGGTTTCTTCATAAAAGACACACCTATCTGAAACTAAATATCAAACTTACAACTTTGGATCATTATCCAGTTAGGCAAGAGCATATCTTGCGACATTATTTTATGCATTTTAGTTTTGAATCGCCCCCTGGTGGACAAAACTAGTATGGTTAACATTATAACAACCAGGGCTGAGAGTGTAGCTTAGCAATGAGCACTTGCTTACAGTCCCCTGAAAATCACCAGAGTGAGCCCAGAGGGTTACCATGTCCTCCAGTTCAGTCTACTCCATTAGGGAAGCCAGCCAAAATCACCCGTGATGACTCCACCACCTTTTATCGTGGCTTTTCTGCTGCCCTACCTTAAAATGAATCATAATACAATCATTAAGAGAAAAATATTTGGGCTGGGGATGTGGCTCAGTGGTTAAGAGACCCTGGGTTCAATCCCTAGTACCAAAAAACCAAAAGAGATAGAAAAATATTCATTCTTCCAATTCATGTTATGCTGTCCAAGTTGTTAGCTACTATAATGGCAAAATATTTGGGAAAGTGTATGGAGCAAAATGTCAGGTAATGAACCTATGTGATGACAGGAAGTAAGTAATTAGTATGTCCATTCTCCATCAGCACAGAATACTTAATCCCCAACAGAAAAATTATTAAACCAAAATTTCATATATCAAACAAGAATGCAGTAGATATGTTATTATTTGAAAAAACATGTATATATAAATTTTATAAAATAAATATAAATATATAATCATATATATTTTCATCTTGAAATTTTTTTTAGTTGTAGATGGACACAATACCTTTATTTATTTTTTTATTGTGGTGGTGAGGATCAAACCCAGTGCCTCACATGTGCTAGGTAAGCACTCTACCATTGAGCCGCAACCCCAGCATATATATTTATGACTGCTTCTCCCCAACCCTAAGGGCTGTAATTATCTATAGGCAATGAAACCATTTGGGTTCTTTAACTTGTGGTGGCCCTGTATACAATAGCTGCAAACAGTAGACTCCTTGGTAGTATACACAGCTTTTATGGATTGCCCTAAGGGACCTTGGAGATGGTCTTTTCTATTGTACATTCATGTCTCTGATATTCTGTTATTTCCAGTCTAGGCTCCAGACAGGTATGCTGGTGGCTTTGGGCAGCCTCAAGGCCCAGTGGCAAGGATTCACTTTGGCCAAGCCATCGTATCCATCTGCATTAAGCTGAAAAACAAGCGGCACATGATTGAGGTCCTAAATAGGGCCAAGTTCTTTTTCCCTGGCCACCAGAAGACCCACATTTCAAAGAAGTAGGGGCTTACCAAGTTTAATGCAGATAAATTTGAAGAAGCTTATCACTGATGTCTATAGGGTCAAATGCTTTCCCAGTTGTGGTCTCCTGGTCAAGTTAGTCAAGGTTGCTCTCATGAGAATTCCACTATGCTACCTCTCTTTAATCATGCCGACTGATAAATTTTACTCCCTTTCAAAAAAAACACATAGGTAGCAATTGAAAACTCTGGAAATCTTTTAAACAAAGCTAGGAAGCCTCAATATAGAGCACTTACAGAATGAATCCTTGAAATATGTGTGTGTGTGTGTGTGTGTGTGTGTGTGTGTAGAGAGAGCAAAATGTCAGATAATGAAATATATATATATATATATATATATATATATATTTTTTTTTTTTTTTTTTTGGTACTGGAGATTGAACCCAGAGGCACTTAACCACTCAGTCACACACAATCCCAGCCCAAGCCTTTTTTATTTTGAGACGGGGGTCTTGCTAAATTGCTTAGGGCCTCACTAAGTTGCTGAGATTGGCCCTGAATTTGCGATCCTCTTCTTCAGTCTCCCAAGACATTGAGAGTAGGTGTGTGCCACTGTGCTTTCTTTTTTTTTTTCCCCAAAAGAGTCACATATTTATTACTGAACCAATTGAACCAGGTACTATAGTGTTTTCATAGATAAAGAAAGATTAGCCTCCCAGTTAAATATTCCCATCTGTCCTGACAGTGATGACATTTTCAGCTTGACATGGTAAAATGATCACAACTATGATACAGCGTAAATGCACATGCCATCTCATGTGGAATTCCATGTAGACCCTGCTTGGTTCTCCTCCAATGTCTCCTCTTAGAGTTGTACTTGATTTTATAATCACTTTCCATCTGAATCCACTGGGGAATGGAACGATTTTGCTTTTGTTTCTTGATTAAGAATCTGTTGATCCTGAAAGTTTTGCGAGAAGACAGTGATGGGTGGAATCAAGCCTGCACACCATGAATCAGGAAAAAGGCCTGAGATCAGCTGAATGTGGTGGTGCACACCTGTAATCCCAGCACTTTGGGAGGCTGAGACAGGAGAATCGAGAGTTCAAAGCCAGTCTCAGCAATGGTGAGGTGCTAAGCAACTCAGTGAGACCCTGTCTCTAAATAAAACATAAAATGAAAAAAAAAGGCCTGAAATCTTCTCTTTCTTTCTTTTCTTTTCTTTTTTTTTTTTTTTTTGATACTGAGGATTGAACTCAGGGATGCTCAACCACTGAGCCACATCCCCAGCCCTTTTTATATTTTATTTAGAGACAGGGTCTCGCTAAATTGCTGAGGCTGCATTTGAACTCATGATCCTCCTGCCTCAGCATCCCGAGCTGCTGGGATTACAGGTGTGTGCCACTTTGCCCGGCTCTGAAGTCTTAAGAAACCTCATCCCCTTAAGAAACATCAGGGGGAAACTGAAATCCAATTTCTGAGTTTAGATTAAAAAAATTACCTGAAACACAAGCAAGTACTTGAAGCTTTAAATTATCTGTGACTCTACCTTACAGAGTGTCATGGCAGCCCATTACAGCCCTTTTCTGTTCTTCCCTTATATTGCTCCATCCTTGGCTTGATGGAATAGTGCATTCCCCCTTCTTTGCTAACCAGTAATTTCACATTTAAATTTCTACTAGTGGAAGTAACACAAATAAACACCTATCAAATGTTATGTGGTGGGGCAGTCAGTGTAGCTTTGGGTTCAATCCTGAACAGAGAGAAATTTTTTTGTTTCTTGCAGTACTGGGAATTGAACCCAGGGGCATTTGTACCACTGAGCTATATCCCCAGCCCATCTTTTAAAATTTTATTTTATTTTAAAATTTGAGACAAAGTCTTGCTAAATTATCAAGACTGGCCTCAGCCAGTCTTAGCCAATCTTCCTGTCTCAGCCTCCTGATTCACTGGGATTACAGGTATGTGCTACTGGACTCAGAATGAATAATGGCTTCTGATGAGAAAATTTCAAGTCATGAGAAGAGCCTGTGGAAGACCCTCTGGGCTCTTGCATTATATCCCCTCCACCCATTTTTGCTTTTAGACATAACTGTGATAGACAGTTCTCAGAGGTGGCTACCACTGACAATGCTCATGAGTACACATGTGCATCTTATGCTTTCTGCCCAAGGACTTTCTCCAGTGAGTCTACTAGACCCATATCAAGTATAGACCAGAGCAACTCTCATTCAAAGGAGAATTGGAGTGGATTATGATTCTGTCTCCCATCTTTCAGAGGGACCATTCTAGCAGGCCTTCTGTGGCCCATCGCAACAACCTAAATTATGACCCACAGGTGATCTTTCACACTTTCTTTTACTCTCCTCAGCTCCTCCTGTGATCACCTTCCAAGTAAATACCTGTACTCCTTGTCTTAAGTTCTGCTTTCAGGTGAGCCCAAGAGCCCGATTTGTGTCCCTTAGTAGATAAGTAAGAGGTCCATTTATTCTCTTGGTAATTTAAGAAAAGTATATTTATTCCCTTCCATCCTTTTGTTAAGTAGGATGACATATATTCCCCTCCCCTTTTTTTTTTTGGTACTAGAGATTGAACCCATGGTGATTTACCACTGAGCTACATCCCCAGTCCTTTTTATTTTTTATTTTTTTTATTTTTTGGTACCGGGGATTGAACTCACGGGCACTCGACCCCTGAGCCACATCCCCAGCTCTATTTTGTGTTTTATGTAGAGACAGGGTCTCACTGAGTTGCTTAGTGCCTCGCCATTGCTGAGGCTGGCTTTGAACTCGCGATTCTCCTGTCTCAGCCTCCCTAAGTGCTGGGATTACAAGCGTGAGCCACCGCGCCCGGCCCCAGTCCTTTTTATTTTGAGACAGGGTTTTGCTAAGTGGCTTAGGGCCTCACTGAATTGCTGAGGCTGGCTTTGAATGCACCCTCCTGCCTCAGCCTTCTGAGCCACTGGGATTACAGGCATGTGCCACCACACTGGGCTCTATTCCCATGTTTTATCTCCTCCATGTTCAATATGCTATTGCTACCATGGCCTTTCTGTTTCTCAAGCAAAACCTGCTAGCCCTCTCTTAGGGTGTTTGGAGTAGCTGTTCCTTCTGCCCAGAACATTTTCTTTCTGTGGTTTCATGTGGCTGGCAGCTTCTTGTTATTCAAAACTCAATGCAACTATCCCGTCCTCAAAGTAGCCAGCGTGCATGAAAGTGCTGGCACGTGCATGCGCGCGCGCACACACACACACACACACACACACACCCATCACATGAACATATCACCTTAATTTATTTTCTTCATAGCAGATATGAATTTATCTAGTTAATTTGCCCACTTGTTTATTGATCATCTATTTCCTCTTCAGTTAGAACCCAAGATACAAGTAGAAATAGGCACTCAATTTACTGGTTAATAAATCTCTCTTTACTGATTAATAAATTTATTTTTTTTTTTTGCCTGTTGGGGATTGATAATCTTTTTCCAAACTCATGTTGAAGATCAATACAGACTTTTAACAGAGGCTGCTCAGCCAGCCAGTGTCTAGGAAATTAGCCATCTCCCTCTCTATATATATATCAAAAGGGAAGTGTTGAGCTAGAGCATTCAAAAGAATGATCCAAGTAGAA
Organism: Xerus rutilus; assembly: GCA_028644305.1. Classification (NCBI taxonomy): domain Eukaryota; kingdom Metazoa; phylum Chordata; class Mammalia; order Rodentia; family Sciuridae; genus Xerus; species Xerus rutilus. Next base: position 32,590,811 of record CM053402.1, on the reverse strand, counting down.
GTTACTTTTTATACAAGTATGGAATCTAGATAAACTATTGACTTCAGCATGTTTTGTTGTAATGCCCAAGCTCACGAGACCACCAGAGACCACCAGGAGTCTGATTCCGACGTAATCACAAAAGGGTCTTTTATTACAAGCTTGAGCAGGGACTGCACACCTTCACCGATGCAGCTGGTAGGGAGGTGTGGCCCCGAACAATGGCCGAGCAGGTTTTTATAGGGGGAGGGGACAGGTGGTGGCAGTGGACATGACCTATGCATCACATCATTACACAAGCACCAATTACAATCATACAGCACCTATGGTGACAATATTGACCATTCAGAATCTGGGAGGTGTTCATTACATTTGGCGGGACCCAATCATGACCTTAGAGAATCTTTTGAAAATGACCAACTACAGGGGCTGGGACTGTGGCTCAGTGGTAGAACGCTTGCTTCGCATGCGTGAGGCACTGGGTTCAATGCTCAGCACCATGTAAAAATAAATACATAAATAAATAAATAAATAAATAGATATTGTGTCCATGTACAACTAAAAAAATATTAGAAAAAAAAGGAAAGAAAATGACCAACTACAGGTGAGTTTAAAGGGCCCATGTGGGGTTTGGGCAAGCAGTGAGTGATTGGCTAGTTTGTACAAAGTACTATAGTTTGTACAAAGTACAAAGACTATAGATAGTACTAACTTGGCTAGTTTGTACAAAGTACTATAGTTTGTACAAAGTACAAAGACTATAGATAGTACTAACTATCTATAGTCGCCTACACCCTGACTCAGACCTCAGGAATGCTAGGTATATAAGTTTTAACCTTTGATTGGCTGCTCTGAGGGTGGTCCGAGAGTGGCTTTAGCCTTGAGCAATGTGTGGCTTTTCCTGGGATCTAAACTCAGGCCTACTAGTCTTTCTGGAGGGTCTGAAGCCTGTCATGGAGTTTATTTAGCTCAGGTCTTTCACTGTGAATAAAATGAAAATGTACAATATAAATTATTCCTTGGAGTAGGGTAATGTGGGGGTTGAATGGATAGTGATGTTGATGGAGGAAGGGAAAAATAAATTATATCCTGGGTGGTTAGCATACTGGACCTATTGTGTCGTTTCTGATCATCTTAGTACATCTTAGAATTAAAGAACTTCCTTAAGAACAAAAATTTAAGTAGAGAAGGGACCTAGTCCTGTCTGACAAACCAAGCCTCACTTGGAATGTTGGTGAAAAGGCAACCCCAGCATGCAGTGCATAGATGCCTTGCTAATTGTGTGGACTTTGATGAAAGTGACTGAGAGATAGGCAGAGGATTCATTGAGAGGGCCCATCCTGGAGGACTCAGAGGCAAAGAGCAAACCTAGTCTCCATGTCCTCATTTGACAAAAAATTGACTATGAAATTTCTCCCCTAAGCCTTCCTAGTCTATTTTCTGCTCTAACGATATGGAAGTAGAGACCAATTCTTGCATTTGGGGATTGAGCTCTACCCTTGAGACAATTTGGTTCTATCCTACATTCAAAATTCCTGTCCTTCAACCCAGAACCAAAACTCCCAAAATATCAGTCATTTTTTTTTTTTCCAGTACTGAAGCTTTAACTTAGGGTTACAGTCATTTGCATTAAAAGGCAATGTTCTAGTCAGGCTTGGTTGCGCATGCCTGTAATCCCATAGGCTCTGGAGGATAAGGCAGGAGGATCACAAGTTCAAGGCCAGCCTTCCTAACTTAGTGAGACCCTGTCTCAAAATAAAAAATAAAAAAGGGCTGAGTATGTAGCTCAGTGGTAGAGTATTCCTGGGTTCAATTCTCAGTAGCATACTTGCATGTGTGCAGGCACGCGTGCGCACACGCACAAACCAAAGCTGACCAAGAAAGAATATCTTTACAAATGTATAACATGAAAGTGATTTGAAGACTAGTCAAGAGTAAGTTTCAGAGTGAGTAGTTATGGATATAAGAGTACTTGAGGTGAGTAGGGGAAGCTTTGGGTGACGAAGGAGAAGAATGGGAGAGGAGGCAGCAGACCAAGAACAAAGGCTTCTTGAGTATTAATCTGGACCTACAGGTGCAGAAACTTGTAGTAGCACTTACGCTCATAGCATTCTTTATCGTTGTTGGTATAGGAGAAGACAACAGCACAGGATTTATTCTCGGAATGATACTTTGAGATGTCCAGTTTGACAGATGAAGGAAGGGATACAAGGGAGGTGAGAGTACTCTCGAGACAGTAGCAGAGGGTGATAGACCATGAGGTCAGACTAGAAAAGGAAGGAAGAGGGAGGTCAGACCAGAGAGGCTACCATGGGACTAACAGATTGGGAAAACATAAGGATAGGATGGGAATAAGGAAAGAAGGATAAGGGGCCGATTCTGTGTGATCCAAGAATGAGAGTAGTACAACTGAAGGCATGGGAGAGAAGGAAAGAAAGTGGAAGACAGAATGGTAGGTACCTTGGAGTTAATTGGAGCCATTTCTAGCATGGTCACATGTAAGTCTGATCGACCTGCAGTGAAATATGTCATTTGAGTTGAGTAAGTCATAGAAGTAGGAAGTTATGAGGTTTGGTTTTCCTTCCTTTGCAGTTCTAGGGATTGAACCCAGGAACGCTTTATCATTGAACTATAGCCCTGCCCTTTTCTATTTTTTAAATTTTGACATAGGGTCTCCTAATTTGCCCAGGCTGGCCTCAAACTTGCAATCCTCCTGCCTCAGCCTCCTGAGCTGCTGGGATTGCGGGGATGTACTACTATGTCCGGCAAGGTGTAGTGTTGCTTCCAAAGGAAAGGGAAGTTGCCAGGATTTGGCACAACATGGGTATTAAGAGGAGCATAGTGAGCAAGGCGCTATGGGCTCTTATAAATGTAAAATAGTAAGCATAAACTGGTGGTTAAAAAATAAAAGTGATGGGTAAAAACCCATATGAGCCAGGTGCGGTGGAGCACACCTGTAATCCCAGCACTTTGGGAGGCTGAGACAGCAGAATCACGAGTTCAATGCCAGCCTTGGCGATGGTGAGGTGCTAAGCAACTCAGTGAGACCCTGTCTCTACATAAAACACAAAATAGGGCTGGGGATGTGGTCAAGTACCCTTGAATTCAATCCCTGGTAACGGTCCCCCCCCCCAAAAAAAAAAAAAAACCCATGTGAGAGCAGTACTGGTTTAGTAATAAGCAAGAAAGCACAAAAATTCAAAATTCTTCCCAGCTTCTGTCATGTATGGATTATCGGAGACCAAGAACCCCCTACTGTAAAATAGGTAGTACCAAGAGTAAGATTTTCAGGATAAGATAAGAAGGAGGTTGAGGAAGACAAATTATAGAGGAAAGGAGAATACAGGAAACTTTGTTTATGGTGAGATGTTCTCATCTTGAGTAAAGTCTAAGAATAACAATTCAGCTGATCTTTAGATGGATGGAACTCTGGAGTCCTGTTCAGGTGGTCTCCTGACATGACTATATTCAGATAAGGTCTCAGTTGTTTCTGGATCATGATATCCAGGTGGAGAGCTAGGGTAGCCATGTTGGAATGGGTCTAGGTTGACTATTATTCAATAACTTCTAGTCATTACATCTAGTGAGTGTTCAATGTATATTCACTACTTATCTAATGAAAGAGGTATTGGATGTAACCAAAGAAAATAAAAAAAGTCTTCAAAAGGCTGAAAATACTAACAGCTCTCAGTCTGTCTTTGTTCTTTCCTTGTGTTTTTCCTTCCTTCCCTCTTTCCTTCCTTTCAACAGTTATAGGACTGTGAGGTTTGAGTCTGCTGCCTCAAAGGAATGGAGAAGCTGAAGGATTCTCTTGTCTAAACATAGGTGTATTGACGAGATGCACTTAATTCAGGGTAAAAAGGTGTGTTTATTGAGCAGAGGTTGAGAAAGGAGGAAGAATTTATTGTACTCTGCCTATGAGACATGTCCAAGAGTCAATCAGTGAAAAGTCTATGACTCAAGTTTCTGGTATAAATGTAGGGAAACCAATCCATTGCTAGATTAAGTACAGGACTATGTCCTTCTTTGTTTTGAAATAATTATTTTCATTCTAGGGGTGTAGCTCAGAGTGTTGCTTAGCATGTGTAAGATCCTGAATTTGATCCTCAACACAGAAAAAAAGAAAGGAAGGAAGAAAGGAAGGAAAAAGAAAGAGAAAAGAAGGTTTGGGAAACCAGGAAAAATTTCTTGACTTTCAACGTTTTTTTTTTTTGTAGCAGATTCTCACTATGTTGCTCAGGCTTACCTGGAATCTCTGAACTTGTGATCCTCCCATCTCAGCCGCTCAAGTAACCTAGACTACAGGTGTGCACCACTGCTCGTGGACACTCCAACAATTTTTCAACTTCATAATCTTATCTGTTATGTAGAGATATGAGTATTTATCTTGGTAGAGTTGTTGTATTAAGGCTGCTATATACAAGAAATCTGCCACTTATTGTCATTCAACAAATAGTAACCATTATTATCATTTTTAGTCCATATAAACTATGCTATTTAAGTTTCATAACAGTCTGGTTAAGTAAGAATAATTATTTGGCCACCTAAACAGGAGTGCATTTAGAGTTTGTGTGATATAATGTATGTGCTCTGATTAACTGGTGCCCAACCCAAATAGTTAAACACTAGGTCATCTTCTTGGAATCCGAGTGACAATAGAAAGAGCTTTTCCTAATGTCAAATGCTAGAATCTGGACTCTTAAGATTCGTTTATACCAAAAGACTGTTAACTCCTCTGGCCCATTTATTTGATGAATATTCAGAAGTTAACTCACTACACAGAGCCCTGAATATATGGTGTATGTGTGTATATATAGTACAACTATACTTGTATAGCTCACAAGGTGAGCAAGACTATAGGCCTGGAGTTAGACTAACTCAGTTCAAGTTCTACCAGTTGTTTTCTGTGTGATCTTGTGCAAGTTATTTTCTATAAGTGCCTATTTCTTTGTCTACAAAATGTGGATAATGATATCATCCATCTCTTAGAGGTGTGAAAATCAACTGAATTTATACATGTAAAGTCCTTAAAATAATGCCATGCACACAGAAATGGCCAATAAATGTTAACTATTACAATAGTAATGATATTATTATTCTTTTTGTAACTTCACACAAATATTCCCCTTGAATTTTTATGGAGGAGGGCAGATGTGGCTGTAAAGTTGATTTTATCCAATTCTTTTACAAGACTTTTGTAAAATTGAATCTCAAAGAGAAAAGCTGACTTCTCAGTGCAATACTTAATGTAATAAGCACTGTGTTAGAAGCCCTTAAACACTATCCCATTTGGGGAGGGGATATAGTTTAGTGGTAGAAAGCTTGCCTAGCATGCACAAGGCCTGGGTTCAATTCCCAGCAACAAACAAACAAACAAAAGTTAAATTATCCCATTTAACCCTTCCCCAAACTCTATGAGACAGGTACCATTATTGGCTCCATTTTAGAGGTGAAAATCTGAAGCTCAGAGAAGTTAACATACTTGCCCAGGAGTCCTCAATAGTTAGTGTGGGGTAGGATTAGAAGTCAAAACCACTGCCGGGTGCAGTGATGCATGTGTGTATCCCAGTGACTTCTGAAGCTGGGGCATGAAGATCACAAGTTTATCTTCAGCAACTTAGCAAGACCCCATCTCAAACTAAAAAAATAAATAAATAAATATTTGTCACTGACTATAGCTCAGTGATAAAGCACCCCTAGTTTCTATCCCCAGTTAAAAAAAAAAAAGGCAAAACCATTAATTCCAGAGTCCATCTACCTCATTGCCTCACACATGCTAGGCGAGCACTCTACCACTGAGCCACTACCCCAGCCCAACATGACTTTATTTTATTTGTTTATTTTTATGTGGTGCTAAGGATTGAACTCTGTCACTGAGCTATAGCCTCAGCCCCTGGTCTGCTTTTTATTTATTTATTTATTTATTTTTTTATTTTATTTTTTTTTATAGACATTTATTTTTATTTATTTATTTATACGTGGTGCTGAGGATCGAACCCAGGGCCTCACGCATGCGAGGCAAGCGCTCTACCGCTGAGCTACAATCCCAGCCCCCCTGGTCTGCTTTTTAAAATCAATTGTGGGGATAGGAACATAGCTCGGAGGTAGAGCACTTGATGTGTATGTGCCAGGCCCTGGGTTCCATCCCCAGTACCACAAAAAAAAAAAAATTTTAATCAAACATAAAGGTGCTGGATTGAAAATTTCCAAGAAAGTGTTACTTGTTGCCATCCAAAGGAAAATCTTACTAATTCTTCTACTGCAATAAAATTTGTCTGGAATAAATTCATTGCAAAATATTCTTTCAATAAATAACAAGACAAACTGGCTTTCTGTGTCTTTTTATAAACTAACTGGAGGGCAATGAACCTTCACTAAATGTTACACTTCCCTATTCAATCATCTTTACACTTGCCCTCCTTCCTTACCTTCTGAGTGATGGAGCTCTCCCCTAAAGAGATCTTCTCCATATATACTCTGAATAAGTGGTTCTTGCAGTGTGTTACCTGGATGACCAGCATTAGCATCAGCTTAAGATGGTTAGAAATACTTTTTTTTTGTTTGATATCAGGGATTGAACCCAGGAGCACTTAAACACTGAGCCTTTATTTTAATCCTCAGCTTTTATATTTGAGACAGAATCTTGCTAAGTTGTTTAGGGTCTTGTCAAATTGTTGAGGCTGGTCTTGAACTGGAGATCTTTATGCCTTAGCCTCCTGAACTGCTGGGATTATAGACATGTGCCACCATGCCCATATCTAGAAATGAATATTCTTTTTTTTTTTGGTACTGGAGATTGAACTCAGGGGCACTCAACCACTGAGCCACATCCTCAGCCCTATTTTGTGTTTTTATGTAGAGACAGGGTCTCACTGAGTTGCTTAGCACCTCGCCATTGCTGAGGCTGGCTTTGAACTCGCAATTCTCCTGTCTCAGCCTCCCAAAGTGCTAGAAGTGAATATTCTTATGCCCCATCCCAGACTTACTGAAAGAAACTCTGAGTGGAGCCCAGCAGTCTCTGTAGTAACAAGCACACTGAGTGATTCTCATGCACACAGAAGTTTGAGAACTACTCTTCTAAACCTTTATTATTCAAAGTGGGTCCACAGATCAGTAATAGTACCATGACCTGGGGAGTTTGTTAGAAATGTAGATCTTGGAGTGGGATGTAGTGGTGTGTGCCTGGCTAAGGCAGGAGGATCGCTTGATCTAGGAGTTTGAGACCAATCTGGGCAACATAGTGAGTCCCTGTCTCAAAAAAAAAGTTACTTGGGAGGCTGAGACAGGAGGATGGTAAGTTCAAGGTGGCCAGCCTGGACAACTTAGCGAGACCTTGTGTCAAAATAAAATTTTTAAAAAGAAAAAGAAAAGTGGTGGGGGGGGAAGGGGGGGAGAATCTCATGAAAATTGAAGGGAGATCAGTAGAATTAGAGGAAAGAGACCTGGGGAGGGAAGAGGGGAGGGAAAGGGGAATTATTGGCCAAATTATACTGTTATATTGTGTGCATGTACAAATATGTAACAATGTATCCTACCATTATGCACAACCATAATGCACCAATAATAATATGGAGATAAATAAAATAAGAAGGACCGGGATGGGGTTCAATCCCCAGTATCCCTTCAAAACATTCTCTTCACTCTTTAGCTGTTTCTCTCCCCCCTATTCACAAATAACCTTCCTGAGTGATTTGGCTACACTATGATCAGAGTGTCTTTATCATTATTTCACTCACTCCTCAATCCCTCTCAGTCTAATTTATCCCTACCACTCCACTGGAATTTCTTGGAGTTACTTAGTAATGAGTAACACCTATGTGAATAAATTCAATGGATGATTTTCAGTGATCAACTTGCCCTCTCCACAGCACTTGACATTGTCAACCATGTTTGCTTCTTAAAATCCTCCTTTGACTTCCAAGCAGGACATCCCTTCTTTTTCCACCTCTCTGACCACTCATAATCATCTTCCTCTGGAATTCACCACTCCCACTCCTAGCCTGGGTGCTGCATGGTGACAGGCCTGCTTGTCTAAAACAGTGCCCCAACCTTGCCACTCTCTACTCTTTGTTGTGAGAGCTTTCCTGTTAATCCTAGGATGTTTAGCAACCTAGTAGATGCCAGTAGCAATCCTTCTGTCTCAGTGTGACAACTAAAAAAATGTCTCCAGGTATTACCAAATGTCCCTTTGGGGGAGAAATTGCCCATAGTTGAGAACTACTGAACTAAAAGTAATCCTGGGTGGGCTAGTGGTGTAGCTCATAATTAAACACTTAATTATGAGCTACACATTCTATCCCCAGATTCTATCCCCAGCTCTGAAAAAGTCCAATGTGACCCAGTTCTGGCAAACACTGAGAGAAATTTGATAAAGACTTCTCTTAAAGTTCTTTGCCTGAAAAAGAACCATGAGAAGCTCTTCTTTCTCTCCCATCACATGATGAAGCACATAATATTGATTGCTATAAGTGGGTCTGGATGAAGAAAGAGATGGTCTCTGATGGTATCACTGACTTCTGTATCAACCAGTTCTGATGTCTGTCCTTCCTCTGGATTAGTCCTAATATGCCTTCCAAACTTGCTAACTCATATTGGCTGTTGCTATGTTGTGTCCTTCTACCTGTTCTCTTCAGATTGACAGTTTGACAGTTTCCACTATTTTCTTTTCCCTCCCTCCCTCCCTCCCTTCCTCCCTTCCTTCCTTCCTTCCTTTCTCTTTTCCTTCTTTTTCAATTTTGAGACAAGTTCTCCCTAAGTTGCTGAGAGTCTTGCTAAGTTGCTGAGGCTGGCCTTGAACCTGCAATCCTGCTGCTTCAACCTCCAGAGTCTCTGGGATTACACGTGTACACCACCAAGACCTTCTGCTGCTTGGTTTTTCTTTTTCTTTCTCCTTTTTTTGGTACCAGAGATTTAACCCAGAGGTGCTTAACCACTGCGCTACATCCTCAGCTCTTTTTATTTATTTTTATTTTGAGACAAGGTCTTGCTAAATTGCTTAGGGATTTGCTAAACTGCTGAGGCTGGCCTTGAACTTTCAATCTTCCTGCCTCAACCTCCCAAGTCACTGGGATTACATGAGTGCACCATGGCACTTAGCTGTGTTTGGTTTTCTACTTCAGTTTTCCCAGTGGATGCTAATTTTACTTTCTTCACATTTGACCTGGAAGCTGTCATCTCACCTCTGTCACCACAGCTCCCAATTCTCAAGTCTGAACCTGAAATCTCAGAAACATCTCAGCACAACTGAGAGGGACCTGCAACACAGAAGTAGAGAAATCCGGCTGGAGTCCAAAAATAGTAATGCACGGAAGGCTCAGTTGCGCCCTCTGCTGATACTGGGTCTGGAGGTAGAACAGCTTCAACTTGAAACAGCAGGAGTTTGAACACCTCTGCTTTCTCTTGTTGAAGAATTAGAATTAAGAAATAGAAATAGGAAATCCAAGCTTGATGAGTCCTTGGAATTGAAAGGACATGTAGACTTTACGTGTATTTTTGTCTGATTCCATTCTCTATTCTCAGAGCCTCGAACAATCTTAGTCACATTAAATGCTCAGTAAATATTTGCTAATATATGCAATGAGCTAATGTATGCTGATGAGCAAGCAAAGGCCTAGTTGGCTAAGAAAGACATAGTTGAGACCCTTTATTCTCCCGGAAAGATAAAGAGAACAAATTCCTTGGTTTCTGAAAACTCCCTGTTCAAGGTCTTTAGTAGGCCTCAGTAGGCCTTATCTCATTAGGCTAGGGTTCCTGCCCTCTGGTTCCATAATATGCCATATATATAACAAATCTTTATTTTTATTTTATTTTTTATACTGGAGATTGAACCCAAGGGTGCTCTATCTTTTTATTTTGAGATATTTACTTAGTCATCCAAGCTGACATTCAATTTGTGATCCTCCTGCCTCAGCCTTCTGAGTAGCTAGGATTACAAGTGTGCACCACCACACCTGACTACCAAATCCTTTTTTACTTATACTATCTTGAGAGGTTTGTCATAGACTGCTAGTAGTCTTCTATAGTAATAGAGTTTTTATCTGAGCACACAGTCCTCTCAGAAAAAAGAATTCATTTCTCAGCTTTTTTAAAAATAACTTTATTTATTTTTATGTGGTGCTGAGGATTGAACCCAGTGCCTCATATGTACTGGGCAAGCATTCTACCACTGAGCCACAACCCCAGCCCATTTCTCAGCTTTTATAATTTAGGTGTGGCCATGTGACTACGATCTGGTCAATGGAATATAAGCAGTTCTAGGGCAGTTCCAAATGACACATATGCTTTGGACCACTCTTCGGCTAACTGTTCTTGGGTCAAGGATTAACCTGGGAATCTCTGGTTCTCAAAGAGTGAAGATGTTGGTGACCAAGCATTCCTAGAATACCCTGAATATCATCTCAGGAATGACCTTTTCTATAGATGTAACATTGTCCTCATAGTGGCATATTTTATTTCCTGACCTAATCCCCAGCATTCCAATCATTGGCAATCACTTTTCAATGGTATCTGCCTCCTTAAATGGTCCAGTCTCTTCTAAACATTGCCTTCAATTTAAATCCCACTTTTAGAAATGAGGGGAGGGTCTGGGCACTGTAGCTCATGCCTGTAATCCCAGTGACTCAGGAGGTTGAAGCAGGAGGATCAAGGTTGAAGCATGGACTGAAAACTCTGAAACTATGTGCCATAATAAATCTTTCATTCTCTTAAAAAAAATTAAGCTGGGTGCGGTGGTGCATGCCTATAATCCCACTGGCTTAAGAGGCTGAGGCAAGAGGATTGCAAGTTCAAAGCCAGCCTCAGCAATTTAGAGACACCCTAAGAAACTTAGTGAGACCCTGTCTCAAACAGCAAAATAAAAAGGGCTGGGGATGTGGCTCAGTGGTAAAGCACCCTGGGGTTAAATTCCCAGTACCACAAAAAAATAAAATAAAAGGCTTGAGGGTGGTTGGTGGCAAGGGAGGTAGATAGGGAGATGTCAAGCAGTGGGGTGAACTGGTTTGATTTGGGCCTTAGGGAGATGCTATGGTGACTGTGAAGTGCACAGAAGTGAGCAAGGCTGAAAATAGGAGACCAAAGAAGAAACATCAGTTGTCTTAGCCAGAATGCAGGTTCAAGCTGGTAATCAAAAACTGGCAGCCTTGCCAGGTGTGGTGGCACATGCCTGTAAATCAGCAACTCAGAAGGCTAAGAGAGAAGGATTGCGAGTTTGAGGCCAGCCTCAATAACTTAGCAAGGCCCTAAACAACTTAGTGAGAACTTGTCTTAAAATTAAAAAAAAAAAAAAAAAAAAAAGGGCTGGGGATGTGCCTCAGGGATTGAGTGCCTCTGGGTTCAATCCCTGATACAAAAAAAAAAAAAAAAAAAAAGAGCTAGAATGTAGCTCAAAGGTAAAGTGCCCCTGGGTTCAATTCCTAGTACAAAAAGAAAAGAAAAGAAACAAGAAGAGGATTGGGAGTGTAGACCAGTAGTGGAGCACTTGCCTAGCATGTGTGAAACCCTGGGATCCATTCCCAGTACTGAAAGAATAAAAAGAGGTGAGATAAACCCTTTATCTGCTGGATTGCTAAAGCAATTCCCTCTCCCCCCAGTAGCTTAGCAAAGAGGTAGCACTTGTGTTTGAAGTCCTATAGACAACTATTCCTACAGAATGTCATGGCCAATCTTCCAACCAGAAAATTCTGATTAGTGTTCCACTTCCTCTGAATTTCCCTATAAATATAGACAGAAATTTAGGGCAGATTCCTTTCCTAGACTACTGTCTGTAAAATGTCCAACTGTATCACACCCAAGCTGGCCTCTCAGAGGATCATGTAAGGTTATGGGGGTGGGGGTGTCTGTGTGCACTCTGCTCCTACTTCTATAAACTTTTCCCATGGGGCTTGGTGTTATGCCTGCATCCTGTGTCCCTAGCAGCGTTTGTCACAACACATGTGCCTGACGGGATTATACTCCAAGGATCTCTAAGTTCATTGCTCACCAACCACAGAGATGGAAGACCATGCCTATAATTTAAAATGGATACTCAGAGTGTCCATGTATTTACACCTTTTATTTAGAGTATGACAGATCCATCTATTTTACCATTACAGGATTTGTTTAGCAAATCACTGTATTCCTCTAAGAGGAATGTCTTGTTTCATAGTAGGTATTGTTTTCAATCCTGCTACTTCTCGGCATTCTTGGGACCCATAAATCTTCTCTAGAAGGCCCACTCAGAACCTGAATAAAGCATAGACTACACAGGATAACCACCTTCAAGACTCTCCAGCAAGATAAGGTATGAGGAAAAGAGAGTTACCACTTCACTTCTGTCTAGGCATGTACTATTCCCTCAAAGCAAGACTGTTACAGTGGTTTTACCAAAGTTCTAGGTAAGTTATTTGCCTTCTGTTTTCAGATGTTGACTCACTACAAACGTTTTTATAATTTCCTTTCCAATACACACATATGGCATAATGAATTGCACTATTATGTATAATTACAATGCACCAATAAAAAATAAATTTAAAAATTTCTTTCCAATTGCATCAAAATCAAAAGAAAGACTTTTAAAAGGGAATCAAAAATCAGAGTCCAGAATTCATAAGATGGCTCTACTTCTCCCCTGACCCCTTGGTAATCTGTCAGTGGGAGATCCTCATTTCCATTTCCTTGCCTCATCTGGTGCCATGCAGCCCTGCAAGTACCCGTATCCTGCATAAGTGCAACTCCATCCATGTTGGCCAAGCTGGTGTCCAGATCAATGCCTGCTGGGAGCTCTGTTGCCTGATTTGGCATCCAGCCTGATGGCCGGATGCCAAATGACAAGGCCATTGTAGGAGATGACTTCTTTAATACCTTCTTCAGTGAGATGGGCCCAGGCAAACATGTACCTTGGCAGTGTTTGTAGATCTGAAACCCACTGTCATTGAAAAGTTCATACTGACATCTACTGCCATCTCTTCCACCCAGAGTAGTGTACCATTCATGGTTGTTTTCAGGGAGGAAAGGCAGTGCCAGGTGCATATATATATTTTTTTAAAAAATATTTTTAGTTATACATGGACACAATTATCTTTATTTTATTTATTTTTATGTGGTGCTGAGGATCGAACCCAGTACCTCACATGTGCAAGGCAAGTGCTCTGCCACTGAGCCACAATCACAGCCCAAGTGAATATATCTTGAGAACCCCCAGAAATCTTCCATTTACATCTTAGACATCATTATTTTCCAATGGCCTATATGTAATGGCAGTTATGTAATTCAGCCCCCAGAGAGAAAGTAGCAAATGGAGAAAAGAGTTAAGGATGGTTGATGGATCAATCAATGTTGATCAACTATTCCTAAAAGGACATTTCCTCCAACAGCAATCAGAGTCATGCAAATGTGTCAAATTTTCTTATCTATTCCACTATTGAATGATGTTTCTAATTTTTGATATTTCAAACAATAGTGCAATGAATATCCTTGTATGTCTTCTTGTGGGTTTGTAAACCCTTTGTCACTTTCATTGTACAAAAATACTGGCTGTGATGAATTGTTATTTTTTCATACCAAGACCAAGACTTTTGTGAAAAAAACAAAAAACAAATGCTGAATGTTTTACATTTTTTCCCTCTAACACCACTTTCCTGGGGGCCTAAACACAACTGTCTTTGAGTGAGGGAAGGGTCATGAGATAACAGCAATTCTTGGGTGTGGAAAACCAAAAAAATATAAAAATAATCTCCTGCTACAAAAAAAATCAATAGTCTCAACATATGAAAATTGTATGCTGGAGGGGCTGGGATTGTAGCTCAGTGGTAGAGCACTTGCCTTGCATGCGTGAGGCCCTGGGTTCGATCTTCAGCACCACATACAAAGCAATAAAATAAAGACATTGTGTCCATCTACAACTAAAAAAAATTTAAAAAAAATTGTATGCTGGATTAGCACATGAGCAAAAACTAGGCCACAGCAGAAGTGAACATGAAGCAGCAGACATCTCAGAACAGAGCACATGGGATCAGAGCAAAACTGTAACACAGAAGAATGCAGGATATTTCAGAGACCAAACAAGATCAACAGGCTGTCCCCAGCTCCTTAACAAGGAGGAACAGATTCTATCTGTGGCAATGAAGATTCTTTATGTTGCAAGTAAAGAAAAATGCAAGGCAGACTGGCGTCTTTAGAAGAAGCAGCCAAAAAGATTCTTGATAAATCCATGGATGGTCATGAGTTTACTCAAAGTTCAAATAATGTCATCAGGGCCGAGCTCCCTAATCTTCTTACTTTGAGTATTAACTTCATCTTCATTTTGGTTTCTTCTCAGAAGGGTGCTATAGTCCCAATTTCACATTCATTAAACACCAAGTCCTGAGAATTAGTCTCTCTTCTTGTAGATCTATAACTAGGAAAAAGGTCTTCTCTCTCAGAAGTTGCAGCAAATGTTCTCATGTCTCATTGGCTTCTGATTAGGTTTTGAGTTTGTTAATGCACTCATTACTAAGGCTGTGTAGATGGTATATGTTGACTGGCCTAATCCAGTTTGAGCTTTCTCCCAAAGATGGGACTGGGAACATTCTACCCAGTCATTTGACTTGAGAATAGGGGAAGGAGTGATTATCCAGAAGAAAGTCATTGTCATTTTACCAAAGGAAAGATGAATGAATGCTGAAAAGAAAAAAAAAAAAAACCAAAATGTCCACTGGACTATTAAAACAGACTTTATGTGATTTTGAATTGTATGTAAGTAGGCAAAGTAACCTATATGATTCTCATTACAAAGATGGTCTTAGTCATTATCTGTGAATTCTTGGATTTTTTTCACCTCATTTTTCATTAAAATCCATCCAAGAGTAATTCAACAGAAACTCTCTCCCACAATATATACAATGATATACCACTTAACTGATATACCTGATTAATCACTGCTTTCCACTGCTTCTAAAAACCATACTGAATCCCAGTGCATGTTGAACCATTGGTAATAAACTTCAACTCTGATACATGCACAACTGTTCCTCATGTTGAGTCACTGCTTGTTCAAAAACTTGTTTGTTCCAGTTGTTCTTGTTTTAATTACATGCTTAATTAAATGTTACATAACAAGAGGTATGTAATATTTAATACATGAATGGAGGAAAAATAACTTCTTTCTATGAAAGCCAAATTGAATATTTTAGAAAGACTTAATAAAAGCAAGTCAATTTTTTGTGGTTTTTAAAAAATTTATTTATTCTACTTAGGTATACATGATAGCAGAATGCATTTTGATTCATTGTACACTGATGGAGCACAACTTTTCATTTCTCTGGTTTTACATGATGTAGAATCACATCATATATGCAGTCATACATGAAGCTAGGGCTATGATGTCCGTCTCATGTCCCCATGTCCCCTCCCTCCACTTTGACCAAAATTCCTCCATTCTTCCCATGTCTTCTCCTCCATTATGGATCAGCATCCACTTATCAGATAGAACATTTGGCATTTGGTTTTTTGGGATTGGCTTACTTTCTTTAGCATGATATTCGCCAACTCCATCCATTTACCTGCAGATGACATAATTTTATTCTCTTTTATTGCTGAATAATATTCCATTGTGTGTGTGTATATATACACACACACAAACATATATATCACAGTTTCTTTATCCATTCATCTATTGAAGGGCATCTAGGTTGGTTCCACAGTTTAGCTATTATGAACTGAGCTGCTATAAACATTGAAGTGGCTGCATCACTGTAGTATGCTGTTTTTAAGTCCTTTGGGTATAGACTGAGGAGTGGGATAGCTGGGTTAAATGGTGGATCCATTTCAAGTTTTCTAAGGAATCTCCTTACTGCTTTCCAGATTGGTTGTAACCAATTTGCAGTCCCACCAGCAACGTATGAGCGTAAGGCAAGTCAATTTTTAAAAATTGCTGTCAATTAGATTTGAATGAAGTTACCTACAAAAGATTGACAGTTTGGTAGGGAAGTCATAAAACCCAGAAGGATTCTCTATTGAGAGCACTTTTGTCTGTTTTTAAGTTCTTATTCCGCTTTAAAGAAATCAAAGCTGAAAGTCATAGGTGATGCATTATTGATGTGGTTTATGGAAAAAGGAGTGATGCTGAACTACAAACAGTAGACTCATCCAAAGTCAAGGTCTTGGCCTTACATCAAAAGATTGGCAAATTAATGTGTATTGATACTATTAGTTAAAATGTTTAAGGTACAAATATATGTGTGCTGAAAGCTGTGAAAATGAACTGAGAGGAGAGAGGAGAGTGAGCAAGAGAATTGGAACTAACTTGGTCATTGGGAGGTAAGAAATGGCTGGTTCAGGAAGGTGAAGAAGATGGAGATCTGAAAAAAGAAACTTGTCAAGTCAAAACTTTCAAAAGCAAGACAGGACTCCCAAATCAACAAATCAATAGATGAGAATAGTTAACCCTGAAATAGATTCAAAGGTAAAGAAAATATTGCTACCTAATAAAGGGAGTATTGCTAACCAATAGATACTATAAAAGACTTTGGGAAACATGTGGGGTACGGTGGCACACACCTGTATTACCAGCAGCTCAGGAGGCTGAGGCAGGAGGATTGTGAGTTTAAAGCCAGCCTCAGCAATTTAGCGAGGCACTAAGTAACTCAGTGAGACCCTGTCTCCAAATAAAACACACACACACACACACACACACACACACACACACACACACACAGGGCTGGGGATGTGGCTCAATGGTTAAATGCCCTTGAGTTCAATCCCCAGCACACACCAGAAAACATAGCTATTTGAAAGAAATTCAAATTCAGCTCATGCCAAAATAATTCTACATAATGTGGAATGCAAAAACACATTTTAACCATAAAAATATTAGAATAAAATGTGATATTTTAATCATATTTAATTAATCTCAAAAGTAAAAAAGAAATTTAAGGATAAAACCCATGGAAATAAGCCGAGCGTGGTGGCGCAAGCCTGTAATCCCAGTACTTAGGGAGGCTGAGACAGGAGAATTGCGAGTTCAAAGCCAGCCTCAGCAATGGCGAGGTGCTAAGCAACTCAGTGACACCCTGTCTCTACATAAAAAAACACAAAATAGGGTTGGGGATATGGCTCAGTGGTCGAGTACCCCTGAGTTCAATCCCCAGTACCAAAAAAAAAAACCAACCCACCATGGAAATAGAACACAGGAAGGTTCAAGAGGTTTTTATGCCTTTCCCCTTTATTTTGGCAATGACACAGGGAATTGCACACAAGGGCATTAGCGCTGATCTACATCCCCAGTCCTTTTACATTTTATTCTTTTTTAAAAAAATGTTTGTATTAGTTGTTGATGGACATTTACTTTAGGTCACACACATGCTAGACAAGTGTTCTACTACCACTGAGCCACAACCCCAGCCCCCTACATTTTATTTTGAGATAGGATTCTTGCTAAATTGCTGAGGCTGACCTTAAACTTGCCTCAGCCTCCCAAATCTCTGAGATTATAGGCATGGGCCACTGTGCAGGCCATGTTGTTTGTTTGTTTGTTTTTGGTGCTGGGGATCAATCCCAGGGCCTTGTGCATGCTAGTCAAGCACTCTACCACTGAGCTACGTTCCCAACCCCAAAAGGTTTTTAAGTATATATATTTTTTAAAATGTATTTTTAGTTGTTGATGGATCTTTATTCATTTATTATTCTTATATGTGGTGCTGAGGATCAAACCCAGTACCTCACACATGCTAGGCAAGCGCTCTACCACTGAGCTACAGCCCCAGCCCCTTAAGTATATTTGATCACATATTTTCTTGTAGTATTTTTTAAAAAAATATTCATTTACTGTTATAAACAATTAGAAACAATGCAGTAGTGAAAGTTCTTGTATATGCACCTTTTGTAAAGGTGCTTACATGATAAATTTCTAGCCGTGGAATTTCTAGGTCCAAGGATATGTGTACTTTAAATTTCAACTGACATGGACAGAAATAGAAATATCACATTACATTCCCACTAATGAAAGTACTTCTCCACTACATCTTTCCTATCCCTGCATATCATTGAACTTGAAAGATTTTTTTGTTGCCAATCTGATAGGTGAAATATATCTCATTGTTTCCTAGTGTACAATTATATTTTTTCCCTTAATTTTAGCTCTTTAAAAAATGTTTTTTGTGGGGCTGGGGCTGTAGCTCAGTGGTAGAGCACTTGCCTAGCATGCATGAGGCACTGGGTTCAATCCTCAGCACCACATATAAATAACAAATGAATAAAATAAAGATCCATCAACAACAAAAAAAAATTAAAAAAAATGTTTTTTGTACTTGTAGACGGACAGCATGCCTTTATTTTGTTTATTTTTATGTGGTGCTAAGGATCGATCAGGACCTCACATGTGCTAGGCAAGCCCTCTGCCACTGAGCTACAGTTCCAGCCCCACTTTTAGCTCTTTAATCCACATGCCATTTTATTTAAATGGATAGCCACGTCTCCTAACCTCAGTTAGTGAATAAATCAGCTATTTCCCCAATTATTTTCAATGTTACATCCTTACCATGTATACTTCACATATATACATCAATCCATTTCTGGACTCTCTGTTCTATTCTGTTCACCATTTTGGTCATTTCTCTCTCAATGCCAACTTTTTTTTTTTTTTTTTTTAAATTTTTTTTTTTTTTAGTTGTAGATGGACACAATGTCTTTGTTTTATTGCTTTGTATGTGGTGCTGAGGATCGAACCCAAGGCCTCACGCATGCGAGGCAAGCGCTCTACCGCTGAGCTACAATCCCAGCCCTCAATGCCAACTTTTTATAATGTTCTCATATCCGTAAGTCAACTAACTACCTTCTTTTTCAATAATGCTATTCTAATTCATTTTCTCTTCCACATAAATTTTATTTATTATTTATTTATAGTAGGGATTGAATCCAGGGGTGCTTTACCATTAAGCTACATCCCCAGACCTTTTTAATTTTTATTTTGAGACAGGGTCTCACTAAGTTGTTGATGCTGGCTTCAAACTTTGGATTCTCCTGGCTCATCCTTGAGAGTTGCTGTGATTATAGGCATGCACTGCCATGCCAGGTGCCTTCCAGATAGGTTTGAGAATCAATTTGTCATATGAAAGAATTTCACTTGGAATTTTGGTTATAACACATTTTGTAGATTAATTTGAGACAAACCGAATTTTTTAAATCTAGGAACATGGCATGACTTTCTATTTGTTCAGTGTTTCTTGTTTTTTCTCTAGTAAAGTTCCATAGTTCTCATGTCAATTTTATGCATTTCTTGGTAAATAATTTATCAATTAATAATTCTTTGTCCTAGGCTCAGATATACCACAATGAACAAGGCAAATTCCCTTTTCTTGTGCAGCTTATATTCTAATTGGGACAGACAGATGATAAAAAATGTCAGATAGTAGGAAGCTCTCTTCAGAGAATTAAAATGAAGTTATGTGATAGAAAGATATTGGGTGGCTACTTTAGATGGGATGGTCAGGAAAGTCTCCTAATATTTAAATGGATCTGAATAGCAAGAAGAATTCATCCTTTTTCTTGTATGGGGAGATTATTGTAAGGAGAAAACCCTAAGGCTCATAATAGTTCTGAATGTGAGAGGAACAGAAAGGTCAAGAGGGTACTGGGATAGGGGAAGTATTGTGAAATGGTGCTGGCAAACATTTAAGGGCCAAATAGATGATATAGACTTTTACAAGGAGTTTGATATTATTTTTTAGGGTGCTGGGGATCAAACCCAGAGCTTTGCACGTGCTAGGCAAGCACTCTGCCACTGAGCCATATCACCAGACCTGCATATTATTTTAAATGTGATAGAAAGTCCTGGAGTATTTTGGAGGAGTGAATCACCTGATCTGATTTATGCTTTTTAAAAGATCATGATAGAGCTGTTGTTGTAGTTAAGTGGTAGGGCGCTTACCTCGCAAATAGAATGGTACAGGTAATAGTGGTACAGGTAATAGTGCTTGGACTAGAATAGTAGTGGTGGAGGTAGTGAGAAGTGGGTTCAGTATTGACTTTGAAAATTTAGTCAAAAGGATTTGCTGATGAATAAGGATGAAATTGGTGGGAAGGGAAAGAGTGGAGGAAAGAGAAAAATTAAGACTAACTCTTATGTTTTTTGGCTTGAACAGTTTATTAGATAGTGATGTCCTTTAGGGATGAGGGTAAGACTGAGAAAGGAAGAGAAATGGGGAGAAAAAATCAAGAGTTTGTTTTGGCTATTTTAAGATGAAGTACATGTTAGACATCTCTGGAACTGTCAAGTATGCAGTTTTCTGGGATCCAGGGTAAGGTTGAGGACTGGAACATAAATTGGGGAATCTTCAGCAGATAGTCTTTAGAACTGTCATTCTACATGGAGTGTATAGGTAGAGGAAAGGGCCTAGAACAAGGTCCTGGGAGCACTTCCAACAATTCGGGATCTGGTTGGAAAGAAATCAGCAAAGGTGGCTGGGGCTGTAGCTCAGTGGTAGAGCGTTTGCCTAGCATGCATGAAGCACTGGGTTCGATCCTCAGCACCACATACAAACAATAAATGAATAAAATAAAGATCCATCAACAACTAAAAAAAATTATAAAAGCAAAGAAATCAGCAAAGGAAAATGAGAAAGGGTGGTCAGTAAATAAAGCAGGAAGAAAACCAGGAAAGCAGTCTTTTTAAAAGCCAAGAGAAGAGTTGCAAGAAGGAAACAATGGTTTGATGTGCTACTAAGTTTCAAGAAGAAAGAAATTCTTCCACTTGCTATTTTAGTGGGAATAAAAGTAAGAACAGAAACATTTATCATTGTCTTTGGAAACAAAGGTCTGGTTATGTCTTAAAAACAATCTTAGGGTATGATGAAGCTGGTTGCCCAATTGTAATGGGTTTAGGAAAAACTGTGAGGTAAATATCATCTTGTTAGAGAAAAGACAGTCATGGCAGTGCATACCTGTAATCCCAGTGATTCAGGGGGACTGCAAGTTCAAAGCTAGTCTCAGTAATTTAGCAAAGCTCTAAGCAACTTAGCAAGACTGTCTCAAAATTTTAAAAAAGGTGGGCTGGTGGTGCTGGGAATGTGGCTCAGTGGCTAAGCACCCCTGTGCTCAATGTCTTGTACAATAAATAAATAAATAAGTAAATAAAAAAACAAACACTACCACCAAAAAATCAAAACGAAAAACAAAAAACCCCAAACAAAATCCAGCAACTTTTGTCTTGCAGAGGAACAGAAAAATGGGATAGTACAAAGACAACGTTGTGTAAGATACAGACCAGACCATGTTTGTATACAAATGAAGATGACCCAGTAGAAATGAGAAATTGACAAGGCAGGAGCAAGAAAGATTAATTATTGATGTAAACCTTTTTGAAGAGAAGGGAAGAGAAAGTAAAGACAAATAGAGGTGTTCCCTTTGATAGGAAGACCATGAAGAGGATGAAAAACTGTATATATAGTATAAATATATATATAGTAAATATATTGTATAGTTTGTTTGAATAGTAGTATATAGAGTAAGTAGGAGAGTGTAAGTAGAGTACTATGGAGATGAGAGTCAGATTTATGATGGATGATCTGTAGTTAACGGTTGTGACTGAGGTGAAAAGCATTATAAAGCATGATTGAATTGCCTTTTGGAAATCTCTTGGGCAAACTGTGTACGCTGAATAATGTAGATAAACTTTTTTCTTGTAGGTCTTGTGTATGGAGGCTGCAGGATTACAATAGTTAATATTTCACTTAGGATTTTAAAGTTATAATTACAAAAATATGACCTACTGGTTTCCTTTCAGTGTTAAAATTGTTTTTGTTTTTGTACTGGGGGTTGAACCCAGGGGTGCTTTACCACTGAGCTACAACCACAGTCCTTTTTTTGAGACAGTCTCTCTAAATTGCCCAGGGCGCCTCCAACTTGCGACCCTCCCGCCTCAGCCTCCCAAGTGGCTGGGATTGTGGGCATTCACCACCATGCCTGGCTTCTATTTGCATTTCTTGCGCCAACTGTTTGTATTTTTTTCCCCAACCCCATATTAGTATAGTTGCATTGAAAATCTCAAAGGCCGTGTAGGAAGGGGCATATAAGAGTTGGTGATTAAGTGTCCACAAGTGGCAAAAATGAACTTGAAACTGATTCACTACAAAAACGTTTGGTATTGAGAACATACTAATTTTCTTAGAAATTAGTGCAAAGATTTTAGCGCTTGGATTGACCTATTGGGAAAGCCGGGAACTAACCAAATTGTCAGGGCAGGGGAGCTCCTGGATTAAGTTTCTGTCAGCGATTTTCAAGTGATAACTTGAAGTGATACCATAGGAATAAAAAGCTGTATCCAGAGCTAGTCGGAAAAAGTATTAGGTTAACAAAAGCGGAAAGGATCTCCAAGAATTGGTTAACTTCAGCCCTCCTAAATCTCTTACATACCTAATTACGTGAAACAGAACTGCGCAATCGACCCTGGAAATTTACCAAGTCTTTTTTTTAACGACTAAATTGGACTGGCTATTCCCAGTCGGATACGTCCCACCCCAAACCAGTTCACAAACGGCCTTCGAAGGAAAGTTTCCCGCCATTTCACTTTTAAGTTGTGGAAGGTCAAATATTCCCCGGTCTCCCCTATCCCTTCCTTCTCTACACTCATCAGAGGCCCAAGCCTACACCGCTTTACTCGCAAGGCGAGCAGCAGGACGAGAAGGTCAAGAGACAGAACCACGATCCTGAAGACAGAGTACAAACGCGACAGACCAAGGCGCTCGAAAAGTGCTCAGCAACTGCGGAAAACCAGCAGGGCGCAAAAGCCCGCGGGGAGATAGAAACCGAGAGAGTAGAGCGCAGGCCCGCAGCCCGCGGCGGGAGGTGGAGAGCGGCAGTTGCGAGGAGGAGCGAAGGCTGGGGGCGGAGGGCGGGTTCGTCTCCTCGACTCCGGATTGGTTGCGCCCAGAGAGTCGAGTGACGTCAGCCGGGGAGAACGCCTGATTTGTGTGATGTGCGCGGGCAGGCGGAGGAAGCTCAGTGCGCAGGCGCAGCTTGTCGACTCTTCTCGCCCCTGCGCTCCGGCCCAGCTCTCGCGGACAAGTCCCGACATCGCGCGCCCCCTCTCCGGGACCGCCCCCTCCTCCTCCTTGGCGTCGGCGAAGATAAACAATAGTTGGCCGGCGAGCGGCGAGTGTGTCTCCCGCCGCCGGAATCGGCGGGCTGCGTGGGACCGGCGGGATCCCGGCCAGCCGGTCATGGCGGGGCTGTACTCGCTGGGAGTGAGCGTCTTCTCCGACCAAGGCGGGAGGAAGTACATGGAGGACGTTACTCAGATCGTAGTGGAACCCGAGCCGACGGCTGAAGAAAAGCCGTCGCCGCGGCGGGCGCTCTCGCAGCCGTCGCCTACGCGGCGGTCTCCGGCCGCTCTTCCCGGCAGCGAAGTGTCGGGGAAAGGCCCAGCCGCGGTAGCCCGAGACGCTCGCGACCCTCCCCCGGACGCCGGGGCCTCACCGGCGCCCGGCCGCTGCTGCCGCCGCCGTTCCTCTGTGGCCTTTTTCGCTGTGTGCGACGGGCACGGCGGGCGGGAGGCGGCACAGTTTGCCCGCGAGCACTTGTGGGGTTTCATCAAGAAACAGAAGGGTTTCACCTCGTCCGAGCCGGCGAAGGTTTGCGCTGCCATCCGCAAAGGCTTCCTCGCTTGTCACCTCGCCATGTGGAAGAAACTGGGTAAGTTCCCTGGCTTGTTTGGCGCCCGTCTCTTTTTTTTTTTCAGGCAGTTGAGGGCTTTTGTAGCATCTGCACCGCGTGGGCCCCCGGCCCCGGAGTGTTATCCGAGAAGAAAGTGGTGGAAATGAAGACTCTTCTCGGGCTTTTAGCGCTTTTCTCGGTGGAGGTGCGGGTACACAAAAGTGGCCTTGCTGGAGATAGGTTGTTGTCTCCCTGAAACCGCTCCTTCATTTCCACCCTTCAGAGATCAGGGGGAAGCAGTCCTCTCCCTTCGCTAATTCACTTTCGTGGCAGCCAAAGAAAGTGTTTGAAACCCAGCGCCAGATTTTGATCAAAAAATAAATCGAAGAGACGTTCGTATGTGGGTCAGGCGAAGAAAGCGGGAAATGGCAAAAATTGTACCGTTTCCTTACAATCTGTCATAATTTTGCTCTTGATGAACTTGCCTCTCTCGGTTGCCTCCTATCGGTGGTGTCAGTTCTCTCTTTGGAGTAAAGCGTAAGCTAATTTAGAAGGGTTGAAATGTCATCATCTGGCAGTTTTAAAGTCTTGAAAGGAATTCTGCTGTGATCATAGGATGTTTTAGGAAAACATGAAAAGAAAAAAGTGGAACGTGCTGTTACTTCTTAAACTGGCCCCTGCTAGGGTTGTGTAGTTAACTTGTTAGGAGTTTTTGTTTGGTAGGTGCCTTAGCTGAGTGCTTTCAGGTAGTTCTCAACAGTTCTTAATTAAAAGCACTTTTATACGATACCTGTCAAAGTAACAAAGCTGAGGAGTTACTGTATACTAAAAGGAAATAGAGACCTTAATTTCTAAAAATTTGGTGTAGTAGTTTCATCTAAGTTTTAAGTGTTTTGTAAGACAGCCTGTATTTCTGTACACAGCATGTATCATTGCACAAAATTATGGTTGCTTATCTATTGCTGTGAATAAATGGCATGCAATTTTGTTAGAGAAAAGAAATGATAATCTTCTGTCATTAAAAACAACCTTTGTTTATGGTAACATAATAAAGTTGCTCTATTTTCAACAGAGGGACAGAGGCATAGAGAAAAGAGTGTTACGGAATTGTAAAATTTAGAAAAGTATTATAGAATGGTAGACTAGCTAGTTTCAAAGTCTGTTTTTCATTTGCTTGGCTTTCTGCCAAGAAGTATTTGATTGACTTAAAGACTAACCACTAGGCCTTTTGGAGGAGGTTTCCATCCAATCCCTGGGGCCCCCATTATGGACAAATTTATTTATTTATTTATTTTGTGGGCAGTAGAGCTGAAAGCACTGTAGTATATTCTGGAAATAATATCATCATTGACTGCAGGGGAACTAGACATGGACAAAAAGGCAACAAAACAAGATAGAGGGAGATTAGACACACAAAGAACTATTTAGAGCCCTGTTTATTTTCAGTACACTTTGAGCAATGTAAATTTGCCATATGTTTGAACTTTAAGAATTAAAAAATAAGATTTGAACTTGGCTTCTTGAACTTTTTTTATTTTTTCCCTCTTGTTACTGAGGATTGAATCCAGAAGTGCTTTACTACTGAGCTACCTCTCCAGCCCTTTTTAGTTTTTATTTGAGACAGGGTAAAAAAGGTTAGAGGGAAGTGGTGGGGATTAAACACAGGGCCTCTCACATGGTGAACGCAAGCTCTACTACTGAGCTATAACCCCCATCCCCTTGAACATTTTTTAAGAAAGCAGGGGCCATGCTATTAAATGTGTGTGGGGTTTTTTTTTTGTTCTGTTTAGTCTTTTAAACATATACATACTTTTTTGAGTGAAGCTGTCAATGATGAATGGTTTGGAGCCTTGCACTCCAGACACATGGTAAAGTTTGCTTTGTACCATGGCTAAACCTCAAACTCCATCCTTCAAACTTGAATAAAAAAAGAATATTCTGGGGCTGGGGTTGTGGCTCAGTGGTAGAGTACTTGCCTCGCATGCGTGAGGCACTGGGTTCCATCCTCAGCACCACATAAAAATA
Source organism: Xerus rutilus (assembly GCA_028644305.1). Lineage (NCBI taxonomy): Eukaryota > Metazoa > Chordata > Mammalia > Rodentia > Sciuridae > Xerus > Xerus rutilus. The sequence continues at coordinate 32,565,206 of CM053402.1, read as the reverse complement.
AATAAATAAAGATACTGTGTCCATCTACAGCTAAAAAAAATATTAAAAAAAAGAATATTCTGAGTATATGAGAGTCTTGACATAGGAAGTGCCAGAAAATTGTTTACGATCACAATTTTTCAGCTTATTTTCTTCTTCTTCTTCTTTTTTTGTTGGTAGTACTGGGTTTTGAACCCAGTGCCATTGAGTTACGTTTCCAGCCTTTTCTTTATTATTTTGAGACAGGGAACAGAGTTTTGCTAAGTTGCCAAGGCTGGCCTCAAACTTGTAATCCTTCTGCCTCAGCCTCTGGCGTAGCTGGTATTACAGGCATGTGCCATCACATCTGACTGTACTTTTTTTTTTGGTACTAGGGTTTGAAACAAGGGGTGCTTAACCACTGAGCCACATCCTCAGCCCTTTTTATTTTTTATTTTGAGACAGAGTCTCATTAAGTTGCTGAGGCTGGCTTTGAACTTCGCATTTTCCTGCCTCAGCCTCCTGAGTAGCTGGGATTACAGGTGTGTGCAACTGTGCCTGTCTTCTGTAATCTTAAATTATTGAGGACCTCAAGGAGCTTTTATTTTTGTGGGCTACATTTAATATTTCCCATATGAGAAAATTAAAAACTATGCTATTTTAAAACAATAATGAACTATATATGAATGTTTCATGAAGTCATTTTATTTCAAAATAAGTAATAGTGAGAAGAATGGCATTGTTTTATATTTTGCAATCTCTTAATGTTCAGCCTAATGGAAGAGAGCTGAATTCTAATATCTGCTTCTGCACCTAGCCTCTTGTAGTGTCTGATTGAAGTATGTAAACAAAAAAGCAACTTCACACACAGATGTGGAATATAAAGGGAAATTTTTGGTGCCAAAGTGGTAGTTTCTTTAATGTGTGTCAAATGGGAATCTGAAATCTCATTACTGAGCTTTGCATATTCTTACTTTAAGACCTATTGGGGGGGCTGGGATTGTAGCTCAGTGGTAGAGCGCTTGCCTTGCATGTGTGAAGCCCTGAGTTCGATCCTCAGCACCACATACAAAGCAATAAAATAAAGACATTGTGTCCATCTACAACTAAAAAAAAAAAAAAATTAAAAAAAAAAAAAAAAGACCTATTAGGGCCGATGTGGTGGCTCACGCTTATAATCTCAGCACTGTGAGAGGCTGAGACAGGAGAATCGCGAGTTCAAAGCCAGCCTCAGCAATGGCGAGGTGCTAAGCAACTCTGTGAGACCCTGTCTCTACATAAAAACACAAAATAGGGTGGGGATGTGGCTCAGTGGTCGAGTACCCCTGAGTTCAATCCCCAGTACCAAAACAACAAAAAAAAAGATCTATTGGGGGGCTGGAGATATACTCAGTAGGTAGAGTGCTTGCCTTGCATGCACAAGGCCCTGGGTTCAATCTGCAGCACCACAAAAAAACAAAAGCCAGATCCATTGGTCTGTCACTTTGAATTCATCTTACCCATGTGTGATTTTATGACATGGTACATTAGTCATTTGGGAAATAATGGTGCACTGAATTAGAAATATCGTCTGAATTTTGATGCATTTCATTATATAATAAATTGAGAAAAATCACATTTGTTTATATCACTGATGTCTTCAGAAGTCTTTATTGAGAAGCTATCCAGTTAACTGGTGGAGGTGTATATTCCAGAATTGAGAGTTTTTTTGTTTTTGGTGCCAGGGATGGAACTCGGGGTACTTGACCACTGAGCCACATCCCCAGCCCTATTTTGTGTTTTATGTAGATACAGGGTCTCACTGAGTTGCTTAGTGCCTCGCCATTGCTGAGGCTAGCTTTGAACTCATGATTCTTCTGTCTCAGCCTCCCAGAGTGCTAGGATTATAGGCATGCACTATCACGCCTGGCTCAGAATTGAGTTTTCAAGCAACAATTAGAAATTTATCACTGGCAGTAGATACTGTCAGTTTGTCTTGAAGCAAAAAGCTCACTTGGTTTGTTCTAAAGAAAACATACTCCAAACAAACTAAGTCTTATTAATTCAGTTCATTATTCTTTTTTTTTTGGAGGAGGGAATATTGGGAATTGAACTCGGGCATTTGGCCACTGAGCTACCTCCCCAGCCCTATTTTTGTATTGTATTTAGAGACAGGGTCTCACTGACTTGCTTAGAGCCTCACTTTCGCTGAGCGTGGCTTTGAACTCATGATCCTCTTGCCTCAGCCTCCCAGGCTGCTGGGATTACAGGCGTGCACCATTGTACCTGGCCAGTTCATGATTCTTTCAGGTAAAAATGATGATCCATAGTTAGGGTCAGGAAATGTTGCTCAGTGGTAGTGCTTGCCTCACATGTCCAAGGCCCTGGGTTCAATCCCCAGCACCACAAAAAAAAAAAAAAAAAAAAAAAGAAAAGAAAAAGAAAAGAAAAAGCACGGTTAGTTCATTTCACGAGCACAAATGCTTTTCCTCTAGATAGCATGTTATCTAACAGAAGTCTATTATTGTCCTCCCGGTTTTTGTCATATTGAATATTAAAGACATGTATTTGTGGGTTGAATTTAGAGGGGGTTGATTTTATGATTTTGGGGATTGAATCCGCAGGTGCTTTATTACTGAGCTATATCTCCAGCCCTTTTTATTTTTTATTTTGAGACAGTCTTGACAAATACCTGAAGAAGGCCTCTAGTTTGCCATTCTATTGCCTCAGTGTCCAGAGTTGGATTACAGGCTTGTAATGTGGCACCTTGCATGGATGGAGGTTTAATAAAATTAAGTTTTAGCCAGGTGCAGTGGTGCATTCCTGTAATCCTAGCAACTTGGGGGGCCGAGGCAGGAGGATCACATGTTTAAGGCCTGCCTCAGCAACTTAGACCCTGCTTCAAAAAATTTTAAGGACCGGAGATGTGGCTCAGTGGTAAAAGCACCTGTTCAATCCCTAGTATTTAAAAAAAAAAAAATTGTGTCAGGGACATCATTTTTTATTTTTATTTTTATATTTATTTTTAAGATTTTTTTTTAGTTATTGATGGACCTTTATTTTATTCATTTATTTATATGTGGGACTGAGAATTGGACCCAGTGCCTCACACATCCTAGGCAAGTGCTCTACCACTGAGCCATGACCCCAGCCCTATTTTTATTTTTTTGATATGGGGTTCAGCAGTGTTTCCTAGGATGGCGTCAAACTTGGTAATCTTCCTCCCTGGATAGCTTGGATTATAGGATTGTACCATCATACCCAGCTTCATCAGGGACATTCTTAAGGGAAAATGGCTTACTTTTTTTTTAAACTGTAAGTAGGTAGTTATGAAGAATATATTGACTACTAGCTCATTTTGGTGCCACTGCCTGAACTCCTGCCAAGGCACTAGCAATATTACCAACCATTGCTTACGTACCATCAGTGTGAACGTCTATACAATAAACAGAGCAAATGAGCTCTTAAAATTGTTACGAAAATAGACCTAGGCTCTGTGTTGCATGCCTGTATTCGCATTGACCTTAGAGGCTGAGGCAGGAGGATTCCAAGTTTGAGGACAGCGTTGGCAATTTAGTGAGATCTTATCTTAAAATTGAAAATATAAAGGGCTGAGGATGTAACTCAATTGCAAAGTGCTCCTGGGTTCAATCCCCAATATGGGGGGAAAAAATCCAAAACTACAAAAATAGTTTTGGCCTTAAGGAATCCCTTTAAAAATCACACAGACCACTATGTGATGCCAGTATGCTATAGTGTCTGCCTCTTAACTAAACCTTGAGGTCCTTAGGGACAAAGATAATTGCCTTATTCATCTTTAGTTCTTTTGCCCTGGTGCTGGGAGTCAATTAAGGACCTCTAGCATGCTAGGCCAGTACTCTATCACTGAGCTTAATCCGCAGCCTCTAAAATAATGGTTTTCTTAGCTCTTTTCTTTATTCTTAATAATTTGTTTAGCCTCTTTTCTTGATGGTTTAAAGAGGATGGTGAAAAAAGTGCAACTCATAGCTGTGTATGATAGTCTTATCGAGAGAGCCAAAAGAAAACGAGGCATGATGGCACACACTTGTATTCCTAGCTACTTGGGAGGCTGAGGTAGGAGGATCGTATGTTTAAAGGCAGCCTTAGCAATTTAAGTGAGGCCCTGAGCAATTTAGTGAGACCATGTCTCAAAATAATTCAGTGGTAAATCACCCTTGGATTCTATACGCAATAACTCCCCATTTCTGCCAGTGCGCGCGTGCGCGCTCACACACACACAGTTACCTGAGTGTATTGTATCCCATCCTTCCATTCCTCATGAGATGCAACTGCTGCCTCAAATTCAGTGTTTATCATCCTCATTTCTTCATAATGTTCTTGTGTCACTGTATATCTCTAAAGAGTATATAGTACCTTTTGCATATTTTTAATAACTTTTAAATGACACTTTATTGTGTGTATTCTTCTCCATCTTGCTTTTTTGGTTTAGTATAGTTTGTGATGCCTTCATGTTGAAACATGTGGCACAGTTAGTTTTCACCTATGGATAGTATACATACAAATATGGTGCTCATTCATTGTATCTCCCTCCCTGGTTTTTTTTTGAGAAGAGGTCTTGCTTCCTTGCCTAGATTGATCTGGAGCTCCTGGACTTAGGGGATCCTCCTGCCTGAGCTTCGCAAGATTTAAGTGCTGAGACTACAGGTGCATGGTACTACGCCTAGCTTTTTGTATGCTCAATGGATGTTTCGTTTTCCAACTGTTTATAATGAAAACATATCTGTAACCACTTTCATAATACAGCAGCAGAACTGAGTAGTTTTAAAAAAAATTTTTTTTTTAGCTGTAGATGGACACAATATCTTTAGTTTGTTTTTTATTTTTACGTGGTGCTGAGGATTGAACCCAGTGCCTCACGCATGCAAGGCAGGCGCTCTACCACTGAGCTATAGCCCCAGCCCAGAATTGAGTAGTTTTGATGGAGACCATATGTTTTATAAAACCAAAAACATTTTTCTGTCCCTTTAGATAAAAGATTTGCTGACCCTGCTCATAATAACTGCCGGGTCACGGAGTGTGCATATTTTGAACTTTACTAGAAATTGTCAAATTGCTTTTTCAAAATACTTGTACCTCTTTACTCCTAAGAGGTATAGGAGAGTGTAGTTCTTCCACCTTCTTGCCAGTAATTGAATTGTCAGACTGTATCTTATTTTATTCTGCTGGATGTGGAATTGTATCTCATTGTGGTTTTAATTTTTATCATTCTAATTACTAATTGAGATTAAGCACCTTTTCATGCTTATATAAGTAAGACATTTTTGTGGGTTTTTTTTTTTCTGTACCAGGCATTGAACCCAGTGGCACTTAACCACTGAGCCACATCCCCAGCCTTTTTCTTTCTTTCTTTATATATATATATACATGTATAATTATTGAGAGACAGGGTCTTGCTAAGTTGCTCAGGGCCTTGCTAAGTTACTGAGCCTGCTTGAAACTTGGGATCCTTCTTCCTAAGTCTCCTGAGCCATTGAGATTATAGATATGTGCCACTGCACCTGGCTGTTTTCTTTTTATGAGACACCTTTTAATTTTTCTGTGCATGTTAATATTGAATTGTTTTCTGGCTGATTTGAGGAAGTTCTTTATTTCAGAGGAATTTCTTTATGTATTTCAGGCACTAATTCTTAGTTACAGAGATGGCAGATATGGATTTTAGTCTGTTTTATGATGTTTATTAATAAAAGACCTTACATTTAATATAGTTTTATTGATTATTTCCTTCAAACTTCATGCTTTTTGAGTTCTGAAGAAAATTTTCTATACTTCTTATTTAAGGAAAAAAAATTTTCGATACTGGGAATTGAAGCTAGGGCCTTATGTATTCTAGGCAAGCATTCTACCATTGAGGTACTTATCCAGCCCTTTATTTTATTATATTTTGAAATGGGGTCTCCCTAAATTGCCCTGGCTTGTCTTGAACTTGTGATCTTCCTGCCTCAGCCTCCTGAGTAACTGGAATCCCAGGCATGTTCTACCATGCCCAGCTTCTTTCTGTACTTCAAAGTTACAAAAATATTTTTATGTTCTTTTCTAAAAGGTATGTAGTTTTGCTTTTCACAACTAAGTCCTCTTATTTTATGTGGGAGTGCTGGCACATGCCTGTAATCCCAGCATGTTTGGAGGCTCAGACAAGAGGATTACAAGAAGGGAGCCTGGGTAAGTTAGGAAGAACCTGTCTCAAAATAAAATAAAAAAAGAGGGGAATAGTTCAGTGGTAGGCTGCTTGCCTAGCATGTGAAAGGCCCTGGGTTCAAGCCCCAGCTCCAGCAGGGAAAAAAAAGTCTTAATCTTTTTTTTTTTTTGTCATCTATGTGTGTGCTATCCAATATAGTAGTCTCTGGCTGCATGTGATTACTTAGTTTTTAAGAAAGAAAGCTTTATTGAGATATGCCTGACATATACTACATGGTATATTTTAAACCATACCATTTGGTAGGTTTTTACGTGTGTGCACGCATGCATGTGCCTGCCATACCAACATGATAAGGTAATGAATATCTTTCACTTCCAAAAGTTTTATTTTGCCTGTTTATAATTGCAGTTGAGGGCTGGGATTGTAGCTCAGCGGTAGAGAGCTTGCCTTGCATGCGTGAGGCCCTGGGTTCGATCCTCAGCACCACGTACAAAGCAACAAAATAAAGACATTGTGTCCATCTACAACTAAAAAAAAAAAAAAAAAAAAAAAAAAATAATTGCAGTTGACACTCCATATCCACAGGTTCTATATCCTTAGATTCAGCCAAGCATGGATCAAAAATATTTGAGGAAAAAAATGCACGTGATCTCAACATGTACAGATTTTTTTTGTCATTATTCCCTAAACAATACAGTGTAAGCACTATTTACATGGTGTTTACATTGTGTTAAGTATAGGTAGTCTAGAGATGAGTTAAGGTATGGGAGGATTTGCACAGGTTATATGGCACTTAATATAAGCAACTAGAGCATTTGTAGATTTTGACATTCTTGGGGGTCCTGAAACCATTCCCTCTCAGATATCAAGGGATGACTGTACTCTCTCCATGTTCCCCAGCTTACATTCCTAGGCAATCACTGCTCTGCTTCCTGTCCTGTAGGTTTTCCCTTTTTTTTTTGGACTGGGTATTGAACCCAGGGGCACTTAACCACACCCACAGTTCTTTTTTGTATTTTATTTAGAGACAGCTCACCGAATTGCTTAGGGCTTCAATAAATTGCTGAGGCTGAGGCTGGCTTTGAACTTGGGATCCTCCTGCTTCAGCCTACGTAGCCATTGGGAGCTTTTCTAGAATTTTATTATATGGAATCTTACAGTATATATATTTTTGTCTTCCTTCTTTGACTCCGCATAATTATTTTGAGATCACTTTATTGTAGATATCATTAGTTCATTCCTTTTTATTGCTGAGTACTGTATCTGTTCACCTTGTGATGAACATTTGGGTTGTCTGCAGTTTTGTCTGTTAATAAAAGCTGATGTAGAGCCTTTTTTTAAAAAAACAAAATGACTACTAATAAAGAATGACAAAATTAGAAAATCATATTTGGTAACCATTATAGTTATTAGTTCAGCCAAAAATGTTGTATAATGCTAAAACCAGTCAGTAGAATTTCAGGGAAAGAATTACATTTCTTAAGGGTGCTGTAACAAATTACCAAAGATTGGTTGACTTGAAAGAACAAGAATTTATCCTTTTGTGGTTCTGGAGGCCAAAAGCTGAAAATCCAAGTGTCATCAGAGTTGGTTCCTTTTTGGAGGCTCTGAGGGAGAATCTCTTCTATGCCTGTCTCTTAGCTTCCAATGACTCTTGGCAATCCTTGGCATTTCTTGGCTTGTAGATACGTCACTCAATCTCGACTTCCATATTTATATTGCCTTCTCTTCTCTAAGGACACTTGCCTTTGGAATTAGTGCATACTTACTCTAATCCAGGATGAGCTTTTTAAAGATTCTTAACATATTTATCTGCAAAGGCCTTTTTTCCAAGTAAGGTCACATTCATAGGTTTTGGGTGGATATATCTTTTCACTTGGGTATGAGGAATACCATTCAGCCTAATAAAAGGATATTTACAGTGTTTCAGTTTATCTCGCAACGGAATACTTTATTAAAAAAGAAAAAGATTGGATGGGGGTTGTGGCTCAGTGGCAGAGTGCTTGCCTAGCATGTGTGAGGCACTGGATTCTATTCTCAGCACCACATATGAAAATAAATAAAAATAAAAGGTCCACTGACAACTAAAAAAAATATAAAAAAAAAAGAAAAAGATAGGGCCTGGGGTTGTGGCTCAGTGGTAGAGCACTTGCCTATGAGGCACTGGGTTCGATCCTCAGCACTACAAATGAGTGAATGAATGAACAAACGAATGAATAAATACATGTATTTTTTAAAAAAAGAAAAAGATTATAGTAGAGAAACCTGGCAGGCCTCATCTTAAGTAAATAAAAATAGCAGTAGTTTTAATGGAACAAGCTGAAATTTTATTCAGCCTGTAATGAGAAAATAATAGTTAATATTAATACTTTTGTGATATTTTCACTAAGAATGCTTTATAACCTGAAAACAACTGTGAAGAAATATAAAACAAACCCAAGTTGAAAGACATTCATGAAATGGCTGGCCTGATATTCCTTAAAAGCACGAAGGGAACATGAGGAATTGTTACAGATATAAGAGACATAATAAGAAAATACAACAACAGATAATGAGTTTTATCTTTTGTTATATATAAAGCATATTATTAGGATAATTGATAAAATTTAAATGAGATCTACTCACTAGATGGTTATGTAGTATCAATGTTAACTTCCTAATTTTGATGATTGTTTTGTTTTGAGAGTGTCCTCCAAATTCATGTGTTGGAAATTTAATTCCTTAATTCGGCAGTAGTGGGAGTGGGGCCTGGTGAAAGGTCTTTGGTCATGGGGATGAAGTCCTCAGATACTCATTATTGGTTTTCTTTAGAGAATGGGTTAGCTATAGCAAAATTTTTGTCCCTTTTCTCTTTTCCCTTTACCTGCACTTGCCCTTTCTCTTTCTGCCATGAGGGGAGTACAAGACCTTACCAAGCCCATAGGATGTGGCCAACTAATCAGAGGCTTTCCAGCCTTCAGAAGCCAAAAAAAAGTCTGTTCTTCATAAATTACCTAGTCTCAGGTGTTCTGTTATAGCGATAGGAAATGGTTTAAGTCAATGGTTGATTATGAAGGAGAATCCTCTTGTTTGTTAGGAATTAGGTACTATAAATATTCGGGAGTGATAGGATATCTTGTTGGTAGTCTACTCAACATTAGTTCAGGAAAAGAAAGTTCTTTGAATTATTGGGGGAAAAAAGGAAAAAAGAAAGTTGAAGAACTAGGTGTCAGGAAGATCAGAATCCCGAGTATCTCCCAGGAATCTAGGCAGCAGTTTCATTTGGAACTTGCTGGTAGATTCATACCAGATAAGAGAGGCTATATTTATTTGTTTCAGTAAAGAAAACCAGAAATAGGAGCTTCATTTGTAATCACCACTTGTTTCTAATAATCCAGTTATTTTCCAAAAAATGTTTGAGGTTTGCAATGGTCAAACTATAGAATGGAATATATAGGATCACCACCACTGCTGTTTTCATGTTTTACTATTGGCAGCACTCTTTGTGATTTAAAGGAATGTGAGAGTGTCTTTAATTTACTATTTTGGAGGACAGTATCATTGTTAGGATGTTCTGAAGTCTTGCAGTTGGCCTCTTCTACCATAATAGGCTTCCTAGCTTGTCAATTAGGAGCTGTGAGGGAGCCAGGCACGGTTGTGTAGATCTGTAATTTTGGTGGCTTGAGAGGGTGAGGCAAGAGGGCAAGTGTAAAGCCAGCCTCAGCAATTTAATGAGGCCCTAAGCAATTTAGTGAGACCTTGTCTCAAAATAAGAAAAATAAAAAGGGCTGGGGATGTGACTCAGTGATTAAGTGCCCCTGGGTTTATTAGTCCCTGGTACCCCCCCCCCCAAAAAAAAAAGGAGCTATGAGGGAACCAGGCATGGATGATGGGTGGTATGTGCCTATAATCCCAGGTACTGCAGGAGCCTGAGGCAGGAGGATTGTAAGTTTGAGGCCAGCCTGGGCAATTGAGTGAGACGACCTTGCCTTAAAATAAAAATTTGAAAAGGGCTGTGGATGTAGCTCAGCAATAGGGTATCCCTGAATTCAATCTCTAGTCATACACATGCAGAAAATAAAATAAAAATAAAGGTACTGTAATTAGTTCAGTAGGATGAATTAAGAACTACATTTGAGATAAATTGTAATCAAGATCACATTTGAAACCAATTTCATTATTTTAGGTCATTGCAAAATATCTCTGTACATGTTACATGTGCCTTTGAACAAAGATTTGATTTAAATATTAATATTGTGTCATTAAACATTTTACTTTTTGGTATTTTTCCCTAAAATAACTTTTTGGTATTTCAGGTGGTTTTTGTAAATAGCTCAATTACTTATATGCTGTAGGGAAAAGTGCTTGAGAATCCTTCTTTCCTGGATATCACCTTATTTTTTTTTTTTTTTTTAGATGGACACAATGTCTTTATTTTATTGCTCTGTATGTGGTGCTGAGGATCGAACCCAGGGCCTCACGCATGCGAGGCAAGCGCTCTACCGCTGAGCTACAATCCCAGCCCTGGATATCACCTTATTAATTTTTTTTTTTTTTTATTTGGTAGTGGAGATTGAACTCAGGAGCACTCGACCACTGAGCCACGTCCCCAGCCCTATTTTGTGTTTTATGTAGAGATAGGGTCTCACTGAGTTGATTAGCGCCTTGCCGTTGCTGAGGCAGGCTTTGAACTCGTGATTCTCCTGTCTCAGCCTCCCAAAGTGCTGGGATTACAGGCTTGTGCCACTGCGCCCGGCTGTCACCTTATTTACTTTTATTGTGATAAGGCTGTAGAGAGCAACCTACTACAGCTGTTTAAAGTTTCATCAGGAAATATTTAAGGGAATAAGATATATTCCATGCTTATATAATTGTATCAAAATGGAGTCTACTGTCAGGTATAACTAAAAATAACCAATAAAAGAAAATAGTTAAGGCACAAAATAATTGAAAGCGCTGAAGAAATTTACGGTACATTCTAGGCCAAGCTTTTAGGAATGACTTCTGTAACCAGACTGAAGAACTGAAAGGGTAAAGAGCTCTATCTGCTCTGATCTATGCTAGCAAAATTGATGCTTTCTCCATGTTTCTTTTTCTTTTTTTAAATATTTTTTCAGTTGTAGATGGACATAATATCTTTATTTATTTATTTTTATGTGGTGTTGAGTATCAAACCCAGTGCCTCACGCATGCGAGGCAAGCGCTCTACCACTGAGCCACAATCCCAGCCCCTCCATGTTTCTTTTGTGTTTCTTTTGAATTGGGCATGGTGGTATGCACCTGCAATCCTTGCTACTTGAGGAAACTGAGGTAGGAGGATCATTTGAGCCCAGAAGTTAGGGACCTCATCTAAAAAAAGTTATGAAATATATGTGTGTATATGTGTGTGTGTGTGTGTGTGTGCATGTGTGTGTATGTATGTCATAAAACCTAAGTGTAGGGGTTGGGGTTATGGCTCAGTGGTAGAGCGCTTGCCTAGCATGTGTGAGGCACTGGATTCAATTCTCAGCACCGCATATAAATAAATAAACTAAAAAACATTAAAAAAAACACCTAAGTGTACACTTTTATGAATAAATATAAAGCAAACACCATCCAGTTAGGAAAGAAAACATTGTGCTTCAGACTTAGTTGTATGTCCTTTTCTCTCCTGCAAGGTGTGATCACCATTCCCACTTTTGTGATGATAGTTGTATAGTGATTTGCTATATTTTTAAAATTTCTTCTTTCTGAACATAGAAGCTTGGTTTTGAAGAAAATTAGACTGTATGTATTCTTGTACCTCATGCCCTTTTTTTTGGGCAATATTATTTAATCCAGGGCCTTGCACATGCTGGGAAAGCTCTGTGCCACTGAGGTGCATCCCCAGTGCCTCCTCTACTCTTTTTTTTTTTTAAAATATTTATTTTTTAGTTGTAGACAAACAGAATAGCTTTATTTTATTTTTATGTGGTGCTGAGGATCGAACCCAGTGCCTCCCGCGTGCTAGGCGAGCACGCTACCACTGCACCATAACCCCAGCCCCTCCTCTACTCTTTAAACTTTTTAGATAAGGTTTAAATTGCCCAGGTTGGCCTGGAACTTGCCTCAGCCTTCTAGTAGCTGAGATTACAGGTGTTCATCACCATGCCTAGTTTAATCTTGTGCTTCTTATGAGATTCTTATACTGTGTATACATATGGTAGTCCATTCTCTGTGTTGAAATACATTTGGATGAGTTGGCCCATTTTTAGCCTTCGTGAACAGTGCTGCTTTGAACATTTTTTTATTTTCTTTAGTATTGAGGACTGAACTCAGGGGTACTTGACCACTGAGCCACATCCCCAGCCCTATTTTGTGTTTTATGTAGAGACAGGGTCTCACTGAGTTGCTTAGCGCCTCGTTGTTGCTGAGGCTGGCTTTGAACTCGCGATTCTCCTGTTTCAGCCTCCCAAAGTGCAGGAATTATAGGCGTGGGCCACCGCACCCAGCTTACTTTGAACATTTATATAAGTTCTTTGAATATGTACATTAACATACCATCTACCATATGGTATACAACTAGGGGTAGTCAAAGAGTATATATTATATTCATCTTTTATAGGTGATGTCTAAATGTTTCTGAAATGTTATCGGTTTACACTCCTGCCAGTAGTTGATAATTCATGTTACTCCATATTCTTTTTTCTTTTTGGTACTGGGGATTAAACTCACTGGTACTACAGGCATCCCAGCTCCTTTTTCCTTTTTTTTTTGGTACTGGGGATTGAACTTGACCACTGAGCCACATCCCCATCCCTATTTTGTGTTTTATGTAGAGACAGGGTCTCACTGAGTTGCTTAGCGCCTCACTGTTGCTGAGGCTGGCTTTGAAATCGTGATTCTCCTGTCTCAGCCTCCCAAAGTGCTGGGATTACAGGTGTGTGCCACCATGCCTGGCTTCCTTTTTGCATTTTTTAAATTACCTTTTTTTTTTTTCCTTTTCTCAATTGAGTTGTATGAGTTTCTATATATTTTGAATATTAATTCTTTATCAGATACATGTTTTGCAAATATTCTGTTTTGTAGAGAGCTTAAATATTAGATACTCCCCAAAAGCTCATGTGTGAGACAGCGTAAGAACATTCAGAGGTGAAATGTTTGGATTATGAGAGCCTTAACCCAATCAATGAATCCCTAATGGGGATTAACTGAGTGGTAACTGAAGGCAGGTAGGGTATTCCTGGAGGAGATGGGCACTGGGTGCATGCCTTTGGGGTATATATTTTCTATTTGGAAAATGGAGTTTCTCTCTGCTTCTGATCATCATGTGAACTGCTTTCCTCCACCACACTCTTCTGCCACGATGTTCTGCCTCACCTCTTGATCTGAGGAATGGAGCTGGCTGTCTATGAACTGAGACTTCTAAATCTGCGAGACCTCAAATAAACTTTTCCTTCTCTAAAATTGTTCTTGTCAGGTTGTTTAATGACAGCAGTGAAAAAGCTAACCAAAACAGTTGCTCTTGCATTTTGTTGATTTTCCCCCCTACTCCTTGGTATTGGATCCTCGCACATGCTAGGCGGATGCTGTACCATTGAGTGATGTCCTTGACTGTTTTTACTGTTGTGTAGAAACTTTAGTTTGTAGTCCCACTTTTTTTTTTTTTTATACTTTTGGTATCATGGCTAAAAATAAAGTCATTGCCAAGACCAGTGTCAAGGAACTTTTATCCCTGTTTTCTTGTAGGAGTTTCATGGTTTCAGGTCTTACCATTTGATTTTTTTAATACATTTTCAGTTAGTTTTTAGTGTATTATGTAAGACAATTTCATTATTTTACATGTGGATATTTAGTTTTTCAAATACCATTTATTAAACTAGTCTTTCCTCTTTTGGAACTCTTGTAAAGATTAGACAATATATGTATGGGTTTATTTCTGGACTTTCTGTTCTATTCCATTGGTTTATACCACTACCCTAGGATTTTGATTACTAAGACTGTAATATAGGGCTGGGATTGTAGCTTAGCGGTAGAGCGCTTGCCTCGCATGCGTGAGGCCCTGGGTTCGATCCTCAGCACCACATACAAAGCAATAAAATAAAGACATTGTGTCCATCAACAACTTAAAAAAAAAAAAAAAAAGACTGTAATATAGTTCAAATCTGGAAGTGGGATGCCCATAGTTTTATTCTTTCTCAAGATTGTTTTGGTGGTTTAGGGCCTTTGTGGTTCCATATGAATTTTAAGTTTTTTTCCTATTTTTATGGAAAATACTAATGGAATTTTGATAGGGATTCCACTGAATCTGTAGAATACTTTGGGTACTAATGCTCTTGCAATTCTTGAACATAGAGTTATCTTTCCATTTATTCGCATCTTCAGTTTGTTTCATTAATTTCATATTTTTGTGTGCGTGTTGCTGTGGATGTAACCCAGGGCCTCCAGTGTGCTAGGCAAGTGCTATACCACTGATCTATATCCCCAGTTCTAGAAATGCAACTATTTTTATATGCCGATTTTGTATCCTGAAACTTTATTGAATGTGTAAGGGTTTTTTGTGGAGTCTTTAGAATTTTCTCTATATAAGATCATGCCATCTGCAGACAGTTTTCTTTTTTTTTTGGTACCAGGGATTGAACCCAGAGGCACTTCCCAAGTCCATTTTATTTTTTATTTTGAGGCAGGGCCTCAATAAGGTGCTGAGGCTGGCATTGGACTTGCGATCTCTCTGCCTCAGCCTCCCATATCACTGGGATTACAGGTGTGCACCAGATATCCTCAAATAAAATAACGTGTGTGTGTATATGTATATAAATAAATTTCTGGCTTGTTCAATATTAGCTGTTCTGGTGTCCCTGAGCAATTGTAAATGTCACTATTTCATATACTCTATGTAGTTTCCTTCTGTGAATGGCAGGGCATTCTGTAGGGTAATTTCAGTTTGTGGAGATGGAATGAGGAGATGCACATTACTTTATGGTTTAGGAGGTTTATTTTCAGGGTATATAACATTGAGAAAAAGAAAGTCAGGTATGGTGGTGTACACTTGTAATCCCAGCTGCTTGGGAGACTGGGAGATTTCAAGTTTGAGGCCAGCATGGACAACAGTGAGTTTTTGATTGAACCCAGGGCCTTGGCATGTGAGGCAAGCACTCTACCAACTGAGCTATATCCCCAGCCCCAACTTCATGACTTTTGTCTCATAAAATAAAAAATGGCTAGGAGTATAGCTCAATGGTAGAGCCTAGCATGCATGGGTGGGTCCTGGTTTCAATCCCCAGTACTACCAGAGGCGGGTGGGGAAGTTAAGGAGGGAGGGAGGGAGAAAGTTGAATGTATTAGAAGAGTCTTTGTGACTATGAAAGTCGTCTGTGTACTCTGCCCAATTTTTCTTTTTTTAAAAGCCCTCTTTTAGTTCCTTTTGAGACCCTGTTGTACTAAGAGATTTACCACTTTCCTTAAAAGAGAGATGTTATAAAAAAAAAAGAAAGAAAAGAAAAGAAAAGATAGATGTTATAGTTAGTGGCACTTCAGGGACTAAAATGTTTCATCGTGCTTTGCAGAAAGTTTAGGGACTGATCTAGCTCCTGTACTTATAATATTAATCCACTAGCCTCCTCATCACCCATTCTTATTCTCAGCCTTTACCAAGCCTTTTAAAAACTTTACTGGGACTCATTGACAGGGGAAAATTTTTTGTTTTTCCTTTTTTACTGGCTGTTCATGCTTATATTTGTTTACAAGACTGCATTCTGATTTATCCCTTAACATAACATAGGTTTGTTTAAATTAATAGGAATCACTTGTATTTGCTTATGACCTTTCCCTATGTCTTGACTCCTGTGGATTTTTTCTTACATTCTGTCCTTAGTAGGATTCTGTTGTGGAGAATATGTGAGTGTTTGGGCTCAGTCTTCCATTATGAACTACAAGCTGTCATTTAGTATTACAGAATGTTTCAGAGTTGAGAATGTCAGAAAGTATAGGTTTAGAATTACATATATGGGACTTTTGCCACTCAATGTTTGATCTCAAGCAAGTTTTCTAACCAAAGTATTGGTTTCCTCATCTGCAAGATGGAAAGGATGAAAATAATTTTATGTCTCATAGGTTTGTTATAAGTATTATTTGAGAGAATACATGTAAAGCTTTTAGTACAGAACCTCTTACATAGTGAATGATCAATAAATGTTTCTTGTTAGGTTTTGAATATTCAGAATAGTTATTTCAAAAATAAATTAAGGAGCTTTTTTTGGGGGGAAGAAACCTTTCAAGATTATTAAACAAATGCTAAGTGGCTGGCTTAATGGTATCAAAACTGTTAACAGAGCTGGGTGTAGCTTAGTGGTAAAGCACTTGCCTAGCATGTACAAAACCCTAGGTTAGTTTCTAACATTACAAAAACAAACAAACAAATAAAAAACCAATATATTCTTTTCTCTAAATGTAGTTAAGGTTAAGAATTAAATGGAAATAGTAAGTCTATCCTACAATGTATTTCTTTTAGGATTGGTTTTACTGTTTTGTTGTAGTTACATTATTTATAAAATTTTTATCAATGTATCACTTAATAGATTATATAAATCCTTGAGTAGCTTTCAAAATACTTTTCTTATATTTTTTCCTATGCTAATTTAAATGTTAACATGCGAATTCATGGTATGTTGCTGTTTATATTCTGACAATGTACTCATGTTTATACCTGGAAGAATAATTAATTTTTTTTCTTATTACAGCAGAATGGCCGAAGACTATGACAGGTCTTCCTAGCACATCAGGGACAACTGCCAGTGTGGTCATCATACGGGGCATGAAGATGTATGTAGCTCATGTGGGTGATTCTGGGGTAGTCCTTGGAATTCAGGATGACCCGAAGGATGATTTTATCAGAGCTGTGGAGGTGACACAGGACCATAAGCCAGAACTTCCCAAGGAAAGAGAACGAATTGAAGGACTTGGTGGCAGGTAATTATTTTGCTGTTTTGCTTTTTTCTCTCTTGTTTTGTTTACGTATTTCTCCCTTTTAATGAAGTCAGTTATGTAGAATTTTAGATTCTTTTTTGAGTTGCCTGGTGCAAAATTCCATGAGAACTCATTTATCTTATTTTGAATTGACTTTTATTTGTAATAATGGACCCAAAGGGGAAATATTTCAGTGGGCTGTAAGTAATAATATATGTAAGGATTTATTGAAAATCTCTCACGTGTATGCTGATCAGAATCTGGACAATGAAGAACAATTAGTCTATTCAATCTGCCATGATATGTTATTTTGTTTGCAATGCCTGAAGTAAATCTGGTCTTATATAGATATACAGTTTGAAAGGGAAGAATCTTTTAATAACTTCTCTGTGTCTTCTTTGACATTATTCCAAACTCAAGAAGTAGTAGTTTTTTTTCCCTCATTTTTTAATCGTTGCATTATATTTGTACATATGGTGAGATTTATTACATATCCATATATGTGCATAATATCACAATATAATTTGACCAGTATCATTCCCCAGTATTTTCCCTTCCCATCCTCCCTCTTCCCTGGTCCCTTTCCTCTACTGATTGCCCTTCCATTTGTTTGTTTGGTGTTTTTTTTTGTTTGTATGTTTGTACCAGGGAATTGAACCCATGGGCGCTCAACCCCTGAGTCATATCTCCAGCTCTTATTATTTTTTATTTTGAGATAGGGTCTCACTAAGTTGCTTAGAGCCTCGCGAAGTTGCTGAGGCTGGCCTTGAACATGTGATCCTCCTGCCTCAGCTTCCTGAGCTGCTGGGATTACGGACATGTGCTGCCACGCCTAGCTGGGAGTTCTTTTTTTATAGTAGACACTTTGTTTACTGTTTGGTAGACACGAACAGATTAAAACATTTATTACTAAGGTTAGTGTGCACTTTTTCTTTTGTTACTGGATATAGAATCCAGAGTGCTTTACTGCTGAGCTACATCCCTAGCCTCTTCACCCGTTAGGATTACAGGTGTGAGCCACCTCACCTGTCTCCTTTTTTAAATTTTGTTTTGAGACAAGGTCTTGCTAAGTTGACCAGGCTGGCATCAAACTTGTGATATTCCTGCCTCTGAAGTTGCTGGGATTACAGGCATGTGCTGTGTGTGCTTGGCCTAGAATGACCTTTTAATGGAATAGCATATTGGTAGAAAAGACTTTGGATAGGCCATAACTTTCTCCTTTTCTCCTTTTTTTGTACTAGGGATTGAACTCAGGAGCACTTGACCACTGAGCCACATCCCCAGCCCTACTTTGTGTTTTATGTAGAGACAGAATTTCACTGAGTTCCTTAGTACCTGGCTGTTGTTGAGGCTGGCTTTGAACTTGCAATTCTGCTGTCTCAGCCTCCAAAAGTGCTGAGATTACAGGCGTGCACCACTGCGCCCGGCTCTCTTTCTTTCTCTTTTTTGGTATGAGGGATTGAACCCATGAGTGCTTGACCACTGAGCTACATACCCAGCCATTTTTTGAGTTTTTTTAAAAATATGTTTTTTTTTTTTTTTTTTTTTTGGTACTGGAGATTGAACTCAGGGGCACTCGAACACTGAGCCACATCCTCAGCCCTATTTTGTGTTTTATGTAGAGACAGGGTCTCACTGAGTTGCTTTGTGCCTCGCCATTGCTGAGGCTGGCTTTGAACTCGCGATTCTCCTGTCTCAGCCTCCCTAAGTGCTGGGATTACAGGCTTGCGCCACCGCGCCCGGCTTAAAAATATGTTTTTTAATATATATATTTTTTAGTTGTTGATGGATCTTGATTTTATTCAATTGTTATATGTGGTGCTGAGGATCAAACCAGTGACTCACGCATGCTAGGAAAGTGCTCTACCACTGAGCTACAGCCCCAGTTCCCATTTTTTGAGTTTTGACAGGATTTCGCTAAGTTGCTTATAGCCTTGCTTAGTTTCTGAGACTGGCCTTGAATACGAAATCCTCCTGCCTCGGCCTCCCAAGCTTCTGGGATTACAGGTGTGCACCACTCCCGCCTGGCTAAATTTCTTTTTGTAAACCCAGACCCTGAGTTCCTTAAATGTATGGAGTTTGACTTGCCATGGGGCATTCTAAGACTAATTCCTGTAGCACATAAAACTTAACCTAAGCTAGACCATGTGGCCTTGTTTCCTTACAATTGCACTGTAATTTAGGGAATTAGAAGATGGCTTCTGGCCGGGCGCAATGGCGCAAGCCTGTAATCCCAGCACTTAGGGAGGCTGAGACAGGAGAATTGCGAGTTCAAAGCCAGCCTCAGCAATGGCGAGGTGCTAATCAACTCAGTGAGACCCTGTCTCTACATAAAACACAAAATAGGGCTGGGGATGTGGCTCAGTGGTGGAGTGCCCCTGAGTTCAATCTCTAGTACCAAAAAAAAGAAAAAGAAAATGGCTTCTGGATATCTTAAGAGCCTTTTTTAAAAAAAATATAATAAATGCTTATAATTGAAGTAGATAAAGTTCAAGAAGGAGATGGTCTCATCTGTGATGTCCTTAAGGGACATTTCTTTCTTTTAAAAAAAATTTTTTTTTTGTAGTTGTAGATGGACAGCATGCCTTTAATTTGTTTGTTTATTTTTATGTGGTGCTAAGGATCAAATCTAGTGCCTCACAAGTGCTAGGCAAGCACTCTGCCACTGAGCCTACAACCTCAGCCCCTTAAGGGTCATTTCTAAAGACAGTATGTTTGAAGCTGCCATGCTGGCATACTTTATCCTGCAATGTTAAATGAACCAATTTTTAGGCTCTAGTTCATTTAATCCTATCAGTGTGAAGGTCAGTCTAATATCTGAGACCTTTACTGGTAGCAATGAAAAGTGGGCTTTGCATTTATAAATAGATTTCCTGAAATATTTGGGTCCTGCAATATTTAGGCCTGATCCTTTCTTGTTAATCTTTTGAGAAAACATTTTTGGCTCTTCTTTACTTTTCAACTTGAGTTCTTAATGTTACATTTTCTTTTAATTACATTTTTAAGGAGTTTTCATTTTTTGCTTTATCACTAAAATACCATCTGGACTGTTGGAGAGATACTCTTTGCCATTTGGGAGCAGGTGTCTTTTTGCAAAAATTGAGCCATTTTATAATAAGTTATTTCCTTACTTCCCTCTGTCCCAACCTAGCCAATTGGCCAGTGCTCTGTTTTTCTGCCTTCTGTTACTGCTCAGTCAGCTCTCTGCATGTCAGGCTGTTCCTTTTTATAAGCCTTTTAATCAACAGGACAACAGCAGGGAGTGTAATAAAAGCAGCATCTTTTCTGACATTGCTTTGTTTTTTTTTTGATACTGGATTTAAAATTTTTATGTTTAACCAGTACCATTACAGGTCTTTTTGCTCCTCAGAAACATAGGGACCATAATATCTTTGAGTATTAAGTATCAAGAGAGTTCCTAATAGATAGTTGTACTGGAAGCAGCTACTATAATAACTCAGGTATTAAGTCTCACCTTTTAGAGAACAGGTTTAGGAAGGAACTATAGGGCTTTATGATGATATGAAGGCAGAATATCGACATCCCTTCTCAGTGTAATTCCTCTTTTGTAGAGTCTTAACTCATGTTTCATAGAATCTTGTGAATGGCTGATTTACTTAACTCTGCTGTTTCCTTTCTGAGGATTAGCACTGAAGAAAGCACAATATAATAAAACAATATTTCTTGATATTCTAAGTCTTGTTATGAGTTAGATGTTGCTCTCAGAAATGAGAGTTCTTAAAAAGGGTGGTGAGTGAGTGACTTTTTTGGAATTTCTGTTCAGTGTTAACGTTTATTACTTTTTATGGTCATTCTGTACTTATTTCAGTCCTTTACTGTAATGTCTGGAATTATAGCCAGTAGCCACATGTGACAATTTATATTTAAATTAATAAAAATAAATTTACAAAATCAGTTCCTCATTTACAGTGTTCTCTAGCCACATGTGGCTACTATATTACTGTGCAAAATGAACATTCCCATCATTGCAGGAAGATTCATGAGATGGTGCTGCTTATTGGCCAGCTCTTTTTTTTATTTAGTTGTATTTATTTTGTAGTGCTAGGGATCAGACTGAGGGCCTCAGGCAGGCTAGGCAAGTGCTCTACCACTGAAATACATCCTTAGCCCTTCAGCAGCCTTCCTTAGATGTACTAGTCCTCTACTTTAGAAAGAATGTTGTTGTTCACTGCTACGTTAATGTTTCTCTTGGCTCAGAGGAGGTTTGGTATTTTCTCATTTATATGGTTGTAGATTATAGCTGCCTTAGGACTTTTACTACTTTTTATTTTTGACACAGGTTCTCACTAAATTGCCCAGGCTGTCCTTGAGGTAGGATCCTCCTGTTTTAGCCTCCTGAATAGCTGGGATTACAAGCATGTGTCAACATACCTGGACTTTTTAATCTCTTCTCTAGCATCTTCATTCCTTTGAAATTAGAGCAGAGATAGAAAAGCCACAGAGAGGTGAATTGGATGGCTGCTCCTGAAGTGTGGAGCATTTTATAGTGACATTACTTTTTAGGTTGTTGCCTTTGCTACCTTCAGTTTTCCATATCTTGAAGCCAGTTGACTGTGAGTACAGATATATTCAGTGTTCATGAGGTTTAGGAGGATAGAGTCATGCTACTCAAGTCAATACAGTAAACTAGTGATCCATATATGTCATATTATTCATTAATTAAAAAAAAACTATCAAGAAGGCCATATATATTGTCTGCATATTTTCTATTTTCTCTCTGTAGTTTATTTTTGTATTTGGCAACTAAACTCAGAGTGCGTTACCACTGAGCTACATCCTCAGTCCTTATTTACTTATTATTTCTTTTTTTTTTTTTAAATATTTATTTTTTAGTTGTAAGTAGACAGAATATCTTTATTTTATTTTTATGTGGTGCTGAGGATCGAACCCAGTGCCTCACGCGTGCTAGGCGGGCACGCTACCACTGCGCCATAACCCCAGCCCCTTATTATTTCTTTTTAAAAATTCTTTTTAGATATACGTGACAGAGTGTATTTTGACATATTATACATACGTGGAGTAAAACTTATCCTAATTAGGATCTCATTCTTGTGGTTGTGTATTTATTTATTTTGAAACAGGGTTTTGCTAAATTGCTGAGGCTAGCCTTGAACTTTTGATCTTCCTGCCTCAGCCACCAGAGTTGCTGGGATTACGGGTATGCACCACTATGCCTGGTGTAAGACAGCTATCTCTGTATTGCCCAAGTTGACCTCAAACTCATAATTATGCTTCCTCCACTTCTCCAATTAGCTAGGATTATAGACTCCTGCCACCATGTCCTACTCTCCCTGTAGATTATTCAGATTATAATCAGTGGGTATTTGGGTACACATGGGGTCTGAATGAAGAGATTATCTTAATAATTAGATTATCTTAATGGCCTCTGTCATAGATGGTCTTGGTGATCTCTGTATTGAGTTCTGTCATGTGGTCATAATATCGGGTAGTCTAATAATTGTTTTTCAGAAGTGTTCTTTGCTGTTGGGCATGGTTGCACACATTCTTAATCCCAGTGACTTGGGAAGCTAAGGCAGGAGGACCACAGTTTGAAGCCAGCCTAGGAAACTTAGTGAGACCCTGTCTGGGAAGGAAAAGAAAAAAAAAAAAAACAGGAAATACAGCTTACTGGTAGAGTGTCCCTGGATTCAGTTCTCATTACCTGCCAATATTGCCACTGCCACCCCACACACAAAGAAATGCTCTTTGCTACTCTCCCGCCTTTTTTTGGTCTGCCTAAAGAACATTTTACTTCTATTGACATTTTTTAAAAATTCAGAGAAGTTACAAATATACTGATCTCAGGGTCAGTTTTCTTTTGTATTGGTCCCATTTCAGTCATGCCAGGCATAGATTGAGAAACCATCTGTGTTTTCAGGGGGATTTGCCCAAAGAATTAACCAAGTTTTAGGCACCCTAAAGTGTAAATTAATTCTCTATATACTTATTACAGCTTTCTCTTGCTTCTATGGCAGATTTCTAGGAAGATTTTCTTAATCTTTAATTCCCAAATATTTGTATATCTACAGTTGATCTGTTTCCCAAAGTCTAGTCTCACATTTGAGTTACAGAAACATCTAAACATATGGATTATTTATCTTGAGGTCCTCTTGTTGATTGCTCAAATCAAAAATATTAAAACTGAAGTTCTAGGCTGGGGTTATGGCTCAGTGGTAGCGTGCTTAGCACGTGTGAGGCACTGGGTTTGATCCTCAGCACCACATAAAAAAATAAAGATATTCTGTCCACCTACAACAAAAAAATAAAAATTTAAAAAAAAGAAAACTGATGTTCTGTTGTGTTTCTGCCATCCCCTAATACTCAGAACAGTATAATCCTTTCTTTTTAATTTCTTCTTGTTACCACATAGTCCTCCATTTATAGAAGCTTCCCATCTCACTTTCTTTCATACTGGAGATTGAACCTGGGGTGCTTTACCACTGAGCTACATTCCCAGCCATTTTTCTTTTTCTTTTCCTTTTCCTTTTCCTTTTCCTTTTCTTTCTTCCTAACTTTATTCCTTCCTTTTCTTTTCCTTTTCCTTTCCTTTTTCGAGACAGGATCTCACTAAGTTGCTTAGGGCCTTGCTAGGTTGCTGAGGTTGACCTTGAACTTGTGTTCTTCCTGCCTTCTCAGGTTGCTGGATCATAGGTGTGTATCACCATGCCTGGCTAGAAAGTCTTTTTTTTATCTCCTCAATTATTGGAATCATTAAGTCATCTTGCATTTTTCTTGAACATGATAGCTACAAATTTTTCTTCATATTTTTTTTAGTTGATTTTTTTTATTGTTTTGTTCTTTTCCTTTTTTTCTTATTTTTCTTTTTTGTCTCTCATTATATTTTTCACTTTTGCTCTACATTATTTTCATTTGGTCTTGTCTAGTCTATTTCAATCATTTCCAAATTTTCCTCATGTAATCTTACCCTATTTTGCCTTTCATCTCTGAAGAGCAGCTTTGTCTTATGTATCTTTGTTTCTGAAACAGATAAATTGTTATTTTATGATAATATAACCTTATTTTATTAGTTATATGACATGTTGACCTATCTTAAGTGTAATCTATTAATCATTTAGAGAATTCATGTGAACTTTGTTTTTTAGTGTCATGAACAAGTCTGGGGTGAACCGTGTAGTTTGGAAAAGACCTCGGCTCACTCACAATGGACCTGTTAGAAGGAGCACAGTTATTGACCAGATTCCCTTTCTGGCAGTAGCAAGAGCACTTGGTAAGTAGGAGTTACTTTTGGTGAAATCATGTTAGATTTTTGTAATATATGATGGCAAAATAGAAGAGAACACAGAGCTAATCTCTTAGTTGGCACATTATGAGGGTGGAGATACCATGATATTAATGATTTCAAACTTAATTGAAGAAAAGGTGAAGATATATATTTCAATGCCAGTTGCTCTTTAGTTATGAGTCATGATCAATGTCTTGCCACTTCCATCTATTCTTAGGGACATATATGTATGCCTAGGCTTAATGTTACCCTAAAAACTATTTTTAAATATCTTTTCCTACTTTAGCCCTTAATATTCCTAAGAGTCTTCAAGACTCTTTTTTTCTTTTGCAAAATAAATTTCCTGGGCTGGGGATACAGCTCAGCTGGTAGAGTGCTTACCTCACATGCACAAAGCCCTGGGTTCAATCCCCTGCACCACAAAAAACAAAAACAAAAAATGTCCATGACAAAATAAAATAGTTCTTGTCTGGTCTAGTTGGCTTTGGAAGGAAGGCTAGAGCATTATAACTATTTTAATATCTTACATTTGCTCTGCTACTTGGGGGTAGTTTTAATATCTCTAAGAAAACACTAGTTTGGGCTGAGGTTATGGCACAGTGGTAGCGTGCCCGCCTAGCATGCATGAGGCACTGGGTTCGATCCTCAGCACCACATAAAAATAAAATAAAAATATTCTGTCCACCTACAACTAAAAAATATTAAAAAAAAAAAGAAAACACCAATTTGTTCCTTCTCTTATTTTTTCTTCTAATAGATATTTGAGTACCAACTTGGTACAAGGCATTATGATAGGCTTTGAAGGCATAATGCATATTTACTTTCTGTCCTCATAGAGTAAAGCCATGCAATTGAGGAGATAAGCAATAAAGGAAGTAAGCTTATAAGTGAAGTAATTACAGATTAGGTAATATGAAAGAAAGAAACGGTGCTGTGATAAAGAATAATTTAGAAGGGAAAAACTATTTTAGAGAGTATGATGAAGATGTTACTTTTAGGAAGTTTTGTATTAGTTGAGATTTGAAGGACAAAGGAGCTAGTCTTGGGCTGGGGTTGTGGTTCAGTGATAGAGCGCTTGCCTCACATGTGTGAGGCACTGGGTTCGATCCTTAGCACCACATATAAATAAATAAATAAAATACAGGTATTGTGTCCATCCACAACTAAAAAAATATTAAAAAAAAAAAAAAAAAAAGAGCTGGTCTTGTGGTGGGAGAATATTCTAGGCAAGGATCCTGAAATGGGAACTAGCTTAACATGTACTAGGAATTGTCAAAAGACTGAAGCTGGTGAAGTGGACATGGGCCATATCATAGTAGAAACTTACATTTTGGTTTGATTGCAGTGGGAAACATTGTAGGATATAATTAAGGAATAACAACATCTGACTTGCCTTTTAAAATGATCATCATACCTACTATGTACAATCTCTTATTGATCTTTTTTTAAATATATATTTTTTAGTTGTAGGTGGACACAATATCTTTTTTATTTTTATTTTTATGTGGTGCTGAGGATCGAACCCAGTGCCTTACACATGCTAGGCGAGTGCTCTACCACTGAGCCACAACCCCAGCTTCTCTTACTGATCTGTCATGATCAAATGCACATAGTCCTATTCTTTGTGGAATCTATAACCTACTGGGGGGAATAGAAAATAAACAAATGAGAAAATCATTCCAAAAAGTGTCATCTTTAAAGGAATTAAACAAGTGATATGCCAGTAATTGATGGGAGGGATAGTGGGTATCAGGAGAGACATAAGGAACATTTGTTAAGGAGGTGATATTTAAGTAAGATTTCAAGGAGAGAAAGGGGCAAAGGATAATAGCAAACAGAGCCAAAGGTTTGCCAGGGCCCATAGATGGCTAGTGGACATTTTGATTCTTGCTTCCTTTTAAATAATACTATGGTTTCCTTTTGGGAAATTATATCTTTTGTGCTATGTGAAGTCTTAAATATTCTTGTTCAAGGTCTTTTTTTTAAAATATTTTGCTTTGTTGTAGATGAACACAATACCTTTATTTATTTTATGTGGTGCTGAGGATCGAACCCAGTGCCCCACGCATGCGAGGCAAGCGCTCAACCGCTGAGCCATAGCCTCAGCCCCCCTGTTCAAGGTCTTTTAATAAAACATATAAGAGGAGCATATGATCTCATGTAGGCCAATCAGATTCCGTATTCTATACTATCAAATATAGTAAGAACAATATATTTGTAAGAATTGTAAGCCAGGTGTAGTGGCACATGTCTATAATCCCAGTGACTCAGGAGGCTGAGGCACAAGGATCTCAAGTTTGAGGCCAGCCTTAGCAAATTAGCAAGAACCTGTCTCAAAATAAAAAATAAAAAAAAGGGCTGGGAATGTAGCTTGGTGATAGAGCACCCTGGGTTCAACCTCCAGTACTGCAAAAAATAAAAATGAAACTTTAAAACATTGGGTGTGGTGGTGCATGCCTGTAATTCTAGCTACTTGGGAGGCTGAGGGAAAGGGATTGTTTGAGCCCACAAGCTTGAGACCAGCCTTGGCAACATAGTGGGTCTTGCACTGAAGAAATAGAGGGAGGAAGAAGTGGGGAGACAGAGAGAGAGAAAAAAGAGGGGGAGGAGAAAGAAATGCTTTGGGTGCAGCTCAGCAATTTTCTTAGCATACATGAAGCTCTGGGTTTGATCCAAAGCACCGCCCACACAGAGGAAGAGAAAAACAGCAGAGGAAGTATACCATAGTGGGAAAGAGATGGACTTTAAAGCCAAAATGCTAGTTTTCAATCTCAATACTGTTATTTATTGTACAAATTGGGCAAATTACTTACATTTTGTGACATAGCTTTCTTCATCTGTAATTGGGGCCTAATAATGTTACTATCTTCATCTGTTTTGCATTGCTGGGATAGAAAACTGGGTACTTTATAATGAACAGAGTTTGGGAAGTCCAGTATCAAGATGCTGGCATCTGGTGAGGGCCTTGATGCCTCATCACATGGAAGAAGCAAGAAGATAAGAGAGAGCAAGAGAGGGTTAAGTTCACCTTTTTATTTTGATTTTATTTTTTTTTGGTACTGGAGATTGAACTCAGGGGCACTCGACCACTGAGCCACATCCCCAGCCCTATTTTGTGTTTTATGTAGAGACAGGGTCTCACTGAGTGGCTTAGTGCCTCGCCATTGCTGAAGCTGGCTTTGAACTCGCAATTCTCCTGTCTCAGCCTCCCTAAGTGCTGGGATTACAGGTAAGTTTACCTTTTTAAAGGCATCAGTCTCACCAGTGAGAGTGGAGCTCTCATGGCCTAATTACCTCTTAAAGGTCCCACCTCTTCATGCAGTGATAAGGGTAATTAAATTTCAAATTAGTTTTGGAAGGGGCACATTGAAACTATAGCAGGTATTTGTCTCATACTGTTGTGATTATTGGATGAAGTAATACATGTAAAGTGCTTAGAATTATGCCTGGCGTATCCTAAGTAGTACTCTATAAATGTTACTTGTTGTTACTGTTGTTATTTATTGAACTGGTCGATGACATAATTCAGTTTGTTTTTGAGGATCATTTTAACTATTATATGTGTAAGATTGTAGGGAGATCAAATTGGAGGCAAAGATATCATTTAGAAGCCTATTGTAATATTCTAGGTACTTTACATATTTTATAGATTTTTTTGCAGTACTAGAAGGCTATTTTACTGAGGTCATTCATAGTATAAGCATGTAATACTATTAATCTTCCAGTATTAGCAAGGAAAAAGAAGGGGAGAAGATGTTAATTAGCTGCTGCTTACATTTCAGGTTAGAAGGTAAGTTTGGTTGACTACCACCATTTGTATCATTAGTGAGCATTGAAAATGGGGGCATGACAGTGCATGGTGGCACATGCCTATAATCCCAGGAACTCAGGAGTCTGAGGCCAGCCTAGGAATTTAGTGAGATGCTGTATCAAAATAAAAAATAAAAAAAAGGACTGGGAATGTAGCTCAGTGATGAAACAACCCTGGGTTTAATCTCCAGTACTAGAAACAAACAAACAAAACAACAAAAAATGGGGCATTAGAGGCAAGGAATTGATATTACTTAAAGACCAGAGGGGTTGGGTGCATAGCACACTCCTGTAATCCAGCAGCTTGCAAGGCTGAGTCAGGAGAATCTCAAGTTTGAGGTCAGCTTCAGCAATTTAGCAAGCCCCTAAGCAACTTAGTGAGACTTGACCTCAAAAAATAAAAATAAAAAGGACTGGGGATATATCTCAGTGGTAAAGTGCTCCTGGATTCAGTCCCCAGTACCAAATAAATAAATAGGTTTAGCAGAAGGTTTTGTTTTCATTTTGTGGTTTGTGGAGTTTGAACTTAGTGCCTTGTGTATGCTAGGAAGGTGTTTTATGATGACCAAGCTACATCCCCAACCCTTTTAATTCTCTTTTGAGATAGAGCCTCACTTAGTTGCTGAGGCTGACCTCGAACTTGAGATCCTCCTGCATCAACCTCCCAGTAGCTGGTATTGCAGTCGTGTGCCATCCTGTGCGGCTGAGGGTTTTTTGTTTGTTTTTAAACTGGGAACTCATTGAACCGAGGGCAGGATCTTAACTCTAGGTAAGGTGAACCAAAGTAGATGTCAAATTATTTTGTCTGTATGTGTGTGTATGCCAAGCATTTCAAGTAAGCTTTGAAACCCATAAGTGATTGTGTAGAAGGAGAAAAATGAGAGGAACTGGTAGAGAGGTAGCAGGAAAATCAGCTGGTTCAATCCCCAGTACACACACACAAACACACATACAAAATAGGCAACCTTAGGTGATTTCATTGTTGTGCAAATGTCATACATAAACCTAGATGGTCTAGTTCAGTCACTTGATGCAGTGTCTTGATGGAATTGAGATGCGATAAACAAGGTGTATGAAGCTGCTGATTGGTTAACACAGCAAACTGTCTTATGGTTACCTTTTTTTTTTGGGGGGTACTGAGAATTGAACCCAGGGGCACTCTACCATGGCAGTACATCCGCAGTCCTTTTTGTTTTGAGACAGACTTTCACTAGGTTGCTTAGGGCCTTGCTAAATTGCTGAGTTCAATTTGTGCCTTGAATTTGTGTTCCTACTGCCTCAGCATCCTAGGTTAGTGGAATTACAGGCATACAATGCCATACCTGGCCAGATTTGTGTTTCCGAGATGATTTTGTTTGCGGTTTTAGTATGGATTAGAGGAGACAAAAGTTGTTGGGAAATTCCATGTAAGTCACCCATAGATTGATGGGGGTACAGGAATTTTTTAGATATCCTATGGACCACTGACTTGCTAGGTGCCACAGGAATAAGCAAATGAGAGTTCATTGGAATCAGGATAGGGCCTCCTCTCTTCTGGTGTCCCTTCAGCGCCCCCTATGGAGTAAAAAGGGAAATGAGCAGCTAGCAGTCAACAACCATGTCTGCTAACATCTAAGGCTCCTTCCTTTAGGACCTATGGAAATAATATTCTATGATTCTATTTTGGTGAGCAAACCTATATCAAAACTTTTAGTTTAAAGGCCCACTTCTGATCCGTACTAGTTATTTGATCTTAAATAAAGCCATGTAAGCTGAGTGTGGTAGAGCATGCTCGTAATCCCAACAA
Organism: Xerus rutilus; assembly: GCA_028644305.1. Classification (NCBI taxonomy): domain Eukaryota; kingdom Metazoa; phylum Chordata; class Mammalia; order Rodentia; family Sciuridae; genus Xerus; species Xerus rutilus. Next base: position 32,535,329 of record CM053402.1, on the reverse strand, counting down.
TTTGGGAGGTTAAGGCAGGAGGATTGTAAGCTTGAGGCCACTCTCAACAACTTAGACCATGTCTCAAAAAATTTAAAAAAGACTAGATAGAGCTGGGCGCGGTGGCACAAGCCTGTAATCTCAGCACTTAGGGAGGCTGAGACAGGAGAATCGCGAGTTCAAAACCAGCCTCAGCAACGGCGAGGCACTAAGCAACTCAGTGAGACCCTGTCTCTACCTAAAACACAAAATAGGGCTGGGGATGTGGCTCAGTGGTCGAGTGCCCTTGACTTCAATCTCCAGTACCAAAAAAAAAAAAACCCAAAAAACAGAGTAACTCATCAGTAGAGTATCCCCAAGTTCAATCCCCCAGTACTGCAAAGAGAAAAAAAAAAAAAAGAAAAAGAAAAAGGTGGATGATGCAGAAATCATCAACAAATGCTAAAATATGGCATATTTTGGTGAGGAACAGTTTTTTTTGTATGTGCTTATGGTGCTGGGTATCAAACTTCGCCTTGCCATGCTAGGCAAGCACTCTTACCACTGTGCACATATTACTATGCTCAGAAGGAACTTCAGTATAGTTATTGGAAGAGAAATGATGATAGAAAACTAGGCATAGTTTTTTATTCATTTTCAAAAATGTTTTTAGTTGTAGATGGGCACAATACCTTTATTTATTTATTTTTATGTAGTGCTGAGAATTGAACCCCGTGCCTCACACATGCAAGGCAAGCACTTTATCACTGAGCTACATCCCCAGCCCTTTTTTATTCTTTTTTGGTACTGGGGATTGAACTCGGGGGTACTCGACCACTGAACCACATCCCCAGCCCTATTTTGTGTTTTAGGTAGAGATAGGGTCTCACTGAGTTGCTCAGCACCTCGCTGTTGCTGAGGCTGGCTTTGAACTCGGGATTCTCCTGTCTCAGCCTCCCTAAGTGCTGGGATTATAGGTGTGCACCACTGCACCTGGCTTTTTAATTCATTTTGAAAGGAATACTTTCAATAGCCTACCTTTAAGTAATGCCAAGAACATTGGTGTGGGCATGTAATACCAGCAGCTAAGGATAAGCTAAGGCAGGAGGTTCATAATTTTGAGGCCAGCCTGGGACCCTGTCTCAAAATAAAAAGTAGAAAGGACTGTGGCTGTGGTTGAGTGGTAAAGTGCCCTGGGTTTAATATCAGTACCAAAAAAAAAAAAAAAAGTGTTTGCTGCAGATGTCTGTGTGCATGCACGCACAAGATATATATATATATACATATATATATGTATATATATATGTATGTGCTGGGGATTGAACCCAGGCCTCCCATCTGCTAGGCAAGCCTTCTACCACTGAGGTAAATCCTCAGCTTCTACAAATTGATTTCCTCCCTCCCTCCCTCCCTCCCTCCCTCCCTGAGATTGAACCTAGGTGTACTCTACTACTGAGCTATGTCCCCAGTCCTTTTTTATTTTGGAGCAGGGTCTCACTAGATTATAGATACTGGCCTCCAGCTTGCAATTCTTCTGCCTTAGCTTCCCTAAGTCACTGTTATTACAGGCGTGTGCAACCTTGCCTGCCTGTTGTAGAGTTCTGATGTGTATTCATCGTCAGGTTAAGGGAGTTTCCTTTTATTCCTGGTTTGCTGGCAAGTTTTTAATTATAAATGGATTTTGATTTTATTATACGCTTTTCTGTATCTATGGAAATGAACATGTAGATTTTTTCCTTTAATCTGTTGATCTGGTATCATTAGCTTTGAAATAATATTACTTATTTCTTCTGCTTTCTTCCTCCAGGTGATTTGTGGAGCTATGATTTCTTCAGCGGTGAGTTTGTGGTATCACCTGAACCAGACACAAGTGTCCACACTCTTGATCCCCAGAAGCACAGATACATCATCTTAGGGAGTGATGGACTTTGGAATATGATTCCACCCCAAGACGCAATCTCAATGTGCCAGGACCAAGAGGATAAAAAATACTTGATGGTGAGAAATGAATCAATAATTTTAGTACTTTTAAAAAAAATTTTTTTAGTTGTAGATGGACACAGTATCTTTATTTTTACGTGGTGCTGAGGATTGAACCCAGTGCCTCACACGTGCAAGACAAGTGCTCTACCACTGAGCCACAATTCCAGCCCCAGTACTTATTTTTTAGGACTGAATATTTTTATTACAAACAGAATATGTAGGCCTGAAGTATAGCTCATCAGAGGCCTGGCTTCACTCCTTAGCACCCAATCCCCCTGCAAAAAAAAAACCCAAACCAAACCACACCACTAATAGAATATGTAAATATTAGTCTCTTTAGATTGTGAATTCTTTAAGCTAAGAGTTGTCTCAGTTCATTTTGTTGTCTTGAGACCTAGTGTGTTACATTATCAGAGATCAAAGATTAAATAACATGAAAATTATTTTGTCTAATGGATTATAGATTTGTGGCATGGGTGTGCTAGGGGTTGAACCCAGGGCCTCACACATGCTAGGCAGTGCTATACCACTGGGCTTACTCCTCAGGTGGTGTTGGTTTGTTTTGAGATAGCATCTGGCTAAGTTACCCAAGCTGACCTCCTTGAACTTGGGATCCTTTTACCTTAGCCTCCAGAGTAACTGGGATTACAGGCATATGCATCTGTGCCTGTCTAGATGTAGAATTCTGTTTTTTGTTTGGTTTAGAATTCTTTAATGAACTCAGAGATTATTTGCATACATGACAAAGACAAAAATCAGTTTTGTAGTCTGCCAAAGTTTCCAGAATGAATATTGCAGGAAGCATCCATATAACAGTAACTACAAGTCTAAGAACTGGGAAGGAGAGACATACAGGAAACTCAGGAAGACTGCATTTCTGGAAGAGAGTGATATTTGAACAAGTCTTAATGATGAGGTGAATTTTTCAGGTAATAGAACAAGGGAGAAGAAAGAAGCTTACCATACAAAGGAAATAGCATGTATAAAGTTAGAAAGGAGAGGTGAATATGACACAGGTTTCAGGTTTTATAAGTGGCTTGGTGTGCGTTGGAAGCAAAAGTAGATGAGGCAAGAAGGTTTTGGTTCGTTTGTTCTGGAGTTAAATGTTTATAGTCAGGCAGTAGAGAGTTATGGAAAAGCTGATTTTAGATAGTTTGATCATTGCACAGTGAAAACTAAAATAGAGGGTAGACAATAATGGATATGAGCCTATCTATTGGGAGGCATAGGAAAAATATCTACCTTAGTAATAAAATCAAACAGGTACAAGTTTGGCATTGAAAGAGAATGATTAGTGAAGGATCCCTAAGAAAAGGTGAACTTTTATGAGTGGAATTATAGTTATACAATCGATATCCAGCTCTCTTCATATTCTTTTCTTCTTGTTAGTGGGATGAGACTTTCATTAATGGGTATATTAGACTTCCTCTTTGGGGGCTAATGTTATATTCCAAATAGGAAAATTTACAAATTTAATCTAAAGCAACAATGTTCAAAAAAAGAAAAGAAAAAAAAACAGAAGAAATACATGAGTGATAGAATTGTGATGGCATTTGGGTTTATAAAAAGGAAAAAAGTGATAACATCCAACTTTCTGACGCTGGTAGAGATAGTTTCAAGAAGCAGCACATTATTTTAGTTGAGAGATGTGTATAGTTCATATGTAGACATATTGACTTGGAGGTACCTATGGTTCATCTAGATAGATAGTGTCAGTAGGCAGTTATACATATTTGAGAGTGAAGCCTAGAAATAACTAATTTGTGACTTAGAGTTTGGAAGATCATTGATACCATATGAGATCACTTAGCAAGACTGGTTGAAAAGGACAAAGTGTAAGAGGATCTAAATCTGCAGAATTATAGTGAGCTGAAGAAAAATGTAGGTAAGGTAGTAAAAATGGCTTATGTGAATTTGTTTTTTCACAAAGCTTTGCTGGGAAGAGAAACAGGCATACTGAAAAAAGTGAAAGAGAAAGGCATACTTCAGTGAGTCCTCTCCTAGTGTCTGGAAAGTGATATGCTCTGGGTACTGTGATAAATTCATGCATGCATTAGAGGCTAACGCTGCCTTTCCTCAATTATGAGGTGCATATTTTTTTCACCTTTTAACATCTTTGAAATTAGGATGTTTTTGATCTCTAGTCAAGAACCTATATAAAAAGAACATCAAGGTAAAGTTTCCAAATAGGAGGATGAAAATAGTAAACAGCAGAAATTAATGATGTAGAGATTCACAAAATTGAATAGGGGAAGATTGTTCTTTAAAAAGACAATGAAGTGTGATTGATATTCTTAGAACAAGCAAAAATGCAGAAAAAGTTTGAGTGGACATAGCTCCACTTATCTCTAGCCAAGTGTGGTGTCACATGCCTGTTAATCCCAGCTACTGTAGAGACTGAGCCAGGAGGATCACAAATTCAAAGCCAGCCTCAGCAACTTTGTGAGATCCTGTTTAAAAATAAAAATAAAAAGGACTGGGGATATAGCTTAGTGGTAAAGCACCTCTGGGTTCAATCCCCAGTACCAAAAAAGAAAAAAGAGAAAGAAGATTTACAAAGAAAACCCCACAATTCTAAAATAACTTTGTGCAAATTAATTTGTAAAAGAGGCTAAATTTATTATCTAAAAAAAGGATAAATCAACTCATGAAGGAATTTTTATTTAAGCTTTAATGTATTGATCAGTTGTAACCATAAAATCAATTTGATTGGTTTTAAAACATATCTACCAAAATAAACACTATGCAAGTTGCAACAAGCACTTGTAGCATTAGATAAATTCTTGTATTATAAACAGCTTCAGAAAATTTAAGACAAGAAGACTCCTCAAGCTGTAACTTGATTAGTGCCTTTATTTTATGGCACTAATAAATCTTGATTATAGAACTGGACAAAGAAGGTATAAGAAAGAAGGGAGAAGGTAGTGGTAAAAAAATATGTATATGAAAAAGTGAGACTTGTCTTGGGAATGTAAGGATGGATGGCTTTGTGTGTGTGTTTGTGTGTGTGTGTGTGTGTGTGTGTGTGTGTCTGTCTGTCTGTCTTCCTTTCCAGTGTTGGTGATCTACCCCGGGGTCTTGTGCATGATTGGCAAGTACTGTACCCCAAGCTACATCCCAGCCCCAATATTAAAAATTTAAACAAAGTAGCTGAGTGGAGTTATTTGCAATGTGCAGTCATTAATGTGTTGTAGGAATGAATCCAAGATGAATAATCCCAAATGAAGATGATTTCTTCTGTTCCCAAGGAGAAAAAAAACCCCAGCTTTTTATCCCATTTGAATATATAAACTTCAGGGATGGAAGACATCCAGATGAATTATTGTACTTTGTGTACAGTTAATTATAAATAAATTTATATACTACTGATAATACTCTAATACATTTAGATCATATATAATATGCATTGTAGTATGTTATAGTGCATTAATAGTTTTGTATTTACATTAATTTTTTTATCACATTACATAAAACAATATAGTAATTTTTAAAGTTTCCACATACAGTTTAAGATGTTTAGCAGCTGGGCGCGGTGGCGCACGCCTGTAATCCCAGCACTTTGAGAGGCTGAGACAGGAGAATCACGAGTTCAAAGCCAGCCTCAGCAAGGGCGAGGTGCTAAGCAACTCAGTGAGACCCTGTCTCTACATAAAACACAAAATAGGGCTGGGGATGTAGCTCAGTGGTCGAGTGCCCCTGAGTTCAATCCTTGGTACCAAAAAAATAAAAGACATTTAGCCCTATTTGTGGAACACATTTTCATTTCTATTCTTTGAAACTTAGGAAAAAAAATAGTTTTCTTTTGGTACTTGGTATTGAACCCAGGGTTGGTGCATGCTAAGTACATGCTGTATCGGTGAACTACATCTCTTGCCCCAAAACTTTTAGCAATTGTTTTGTTTCTTTGTTGTTCACAAAGATAGGGCTTAAACCCAGGGCCGCATGCAAGCTAGCTGCACTGAGCCATGTCTCCAGCCCAAAATTTAGCAAATTTTGAATTCATACATGGTTCTATTTTATTTCAAGGCATATTTATTTGCATAACATGAGATTCTTTTCTTTCTGTTGGTATATATTTTCTCTGTATACTGTAACTAATTTTAATACTGTTTTTCATTTTAGGAATGACACTGACCTTTCATATATCTATATTTAGAGAGAGCTGTTTATATTTCCTTGTCTCTGAATTTTTATATTTATATCCTTTAATAATTTGTATGTTGGGTCATCATTTTTTATTTTTAGGAGCTCTTTTAAAGAAATGAGGTCTTTATTATTAATTTAAAAAATTTAGAAATATACTACTTTAACATAGTTATGGGAATTATGGATAAGGTTTGAAAATTTGGGAGTTTTATTTACTTAGGTCACACTGAATACCCATTTTTAAATTTGATACAGATTTAGTGGTAACTAAATGTGAGTTAATGTTTTTTTCTTTTTTCTTTTTTAAATGTAGGGTGAGCCTGGACAATCTTGTGCCAAAATGCTTGTGAATCGGGCACTAGGCCGTTGGAGGCAGCGTATGCTCCGGGCAGATAACACTAGTGCCATAGTCATCTGCATCTCTCCAGGAGTGGACAATCAGGGACACCTCACCAATGAGGATGAGCTCTATCTGAACCTAACTGATAGCCCTTCTTATAATAGTCAAGAAACCTGTGTGATGACTCCTTCTCCATGTTCTACACCACCAGTCAAGGTATACAGTTCTGTTGTTTTAAAAGAATTCCCTTGGTTAGTGTTGCCTACAAAGAAAATGGACGTTTGAGCTAAGTTCAAGGTGATGAATCTTTGTTATGTAATTTATTGTCAGAGAGCTAGCTGCACATCAGTACTAATCTGAATGTCAGCTGTGTATATAGCACTTATTAGAAAAGTGTTTGGTTCCCCTGAAGAATATTAGTGTTTGAAATTTATTGATCCCCTTCTGATGCTGTGAAAATTTGCAAAACTTTTGGAAGTTTATGAAGCACCCTCAACTATAATATTCATTTGAACCTCATAATTCAGATATGGTATTGATTTCAGTATTATCAGTTCCCTTTATCGATAATATGACTGAGAGATTAAACAGTCTGGATAAGGTCATACAGAATCAAAATTGAACTGGATCTTACTTAGAATTGCAGACCTTAAAACTGGATATCGGAGCCGGGCGCGGTGGCTCAAGCCTGTAATCCCAGCACTTAGGGAGGCTGAGACAGGAGGATCGTGAGTTCAAAGCCAGCCTCAGCAATGGCGAGGCACTAAGTAACTCAGTGAGACCCTGTCTCTACATAAAACACAAAATAGGGCTGGGGAGGTGGCTCAGGGGTTAAGTGTCCCTGAGTTCAATCCCTGGTACCAAAAAAAAAAAAAACAAAAAAAAAACAAAAAACTGGATATCGGTTAACACGAGTAAGAAACATCATTCCTATTTCTTAACCATGTTAATATTGAATAAGTTTAATATATGCTGAGAAACAAATGTAAATGGGTGCCACATTTCCCCTTTTCTAATTTATTGAGACCTCAAATACTTGGTTGTGCTTGCATCCTATTTTTCGTACCAAAAATTAGTGATATTGATAATTGCTTTAAAATAAAAAGCAAGGCTAATATGGTTTTCTGAGAGTGTATTTTGAGTGGCCTCACCACTAAAATGGGAAATACAGAAGTATTTTATATTGTATATTCAGGCAGTTGTTTAGGCAGAGAGCTTTTTAGTTTGGGTAGAAGTTTATTATTACCGTTTGGCCTTTTTTTTAACTTCACATGTATATGGCAAAAAATATATATGATATAACAAAGTGGAATCTTTTCATTTAGAAATTAATAAGCTGGGTATGTAGCTCAGTGGTAGAATGCTTGCCTAGCCTGCTTGAAGGCCCTGTGTTTGAACCCCCAGCACTACCAAAAAAATTGACAATTTATTTATTTTATAGTAATGTTCTATAGAAATTCCTTGTCAAAGCTTTCTTTCCTTTGAAATGCTTATCAAATCAGTTTTGAGCTTATGTTTACTTGCCTATTTCTCTCCCCCACCCTGTAGTACTGGGGATTGAATGTAGGGGTGCTCTACCACTGAGCTACATGTCCAGACCTTTTTATTTTTTATTTTGAGACAGGGTCACACTACGTTGCTGAGGCTGGCCTCGAACTTGTAATCCTCCTGCCCCAGCCTCCCAAGTTGCTGGGATTACAGGTGTGCACCATATGGCTGGCTATTTGCCTTTTTCTGAATATTGTATGTATTCATTACTTTTTTGTTCCCTGATTTACTTGAATAGTTGATCTTTAGTTAGAATAGAAGGAAACATTGGGGTTATGTATTGATAAGGGAGTGAGTATTGTGATTGTAGTAAATACTCTTAATGTTGACCTCAAAGAAAAATTTGCAGTCTGTTGATTGGCATTAGGAAAACTGTACATAAAATATGTTTTAAAAATTATTTCTTAGGCCAGGCACAGTGGCATATAGCTGTAATCCTACCTACTTGGGTGGCTGAGGCAAGAGGACAATTTTGAGGCCAGCCTGGACAACTTAGCAAGATTTGTCTCAAAATAAAATTTAGGGGTTGGGGTTGTAGCTCAGTGGTAGAGTGCTTGCCTAGCATGTGTGAGGCAGTGGGTTTCATCCTGAGCACCACACGCACACACACACACACACACACACAAAACCATAAATAAAGTTTAAATTCTTTACAAAAAAACAAAATTTATAAAGGTGGGGAATTGATGGTGTTGCTCAGATGTGGACTACTTACCTAGCATGTGCAAGGCCCTTGGGTCAATCCTCAGTACTGGAAAAAAAATTTTTTTTAGGCTGAATCAAGAGGATTGTTTGAGCCTAGAAGTTTGAAATACCTGGGTAATGTGACACTGTCTCCAAAAAAAAACCCAAACAGACCTCAAATTCTGAGATATAATCATCTAAAAATAAGACCAGAGTTAAAGTAAGGAGTGTTGTTGTTGGTTTTGGTAAGCACTGAGCTACAGTCCTAGCCTCCCTCCTTTTTTTAAAATTTTATTTAAAATTTTGATACAAGTTATCCCTAAATTGCCAGACTGGCATCCTGCTTGTGATCTTCCTGCCTCAGCCTCTGCTTCCTGCGTAGCTGGGATTACAGGCATGTGCCAGCAGGCCTGGCTGATAAGGAGATTTTTTTTGCATGCACTGATTTATATGCAGGGATGGTTTGTTGTTAACCAGTTATCCCTTTCCAAATGTAGGGAAATATTTAGATCAATTTAGAATAATTAGAATTGATTGTGCTAACAAGTAGTGGAAGCAAATCTGCCCTATAATAAATAGCTTTTATTTATTTTTATTTGCTTACCTTAATTGACTTAAAGGGAGGTATTCACTAACATCTCTGATTTATTTCATTTTGTAATATCCTATATCTAATAACATCTAGATAAATGCAATGACAATTGAGTTAAGACTTATTCACATTTAGCTGAGTGTGGGTAGTGAATGCCTATAATTACAAGTTCAAGGACAGCATTGGCAACTTAGCAAGATCCTGCCTCTAAATAAAAATAAATAAGGGGGCTGGGGTTGTGGCTCAGTGGTAGAGCGCTTGCCTCGTATGTGTGAGGCACTGGGTTCGATCCTCAGCACCACATAAAATAAATAAAGGTATTGTGTTCATCTATAACTAAATAAAAATATTTAAAATAAATAAATAAATAAATAAATAAATAAATAAATAAATAAATAAGGGCTGGGGTTGTAGCTCAGTGGTAGAGCGCTTGCCTAGCATGTGTGAGGTGCTGGGTTCAATCCACAGCACCACATAAAAATAAAACAATAAAATAAAGGCATTCTGTCCATACATAAGTACAAAAACATCCAAATAAATAAATAAATAGATAGATAGATAGATAGATAGATAGATAGATAGATAAATAAATAAATGGACTGGGATATAGCTCAGTGATATAGCACCCCTGGGTTCAATCTAGTATTCTACCACTACACGCGCATGCACCAAAAAAAAAAAAAAAAAAAAAAGGTTTTTCATATTTTAGCATGTCAGGTCAGGTTAATCTACAGACATGTCAACCTCAGTTTGATTCTGGTGTGTTATTCTTTGTTTTGGGGTAGGTATGGTGAAAATACTGTGGTTTAAGGGATGGCTATGGCACACATTTCTTTCTCCATTCTTTCTGTAGGGCAGAACTAAATTTAGTTGTCACTTCAGAAAGAAAGCATTTTCTCTCTTTCTTCCTATCTATCTATCTATCTATCTATCTATCCATCCATCCATCCATCCATCCATCCTGGGGATTGAACCAAGGACATGTAACCACTGGAGTCATATCCCCAGCCCTTTTTATTTTGAGAGACAAGGTCTTGCTAAATTGCCCAGCCTCTCTTTGAACTTAGGATCCTCCTGCCTGAGGTTCCTGAGTTGCTAGAATTAGAAGCATGTACCACTGGGCCCAGCAAAAGTATATTTTTAATAAAAAGGAGAGGCAGCACCAAGTTCTCCCCCTGCCCTGCAATGTTCACACCTATGGTTAAATTGAGATATTTAAGTCTACAAGATTCTGTATGCTTAAGGTTCCCATTTCTTTCAATTCTAGATACATTAGAGGAAACTTTCTTACTACAAGTATGTATTTATACAGAACTTTTGAGATAGGTGTTTACTTACATGGATTTTATATCAGAGGAAGATCTCATAATGTGTCATCATTTACTATACATGTGTTAATCATATGTTAATATTTTATGAATGGTTGAGAGTTCACTTGAGGGAAATTTTACACACTTGGGGGAGACTTATATTTGCATTTTGATTCTTTTTTAAATGTTCTTTTTAGTTATACCTGACAGTAGAATGTATTTTGACATATGTACACATGGAGTATAATTTCCCATTTTTGTGTTTGTACATGATATATTCATTTATTAACATAGGAAAGTTACGTCTGATTCATTCTACTGTCTTTCCCTGCGTTTTGATTCTTGCCTTGAGAAACTATTAAGATAGTGGTTTTATAAAATATTATTACTTTGGAAGATTTGGGTTTGGATTAGCTGGGCATGGTGGTACATACCTGTAAGCCTAGCTACTCAGGAGGCTGAGGCAGAAGGATTACAAGTTTAAAGCGAGCCTGGGCAACTTAGCAAGACCCTGTCTCAAAATAAAAAGTAAAAGGGCAGGTGATGTAGCTCAGTCGTAAGAGTGCTCCTGGGTTCAATCCCCAGTACTCAAAAAAAAAAAAAAAAAAAAAAGTTTAGGTAGGCATTTGTTTGAGTTATCATAAAATTAGGATGCTGTTAATAGCTTTTTGAAGCAATTTTTTGATGGACCCTGTGGAAAAATACAAGGCTTTGTGTAAAACAATTGGATTTATGCGGCTGGGGATGTAGCTCAGTTTGTAGATTGCTTGTCTGACATGGATGAGGCCCTGGGTTCTATCTCTGCACTGCACAACACACATTTTAGAGTTGTTTCTTTAGTGTATAGTTATTGCTACACAAAATTAAAATGTACATAGATTATGATACTTTTAATCTTCATGTTTGGATACAGAGTGAAGGTGCTAGTACATGTGTGTCTATGGTTATTTTTAGGGTCTGTTTTTAAATCTTGTTCCTTAAAGTATCTTATTTTTGGTTACTCACTGGTAAACAGGAAATACTTGTGACCAGATGAATTTTAACCCACTCTGATAGATTGCTTCTTTCATCTGTTACTGCAAAGACAGGATTGAGTGTCATCGTTACCTTTATATTGCTTTCCACTCACCTAGGTTACCCTCATAGAGCCTTGTAACATAGTTCAGTGACTATATAGTAAATAAGTGACTAAATGCATGTCATATTTTGCCTTCTTAATCACTTCATAAGGAGCCTAATATGTGTCATGGATTTGTTGAGTTCTAGGATAAATTATTTCTTATTTGTTTTACCTTCTTGTTTTTCAGTCACTGGATGAGGATCAATGGCCAAGGCTGAACTCTAAGGACCATATACCTGCCCTTGTTCGTAGTAATGCCTTCTCAGAGAATTTTTTAGAGGTCCCAGCTGAGATAGCTCGAGGGAGTGTCCAGGCTATAGTTATACCCTCAAAGGATCCAGAGCCACTTGAAGAAAATTGTACTAAAGCCCTGACTTTAAGGATACACGATTCTTTGAATAATACCCTGTCAGTTGGCCTTGTGCCTACAAATTCAACAAATACCATCTTGGACCAAAAAAATTTAAAGATGTCAACTCCCGGTCAAATGAAAGCTCAAGAAGTTGAAAGAACCCCTCCGGCAAACTTTAAAAGGACATTAGAAGAATCCAACTCTGGCCCCCTTATGAAGAAGCATAGACGAAATGGCTTAAGTCGAAGTGGTGGTGCTCAACCTGGAAGCCTCCCTACAACCTCACAGCGAAAGAACTCTGTTAAGCTCACCATGCGACGCAGACTTAGGGGACACAAAAAAATTGGAAATCCTTTACTACATCAGCACAGGAAAACCGTTTGTGTTTGCTGAAAAGTATCTGGGAATCAAGGTTTTTCCAAACTTAGGATATAAGAGGGCTTTTTAAATTTGGCGATGAAGTTGAACTTTTTTTAAGGGGACAAAATAAAAAGAGTATACAGTTTGACTTTTATGGAATTTAACAATTTTATCCTGGCCTTGTATTTGCTTGTATTATAAATGTGAATTTTGTAGATGTTAGGATATAAGTTGCTGTACAATGTGTGTAAATTTGTATCCTTCACACAAACTCAGTCTCCTATTCTGATACACAGTAATTGTGACAACAGGGCTAAATGTTTTAAAAAAATCAAAAGAATCTATTAGATTTTAGAAATACATTTACACTTTTTAAAATGCTTATTAAAAAATTTGTACAAGCCACTTGTGATGGAAACAACACAACTTTTTAAAGTAAATTATTAAGCAGACTGGAAGAGTGATGTATTTTCATAGTGACCTGTGTTCCACTTAATGTTTCCTAGAGACTACTTGTGTCTTTTAAAAATTATTTTTTATTTCTAATTTCATAATTCAGAACTAAATTTTTCATAGAAGTGTTGAGCCATGCTAAAGTAGCTGGATGTTAGTTTCCTTGTCCTAATTAAAACACTATGCAGGATCTTTTACTTCATTAGCATTTTTCTAAAACATTAACCATCAGATATACTCACTGAATCTTGGTGTGTGTTTGCCTAAAACAATGCCCTTCTCAGTCTTCCCAGACCAGTGGCATTATTAGTTCTTTAAATAGTTATCCCCTTCTAGTGTTTGCTTAAATATGTGAAGTTTTTCTTGCTATTTCAATAACAGATGGTGCTGCTAATTTCCAACATTTCTTAAATTATTTTATATCATACAGTTTTCATTGATTATATGAGTATGTTTGTTCATCTAATAAATCAGTGAGCTGTTCTTCATGTAACTGGATTTTTGTTGGTGGTTTGTTTTAATGGTATATATTAATAGTCTATTATGGGCGCAAGCCTGTAATCCCAGCACTTAGGGAGGCTGAGACAGGAAAATCGCGAGTTCAAAGCCAGCCTCAGCAAGGGCGAGGCGCTAAGCAACTCAGTGAGACCCTGTCTCTACATAAAACACAAAATAGGGCTGGGGATGTGGCTCAGTGGTCGAGTGCCCCTGAGTTCAATCTCTAGTACCCGCCCCCAAAATAGTCTATTATGCTATAATGCTTTAGAGTAATGACTTAAATATGTGTACTATTCATTTTTAAACTGAATTTTAAATTTTAATATAGAATGTATAGAAACAAACAATAACCAAAAAGGATATGATTAAATTATGATTTATGAGTATTTGGTGAAATATGTAGCAATTAACCATGAATAAATCAGGGTCTGGAGATGTAATTCAGTGGTAAAGTGCTTGCTTAGCACATATAAGGTCCTGGGTTCCAACCCCTAGTACCACCAAAAAAACCCCCAAAAACAAAAAACAAGCCAAAAAAACCCAACACCCACAGCCTAATATTTATACTTTGGTAGTATAGTGGGGAAAAGGGACAATACTAAGGCACCAAGAGTATATAATTTTGGTGTGGTGAATTGTGTTCTGTGAGAAAAAATTTAAATTTTATTAATTAGGAACAAGAAATCTCATTGAGAGATTAACAAGTTAATTCATGGGTTGAGATTGTAGCTCAGTGGTACAATGCCTGCTGAGGCCCTAGGTTCAATCTCCAGCACCAAATTAAAGAATTTAGACATGTAATGTTGATTATGTCACATATACTAGAAACTGTGTACTTGGAAGCATACCATTTTTCTATGGAAGGATTAATTGAGAACCAATGATGGAGGTCAAATGTTATTTGTGGCTGCTTTATTGGTTTGAGTTCTTTTGTGGTGGGGATTAAACCTAAGACCTGCATGCTAAGTATGTGCTTTACCACAGCTACATGTCCAGCTCTGTGTGGCTGGTTTTTAAGGATTTTTTTCCTCCTTTTGGTACTGGGGATCAAATCCAGGGCCTCATACATTCCAGAGTGCTCTATTATTGAACTACCTCCCAGCTTACAGATTTTTGAATATTGAAGAATTTGTTTTTAATATCTTTCCAAGATAGAGACATAGCAACTAATAGACAATTTTGGAGTCAATTTATTGTGAAGGACTTTTCCATCTTTTATATCTATGGTATTTTAGCTGCACCAAGTAGAAATTCAGCAAATATATGTGTATATTAGAATCTGTTTAGCTACTTTTCACTTTTATCTCCTAGTGGTTGTAAATAAAACATTCCTGTTCATGAAGTTAAAATATCCATTTGATTAGTGTAATGGATTATGTAATCTTTATTTTTCCAGTGCTGGGGGAGACACACATGCTGAGCCAAGTGCTCTACCACTGAGTGATATCCCCAGCCCCTAACAGAGCTTTCATAAGATGTGTACTAGCTGTGTTTTCATAACAGCATTAATGAACAATGGTATTTTCATCATAAAGATACCTGAAAAATTCATGTTTTGGAGGAAAGCATTTCAGTATATTTTACCCCCTAAATATACTATGCCATTAACAAAAGTTAAGAACTTAAATTTTAATCTTTGAAGCAAAATATTTTGGCAGAAGTATTGGTTACATTAGGAATTATACATTGTTTTATACTTGATCAATATTTGATCTCTTAAAGTGGAATGTAGAAACTTTACCATTGTATTGCCCTCTCTGTTACTGTCTTATATATCACATCTGTAAACATGGAAAATCCAATCAAGTACTGTTACAGTTTTTGCTATCTGTAATGAAACATTTTTTTCTTTCCTTCCTTGTTTCCTTCTTTCTATACTGGGGATTAAACCCAGGGGTGCTCCACCACTGAGCTATATCCTCATCCATTTTTTATATTTATTTTGAGATAGGGTCTTGCTAAATTGACCAGTCTGGCCTTGAACTCGTGATCCTCCTGGCTCAGCCTTTTGAATTGCTTGGATTACAGGTGTGCACCACTGAGCTTGGCTATCTTTTTTTAAAATGAGATTTTTCTTTCTCTCTCTCTCGTTTTTTTTGGTAGATGGTTTCTTGATATGTTCCCCCAGGCTGGTAAGTGATCCTTCTGCCTCAGCCTTCCAAGTAGCTCTGACTAGAGGTGTGGGTGCAATTCTGTTTTTTTTTGGTACCGGGGATTGAACTCAGAGGTACTTGACCACTGAGCCACATCCCCAGCCCTATTTTGTGTTTTATGTAGAGACAGGGTCTCACTGAGTTGCTTAGCGCCTCGCCGTTGCTGAGGCTGGCTTTGAACTTGTGATTCTCCTGTTTCAGTCTCCCTAAATGCTGGGATTACAGGCTTGCACCACTGTGCCCGGCTGCAACTCTTGTCTTTTAATTAATTGTAAATGAAATTAAAATTAAATATTAAATATATGTTCTTTTGTGGTGCTGGGGATTGAACCCAGGGCCTTGTGTATGCGAGGCAAGCACTTGTCCAACTGAGCTATATCCCCAACCCTAAAAGTTAAAATATTGTCAGGTGTGGTGGTGCACGCCTATAATCCCAGGGGCTCAGAAGGCTGAGGCAGGAGGATCACAAGTTCAAAGCCAGCCTCCACAATTTAGTGAGGCCCTAAACAACTCAGTGAGACTGTCTATAAATAAGATATTTTAAAAAGGGCTGGGGATGTGTGTCAGTGGTTAAACACCACTGGGTTCAATCCCGGGTACAAAAAAACATTATTAATATTCACCGTAGTTGTGTAAGAAAATAGATTAATTTGGCACTGTTAAAATTCAAGTGTTAGCTGGGTGTGATGGTGCACATGCATAATCCCACTTACTCCAGAAATTGAGGAAGGCAAATTCAAGGACAGCTTAAGCAACTTGGTGAGACCCTGTCTCAAAATTTAAAAAGGCTGGGGATGTAGTCAGTGGTAGAGCACTTGCCTATCATGGGCGAGCCCTTGGGCTCAATCTCCCCAAACTGCAAGAAAAAAAATGACACTTCTTAGCTGAAATTCCTCCAATAGTTTCCCATCCTAGAAAAAAACTGAAACTCCTTATAATTCTGTGTAAGACTGTATTACATCTGTCCATTCCTTACCTTCCCTAACTAGTTTGCAGTAACGATCAACTTAATTCACTTATTTGAGCTGTACTGATTTTCTTGTTTTTCCTTAAAACTCTTCTTAGGGGCTTGGTAATTTGATCCTTTTGTCTGGACTTCTGCTTTTTCAGAATGTCTTACTCATTTATTTGAGGGTTTTATTTAAATGTTATCTCCAGGCTGGGAGTAGACTAGAGCATGTGCTTAACATGCTTGAGGCTGTGGGTTCAACCCCCAACACAACACAAGACAAAACAACACACACAAAACAAATATCCCTGACTGTACTTACTATCTTTTTTTTTTGTTTTGTGCTGGGGATTGAACCCAAGGGTGTTTTACCACTGATCTACATCGCCAGCCCTATTATTTTTTTGAGACGGGATCTCACTCAATTACTGAGGCTTACCTCTAACACAAGGTTCTCCTGCCTCAAGTCCTAAGCAGCTGGGATTTAAGTGTGACCTGGTCCTGACAGTACTATCTAAAATAAGCCATCTGCTGCATGTATTTATCTGAATTCTTTTTCTCCATGGCATTTTACACTACTTCACCTTAGTTTGTGTTCGTTTCTGTCTTCCTATCAGGGTGTAAATTCTTTGGCTAAGTACAAGTGCAATGACTTGTCAATTTGTTCAAGGCTATATACCCACTCAGAACATACCTAACACTTGAGAAGTACTCAGGTATTAGTTGAATACATGAATGAATGAACTTGCGCACAGATATATCCTTTATGATTTTGCTTGCTTGATTTTTCCATAGCTTTGAAGAGAAATAGTCGAAGAGTTATGAAGTTTAACAATGCGTATAAAACAGCTCTGTAGCTGGGCACAGTGGCGCATGCCTGTAATCACAGCAACTTGGGAAGCTGAGGCAGAAGGATCTCAAGTTTGAGGTCAGCCTCAGCAATTTAGTGAGACCTTGTCTCAAAATAAAATTTACAAAGGACTGTGAATGTAACTCAGTGGTAGTGTCCCTGGGTTCAATCCCAGTTCCAGAAAAACTAAATAAATAAAAGTTACGTAGGAGGCTGGGATTGTGGCTCAGTGGTAGAGCGCTTGCCTGGCAAGTGTGAGGCACTGGGTTCTATCCTCAGCACCACATAAAAATAAATAAAGATACTGTGTCCATCTACAACTAAAAAAAATTTAACAAAGTTATGTAGGGCTGGTGGTTAGGTCAATGGTAGAGTGCTTCCCTAGTATGCATGAGGCTCCGAGTTCCATCTGCAGTACTACAACTCTGTAAACTGAAAACCTTATTCATATGTTGGTTATCCCATTTGTGGTTATTAGCTATTGCACTCTACATTTTGTTTTTAATACTACTCTGGGTTCTGGACAGCATATTAACAATAGTTATTTCATTCAAATAAATCTTAATTTTTAAATACTTGTGGGTCCACGGCTGTTGGGTGTTGAGGGGGAGCCAGCAATGTAAAAGGCTTCATCTACTATTGCCTAGGAAGAATTTAACGTTGTAGATGGGGGAAAAAGATTGACAAAACAGAAGCACCCAAAACACATTACAGAGACAATAAAGAAGCTTCGCTGGCACTGGTCTATAATCCCAGTGGCTAAAGAGGCTGAGGCAGGAGGATTCTATGTTCAAAGCCAGCCTCAGAACTTAGGCTGCAAGCAACCTAGTGAGACCCTGTCTCAAAAAATAAAAAGGGCTGGGGATACAGCTTAGTGCCCTTGGTTTCAATCCCTGGTACAAAAAAGAAAAAGATAAAGATGTACAACAGTAAAAGCAGAAGGAATTCAGAATGTTGGGAAGATTCCTTCTATAGTCAGTTTAATGTAGGAAACTTATTTGGGGCGGGGTACTGGGGATTGAATCCAAGGGCTCTTAACCACTGAACTGCATCTCCAGCCCTTTTTAATTTTTATTTTGAGATAGGGTATCAATAAATTGCTTAGGGCTTCGTTAATTTGCTGATACTGACTTTGAATTTGCCTGCCTTCTGCCTCAGCCTCCCGAGTTATTGTGATGACAGGAGTGCGCCACCGCGTTGGTCTCGTTTCTTTCCTCTCTTTTGGTACCGGGGGGTTGAATCCAAGGGCGCTTAACCACTGAGCCGCATCTCCGCCCTTTTTAAAAAATATTTGAGACAGGATCTTTCTAAGTTGCTGAGGCTGCTTTGAACTTACAGTCCTCTTGCCTCAGTCGAATTACTGGAATCACAGGCGTGTGCCACCGCGCCCAGCGATTCCGTATTTATTTGCGGGGTAGTAGTTTTTCTACTAAACCTTTCCCTCCATTGTGCTAAGATCTTTCTAATGTTTACTGTTGTATCATCCAATTAGTTACAAAAACCGTGCCTATTAATAAGCTATATCTTCATAGAGCTGTTGTTAGCATTAAATTTGGTAATATATATGAAGTATTGCACTTGAAAATGAAAGACTGCTCAATGATCAACAAATGAATTTTTCTTCTTTTAAAAAAATATGACAAAAATGACCATGATTAGATCCAGATAAGGAAGTATAAACTGTGATAAGGAGTCAGTCCTGGTTCTATAAGGGAGCTCAAATCTAACAAGATCATCGCCATGCCCCTTACTCAGAACAACACCGCCTTAGTTCCAGGGCTGATCGGTGGGGCGAGTCAGTCTAGCATCCCGGAAGGTAAACATGTCGCAGAGGGCGGGGCAGAAGGCGGTTTCGGGACCGGTGAGTGGCCAGCTAAGAGTAATTGGCAGCTGCCACATCCACGTGCTTTGAGTTTCGAACCAGCTGTCGCGAGAATTCGATGTAAACAGACCAGTCTCCCTGTCCCCCGGTTCCCAGTCTGAGACGCTTGGGTGAGGTCGGCAGGTGTCTGGGGCATGTTGTTTTTTCCTAAACAAACCCACGAAAGTACTGTCTGCCACTAAAATTAGACATGCTCGTAATCCCTGTCTACCCGACTGCGTTCGCAACCGAACCTGATATATCGACTTCACCCGAACTTACATACTGTTGTGTTTTCCCTCCAGCCCCAGCGGATTGGATATGTTCAGGAGGCGGGTCCGCCTCTTTTCTACTTGCTGGTTGGCGAAGCTGACCTCCAAGGGCGGTGCCCGGCTAGGGCCAATTTGCTTCTGGGATTGGCTAGCGGGGTGGTTCCGCTGAGGCGTGGTAGGAAGTGGAAGCCGTCAATCACGAGGGGAGACTCCAAACAGTGAGCCTGGAGCTGGAGAACAGCGTTTACCGGCGGAGCGGCCGGTGAGAGGGCTGGCGGGTCTTTGGCTTTGGGGAGGCTTGGAGCGGACGAGGGGCAGGCAGCGTGAGGAGGCAGTGTTTGGCTGGCAGGAATTCGACGGGGGAGAGGTGTCGAGACTAGAGGGGGAGGGGAGAAGGGCAAGGGGCCAGAGGGCGGCCGGGGGCATCGGTGGCTCCGCGTTGGAGGTTAAGTGGATAGAGCTGTGTGTCTTTCGGGAGAGTGGGGCCTGAGGGGATGGCGAGAGTGGTCCTCAGATGACAGGGCCCTTAAAGAACAGGGGTTGGAAGACTGATTGGGAAAAGAAAGGGTGGAATAGAAATGAGAGGGATAAGGGGGCTGCAGTTGAAAGGTACCTCCTGAGGAAGGAAGGGGTAGCTGGACCAGTTGGGGCAAAAGGTGTAGGAGCTGAGACTCATCAGTTTGGGAGTTTTCAAATAAGGTGATAGAATGCTTCCTACTTAGAAGTGATGCTTTTAGGTTCTTTCGCGATTAGTTCCATGCTCTGGGCTTTAATATTGCTGTCAGTCTTCTTTTAACCTTAAACAAGTAGACTCCATGCTCTTAAAACCTCCTTAGTGATTCAGACTCATTAGATGTTCGAGGATCAGGATTTAGTGATGCAATGGGGAAGGAAAAGGGCCATCTCACACCATGCATATTTATACACATATGTATTTAGACTCTGGAGATTAGGTTACAATAGACAGAGGTTGAAAATATGATTTAAATGTGGCCATGCTGTCTTATTGAGATTCCAAACATGTTTAATCAGAAAGTAGAGGAGTATCATGTTATGGTTCCTTTGGTTCTTGAAATGTTGTTCCATGTGCATATTCACTATCTCAATGTAAAATTTGAGTAAATTCTTTAATTTTGGCTAACAAAGATAGAATGTTTATCTAATTGCTCCTGTGCTGCAATTTCCATCCCATCTCATTCTCTTACCTTTCTAATTTTTTTTTTTTGGTACCAGGGACTGAACTCAGGGGTTCTCGACCACTGAGCCACATCCTTAGCCCTATTTTGTGTTTTATGTAGAGATAGGTTCTCACCAAGTTGCTTAGCGCCTCGCCATTGCTGAGGCTTGCTTTGAACTCTTGATCCTCCTGCCTCAGCCTCCCCATCTGCTGGTATTACAGGCATGCGCCCTGGTGCTGGGCCTCTCTACTGTATATTAACAAGAGAACAGAGGGCCTAGCAGGAGCCTTAACTGTTTTTGGTTCTGAGACATTGTCTGTATTAAAAAAACCTCATGATAATTTGGAATTAAAAAATATTTTCTCTTTCTGGTGTAACAGAAATTTCAGGAAATATTTTGTACTTTGTAGGCTCTCCTTATCCCCCAACAGTCCCATGACTGAGGATTAAATTCAGGGGTGCCTTACTACTGAGCCACATCCCTAGCCCTTTTAATTTGTATTTTGAGATAGAGCAATGCTAAGTTGCTGAGGCTGGCCACACACTTGCCAATCTTCCTGCCTCAGCTCCCAAGTAGCTGGGATTATCTGTTTGTGCCACCATGCCAATCTTTTTAGGCATTTTTCAGAAGAGTTCTCTGGTAAGTAATCATAAAACTTACTTCTTCCCTCTAATAATGATGATTCATCTTTTTCTTTTTGTTCTGGAAACAGGTTTTATGAATGAAGCTATGGCTACAGATTCTCCTAGAAGACCCAGTCGTTGTACTGGTGGAGTTGTGGTTCGCCCTCAGGCTGTCACGTAAGCATACTTCAGATAAGCCCAATAGCTGAAGAAAACTTTACTCAGAATAATAACTAACATTCAAATTTTTGTTTTGTTTCTGTACTGCGCATTGAACCCAGGGGCGATTTACCACTGAGTTACATCCTCAGCCCTTTTGATCTTTTATTTTGAATAGGGTCTTGCTAAATTACTTAGAGCCTTGCTAAATTACTGAGGTTGGCCTCAAACTTGTGATTCTCCTGTCTCAGCCATCTGAGTTGCTGGGATTACAGGTGGGCACCTCTGCTCCCAACATCAGATTTTCTTTTTTAAATAGTGCTTACTTTTGTAAAAATCTTTAAAATTTTGGCTTTATAGGTTGAGGGAATATCATTGCTGAGGCCAAATATAAGGAACAGTTGGAGAGCTATAGAGTACATAAAGAATACTGTGCAAAAGCCTGGAGTCATGGTTTTTCAAACTCCAGGTTTAACAAAGTAGTGGATCACTAAATCAGTTTGGTGGGTCAGAATCTGTGTTTTAAAAAATGACATAGCATCTAGAGCATAGCATACCTCAGTGGTAGACCACTTGCCTAGCATATATGAGATCCTGGGTTAGATCTCTAACACCACAAACAAATAGACTAACATATAAAGGGAAAATATGATTGGGAGTTAGAATTATTTTTTTTTTTTTTTTTTTTTTTTTTTTTTAAATTTTTTTAGCTGTAGATGGATACAATGTCTTTATTTTATTGCTTTGTACGTGGTGCTGAGGATCGAACCCAGGGCCTCACGCATGCGAGGCAAGCGCTCTACCGCTGAGCTATAATCCCAGCCCCGGGAGTTAGAATTATTTCATGTTATGCACAAGTATATTTCTATGTATGTATATGATTACTAGATTGTGATGTAAAATGTATCTCTTACTCTAGGTCTCAATGTTTCCAAGTATCAAGAGTACATTACTAGATATTAGGTATTCTTTGACAAAGACTATATTTTCTAGGAGTTTATAATACAGTGGTTTAAAGAAGTGCATACTTGAGATTAGTATACTTAGCAAAAAGGAAATGATTTCAGCAAAACAGTATGAGAATTTAGAAAGGAATACTTTAGTAGTGTGATCAGACAAGGTTTCATTAAGAAGGTAACAATAAGAATGTATCTTTTAAGGCTGAATAAAATTTAGGTTGTTGGAATCAAGGGTACATTTAGGGCAAAGGGAGTAGGGTGAGCAGATGTGGGAAAGGAAAGCTGTTTTAATAAATGAAATGTAGTCCTGATGCAGAGAAAATGACCTATATAAAGTAGATTGAGGTAGATAATTAAGACCCTTTAGTGCCTGGTAGAGATGAAGCTTGTTTTATGCCTTTTAAAATGCTGTTAGAGGGAAATTGTAGTATTCTTGGATTATCTCCCTTGGGTAGTAGTTTAGCATTTTACAGAAAGATTGCTTTCTGAGATTGACAAAAGAATGTATATAATATGATATTTACCATACTTCCTTTTTCCCTCTACATTTCCTAGAGCTATATTTCTTTTCTAACTATGGATCATAGCAACAAGTTAAACATGTTATTAGCTATGAGTTGGGTACTATTTTAATCTTCATGTTATAGGTGAGGAAACCAAAACAGGGAGAAATTAAATTCTCCTTGGTAACAAAGAGGGGAACCACCATATTAACTTTTTTCTTTCCTTTTTTTTGTGATGCTTGGGGATTGAACCCAGGGAATCATGCGTGCTGGACAAGCACTCTACCACTGAGCTACACTCCCAGCCCTCAAGAAGGGGAGCCAGGATCAAGCCCAGACTGTTTTGTTCTTATTTACTATAAATAGAGACCTGTGTCCTTGTTTAGTATTCTGAGTTGTCTCACAAGATGGTGTTCAAAGCATATTGCATATTACTTTTAGTTAAGCAGTACACACTTCTAGGAGGATTGTTTTTTCAATCTTTCATTCATTCAGTGCTTTTTTTTTTTTTTTAACATGAACACCTGCTTAAGTACTGGCTAGTAAGTTCTGATGATAAAGTGTAAATATAGGCCAGGAATGGTGCTAATCTCTGCTACTGGGAAGCTGAGGCAGGAGGATTGAAAATTTGAGGCCAGCCTGGGTAACTTAGTAAAACCCTATCTCAACAACAACAACAACAACAACAAGAAAAGGGTTGGGGATATAGCTCAGTGGTAGAGTACTTGCCTGGTATGTGGCAGGTTCAATCTCCAGTACTTGGGGTGGGGGGAAGCTTGGCACAATGGCTCATGCCTGTAATCCCAGCAGCTCAGGAGGCTAAAGCAGGAGTATCTCAAGTTCAAAGCTAACCTTAGCAACTCAGTGAGCCCCTGACTCAAAATAAAAAACTAAAAAGGGTTAGAGATATGGCTCAGTGGTTAATCACCGCTGAGTTCAATCCTTGGCACAAAAAAAATATGAGAGATGGGTTCCTTCTTTCCTTGTAGCGGAGCTTATATTCTGGTGGGGGAAATAGTAAATAAGTAAGCAAGTTCATAAGTAATTATAGGTGTCATCCCTGAACAGTATGCCATGATAGAGAATGACAAGGGAGAGTATGTGTAGGGCTATCACTGAAGATCTTTTTGAGGAAGCAGCATTTAAACTGGACATCTGAATGAAAGAAAAGTATGTGGGAACACATCAGACAGAAAGAAAGATGGTGTAGAGGTCTTGATTCAAGGAATAGTGTAGTGTTGCATGGCCTGGTGTTGCATGCTCGTAATCCCAGAGACTCAGGCTGAGACAGGAGGATCTCAAGTTCGAGGCCAGCATCAGCAACTTAGTGAGGCCCTCAGTAGCTAAGTGAGACCACATCTCAAAATAAATAAGAGCTGGGGATGTGGCTCAGTGGAAAAGTGCCTCTGGGTTCAATGCTCAGTACCAAAAGAAAAGAAAAGAAAAAAAAGAATAGTGTAGTGTATTCTAGAAATTGCAGTGGCATATAGGTGAAGCAGAGTATGTTAGCAGAATGGCAAAAAAAAAAAAAAAAGGTTGGAGAGGTAAGCCAATGTTTTTTTGGGAGGGTGCTGGGGATTGAACATGTGCTGTGCCATGGTGCTACTCTAGTCCACAGCCTAATCAGTTTTTTGCTTGTTTTTAGGCCTCATCAATTTTCGAAGGTCTCTAAGGCATTTTTTAAAAATATAGGACAGGGAATGTAACTCATTGGTAGAGTACTTGCTTAGCATGCATTTGGCCCTGGGTTGAATCCCTGACTCTGGGGAAAAAACCAAGCAAACAAAAATAAGTAATAATAGTCTAAGGTGTATTTTTTCCTAGGTTTTAGGATATCTCATGTTATTTTGAGTGTACTTTCTCACATCTTTTCTGAAATTAATTTAGTATTTTGAAGAAATTATTTTTCTACACGCTTAAACCTGTGTACTTCCGTTTAAATTATCTTCAGGGATGGGAGGTAGAGAGATAGCTCAGTGATAGGACCCTTGCCTAACATGTGATTTTCTGGACTCTGTTCCCAACAGCATTAAAAAAACCTCTTATTTAGTATCCTTAACAATGTTATTTTCCCTCACTTTTATGCATTTTGATGTTTTCCCAGGCCTCATGTATGCCAAAAGTTCTGTAAGGAGTTTTTAATAACTTGTTCTAATGTCTGCACTTAGAGCAAAATGTAGACTTATTTGCTACATATAGGTAAGGGACTAGGTTCATAACAAATTTAAAGAGGAGGTCACTAAATACTGAGTCATCAGCAACAGTTTTTGTTGCTCTAAGTAGGGCATTGTTATGCTGTGACTCAAGAGGAAGATCTGTCTTAGCTAGGTATTCTGTCATTATTCCTTCAAACATCAATTAGAAGTTATCTCTATCAAATTAGAAGAGCACGATTATTTTTTCCTTTGGTACTGATGATTGAACCCCAGGGTCTTTCACTTCTAGGCAAGTGCTTTAACACTGAGCTACAGCCTTATCATCTTTAAAAAAAATT
>CM053402.1:32480722-32509883 GCA_028644305.1 Xerus rutilus | reverse complement strand
AAAAAAAAAAAAAAAAAATTATTTGTCTTTTTACAGTACTGGAAATTTAACCCAGGTGTATTCTACTGCTGATATACATCCCCACATCCTCAACCCTTCCTTTATTTTGAGACAAGGTCTCACTAAGTTGCTTAGGGCCTCATTAAGTTGCTGAGGCTGCCTTTGAACTTGTGATCCTCCTGCCTCAGCTTCCTGAGCTGCTGGGATTACAGGCCTGTGCCACTAGTCCTTTTTTAAAAATTTAAGACAGAGTATCATTAAGCTGCCAAGGCAAGCCTTGAAATCTAAGTCTTTCTGTCTCAACTCCCCAGTAAGTGGGATTTATAGGTATGTATCATCACATCTGGCTTTCAAGCATGATTTTTAAAAAGAGATACTGTTTGCCTGATATATACCTGAAATCCTAGTGACTTGCGAGGCTGAGGCAAGAGGAGCGCAAGCTGGCCTCAAAGTTTAGCAAGACCCTCAGCAATATAACAAGACCGTGTCTCATAGTTAAAAATAAAAAAAGGGGCTGGGGTTGTGGCTCAGTGGTAGAGCACTTGCCTAGCATGCGTGAGGCACTGTGTTTGATTCTCAGCACCACATATAAATAAATGAAAAAATAATAACAAAGGTCCATCAACAACTGAAAAAAAAAATTAAAAAAAATAAAAAAGGCTAAGGAAAGCTCAGGTATAGTGCCTCTGGGTTCCATTCCATTACTAATAAGTGAATAGATAAATAAAAACAATTTTAAAAACATTAAAAGCTGAGTTACAATCAAGAGCATATACAAAGATTCAAGAAACTAGGAAGTGTATAAGCAGAATTATCAAGTGATAAGAGAGCCTTTTTTCCTCCCTTGTTTTAATATTGGGAGTGACTTCATTTGGGCTCGCATATAGAACTTTTCCATGGTTTGTCTAAATTTATCATGACAGATTTTATCCATTTTACTCTTTTCCAGAGAGCAGTCCTACATGGAAAGTGTTGTAACTTTTCTTCAGGATGTTGTGCCACAGGTAAGTGTCTTTGCAGAAAAATTAGTTTTACTTTTGTGTGATTGCAGAAATAGTGGTTTGATCTTTTACTGGGAACCTCTGAATACTGTTTCCTAACTTTTTTTTTTTGTACCAGGGATTTAACCCAGGAGTGCTTTACCACAGAGCTATATCCCCAGCCCATTATTTTATTTATTTACATATTTTATTGTTGGGATGAGGTCTCGCTAAAATGCTTAGGGCCTCACTAAGTTGCTGAGGCTGGCCTTGAATTTTCAATACAGATGTGTGCCACTGTGCCTAGTTTACACTTGTTTTTAACAGTGTAAATACTTCAGTTTTGTCATGACAGTGGCATAAGTGTCATTCCTGAAGACTTGCTCTCCTAAGAGGAGTCAAGGTGATAGTTGAGAATTAGAACTTGAGAGTCTCTAGTTGGATTCTCTTTCCAAAATCATTATCTTGTCTGAGTTAAGAGATCTTGGCCTGGTTGATGTAGCTAAGTGGTAGAGCACTTGGCTAGCATGAGGCCCTGGATTCAATCCACAGCAATTAAAAAAAACAAAAGTTGCTGGGCACACACCTGTAATCTCAGTGGCTCAGGAGGCTGAGAGAGGAAGATCGCTAAGGCAAAGCCAGCCTCAGCAACTCAGCGAGACCCTATCTCTAAATAAAATACAAAAACTTGTTGGGTATGTGGCTCAGTGGTTAAGTGCCCCCGAGTTTAAATAAAAAAGTACTTGCCTAAAGTGAGAAAAGAATATATGCTGACTTAATTAACTAATTTTTAATTAAATATTATACCTTAGCACAAATCTTTATCTTTTTATGTATTTTTGTGCCATTTAAGTGGATGCTATTACACTATTTATTTATTGGTGGTACTGGGGATTGAACCCAGTGGGTTTTTTTTTTTTTTGGTACCAGGGATTGAACTCAGGGGCACTCAACCACTGAGCCACATCCCCAGCCCTATTTTGTGTTTTATGTAGAGACAGGGTCTCACTGAGTTGCTTAGGGCCTCGCCGTTGCTGAGGCTGGCTTTGAACTCGGGATTCTTTTGTCTCAGCCTCCCTAAGTGCTGAGATTATAGGTGTGCACCATCGTGTCCTGCTTCAGTGGTGTTTTTACACTGAGCTACATCCACAGTCCTTTTTATTTTTGAGACAGGGTCTTGCCAGGTCGCCCAGGTTGGCCTAGAACTTGTGATCTTCCTGCCTCAGCTTCCTCAGTTGTTGGGATTATAGGCATGCTGCCACCATGCCCAGCTGTTTAGTCAATTTTAATTAAAATAGACCATGGCAATAAAATCTGTGGCATTTGTAAGGAAAAATAAGTGCTTTCTTTTCTGAGGCACTTGGTTAATAAGTCAAATTGCTTGAAACAAGCAGAAATTATTAATAAGTCAGTATACTTTACACATACAGACTGAATATTTAATTGGTAAGGGGATGCAGAGTAAAGAAAAACATGAAAAATGTTATGAAGTACCATTAATTGGAATGAGGAAAATGGTTTGGTATATTTTGAGACAAACTGGCTAAGTGGGTGTGGTAGGTAACGGGACTTCTGTGGCAGTAGAGGGTCTTGTACTGCACAGTATCAGGCTTACATAGCAATTTGGGAGTGAAATCAAACTTACTCCTCCTTTCAACTCTGATCCTCCAAGGAAAAGTCCCTTTTTTTTTTTAAATTTGTAATTTGTCTCCTCTCACAGGGTCTCTTTATTTATTTTTATTTTTTAAATTTTTTTTTTTTTAGTTGTTGATTGACCTTTATTTATTCATTTTTTATATGCGGTGCTGAGAATCGAACCCAGTGCCTCCCATATGCGAGGTAGGCGCTCTACCACTGAGCCACAATCTCAGCCCTCTCACAGGGTCTCTTTATCTATTTATTTATAAAGACACCTTTTATGTGACTAGGAAACATATAGCAGTTTCTATTTATTGGAGGAGAAGGGCATTGGTTAGAAGTTTGAGGGAAGAATTTGCTAGTGGAACAAGAATATCCAATTGAATAGTTTCTATTAGGTGGAAAATAGGGGGCTACTGAAACTGATAGGGTAAAAATAATGGAAATTAAAAGGTTAATTTTGTATACATGACTATAATACATTAGAAAGGAAGTATCAGGTTGTTAATCTGTGCAATTGGCTGTGAAGACCTGGATCAGGTAGGAATAATTTATATAGTTGGTCCCTTCTATGTGAGTCATTATTTTACTTAATGTAGAAAGGAAGTAAAAATTCATACAGCAGGTGTTGGGGTTGTAGTTCAGTGGTAGAGTGCTTGCCTAGCGCATGTGAGGCACTGGGTTGATCCTCAGCACCACATTAAAAATAAATAAATTAAATAAAGGTATTGTATCTATCTACAACTAAAAACATAAAAAAAAATTCAGACAGCAAACATTTACTTGAGCACTTAGCATGGGTAGGCCAGGCCCTGAGCTAAATTGAGAGAATACTCAGTGACTCTTCTTAAGGCTGCATGATCTGGTACACAGGCGGGCAGACTTCTATAAAGGACTAGATTAGTTTCATGGTTCACATAATCTCTTTTGCAGCTACTCAGCACTACTGTTTATATGAAGAAATGGGGATGCCTGTGTTCTAATAAAACCTTATTTATGAACAGAGGTCATGGACAGATTTAGTGATCTGTGGTCTCCAGTGTAATTAATATCCAGCTAAAATACATGGCCAAACATAAGTACAATCATAGCCGGGCACAGTGGCACATGCCTATAATCCCAGCAACTTGGGAGGCAGAGGCAGGAGAATCACAAGTTCAAATCCAGCCTCATCAATTTAGCAAGGCCCTAAACAATTTAGTGAGAACCTGTCTCAAAAAATAAAAAGGGCTGGGATGTGGCTCAGTGGTTAAGCACCCCTGGGTTCAATCCCTGATACCAAAAAAAAAAAAAAGACTACAGATATTGATGTTAGATCTGGT
Organism: Xerus rutilus; assembly: GCA_028644305.1. Taxonomy (NCBI): domain Eukaryota; kingdom Metazoa; phylum Chordata; class Mammalia; order Rodentia; family Sciuridae; genus Xerus; species Xerus rutilus. The sequence goes on along the minus strand of CM053402.1, from coordinate 32,505,943 downwards.
TTTATATGTCAGCTCTAGTTATTAGCTCTGGGCAACTTACTGATTCCTATTTCTAAATATCAGTGTCCTTATGTGAGTATCCTATGTATAAATGGGTTTAATCTTTGTATTCATCATGAGTTTATGTTTAGGCTTAGGATGCTATATATATGAAGCATAAAATGAAGCAAAACAAATATTGAGTGAGTCTGTCTTAGAGGTAGCCTGAGTTGACTAGAGATCAAGAGCCAGACGTACAGATTTATGGCTGACAATCAGTAGTTGATATAATCAGATGAGCTAAAAGCAGTATAGTTGATAATTGTAAAGGTAAGCTGTAGCAACATATGGAGCCATGGCCATATTTTGCTTAGGAAAGCAAAAGTAGGGCAAACCTTTTTCGCATTAGACACTTTGTATACTGTTTGGTAGATAGGAGAACAGTGCTTTTTAACTTTTTCCCACATTTAATCCATAATTCTGCTTGGTAACTTGTGGTCAGCCATTTTCTTGTTGATGTTGTGTTCCAAATCCTGTTCTATTCTGGGAATCATCATATTCATGGAGTCTAGAAATTATTCTTTGGTTCTGTAAACATCCCTTTAAAGAGAGAAATGTGTTATTAGATTAGATACTGGCTTTTGTCCTCATGACCCACTGAGTTAACTCTAGTTGTGTTCAACTGATAGCGTTGATGGCTAGTCTGAACTGTGAGCTGTGCCTTTGATCTGATAATGTCAAAGGAGAGCATCTTGAAGATGTTGCAGAGGAATTGGGAGAATGTTGACTAAAACTGTAGATAAGAAGACTTACAATAAGTTGGCTAAGCTGAAGGAAAGTTTGAAATGTTAGTGCTTTACTAGGTTAAAGGGAATCCTGATATAGGGAAAAAATGAAGTTCTTTTAAATGCAATGAAGGATCCTAAACTGGATCCTGGAAGAAAGAAAGGATGTTAGTGGAAAAATCTGTGAAATCCAAGTAAGGTCATAGGTATAATTAATAATAATATATCAATGTATGATAGTACAGGATTTGATTAATTTATATAATCACCATCAGAGGAAGCTAGGTGGGGATTATAATAACTCTCTGTACTGTGTTTAATAATCTAAAATGATTCATAAATAAGTTTTTTCTTTTTAAAGTTTTCAAACTGTGCATGGTGGCATGTGCCTATAATCCTAGCAATCTGGGAGATGAGGCAGGAGGATCTCAAGTTTGAGGCCAGCCTGGGCAACTTAGTGAGACCCTGTAACAAAATAGAAACTAAGATGGTTTGTGAACGTCACTCACTGGTAGAGTGCCCTAGTATCACACACAAACACACACACGCACATATAACAACAACACCTCAAGACTGAAAATAACTGGGAAGAAGATGAGGGTGAGGTGGTTGAAGATAATAAATCAGTTGGTTCCAATGAAGATTTTCTTCTTCTTTCAAAAAATTAACTGTCATATACCTATCACTTGTTTTTATTTTTATTTTCTTGGTGTTGGGGATTAAACCCAGAGCCTTGCACATTACCATGGAGCTATACCTCTGGTCCTTTTATTTTTTTTCTCAAAGGGGATTGAAATTGTATGAATTTGTAAGGTAATTTTTGGGGATAGTAAATTTAGTATTAAGGTATCCTTTTGGTGGTATTTTTGATCACTGTTAGCCTTGTGTGGTATACTATTGATACTTAAATTGGTGTAAAAATTTATAGGTGGTTGTGCTGTAAATTATATATGGGATGGTAATTTTTGTATGCTTTTGGTACAGCTTATGTTAAATAATGGTTCTGTACACTGAATACATCTTTATAAAATTGCCAAATACATGACAGCTATTTTGTTGATATTCTAAATGCTATTGAGTATATACAATCATCCAATATATATTACAAATATATGTTGTTGTTGTTTTGTCTTATTTTTATTTATTTATTTATTTATTTAAATATTTTTTTAGTTGTTGATGGACACAATGTCTTTATTTTATTGTTTTGTATGTGGTGCTGAGGATCGAACTCAGGGCCTCACACATGCAAGGCAAGCGCTCTACCGCTGAGCTACAATCCCAGCCCCTGTTTTGTTTTATTTTTTGAGACAGGGTTTGCTAATGTTGCCCAGGTTGGCCTTAAACTCCTGGGCTCAAGTGAGACTCCTGCCTCAGCCTTCTGATTATTTACATTACAGGCACATGCATTGGAGCCCTGCTGTATACAGTTTTAAAAATTTAAAATAAAAACATGCTTTATGTAGAGATGATTTCTTTTAAATACTGGTATTGTTGACGCTTGTTAGCCCGTAACATTTATCTTTGTGACCCTTGCAGGCTCTCAAGAATTAGCTGATAGGTTGGGTCTGGAAATTAGATAACAAGCTAAAAAAGTAATACTCTTGAGAACTGTAGGTATTGTGTAATTGTCTGAAAAGAAGGACCCAGTAATGAAATATATAAAGGTGGTAGGTTTAAGCCTTATTCATTGACCAATACAGGTGGTGGTTTAGTTTTTTTTATGCCTTTGTGTTACAGTCATGTTTCTTAACAGATTGTGATGATTGTATTTTGGGTGTCTGCAATTTTTTAATAAGTTAAAAAGTCTTCTTTGACAAAGTCTTTAGATTCCTTTATGAATATACATTTGGAGTAATAATGTTCTAAAATGGGTTACCAAGATAGAGAATTAATGCAGTTGGAGAGGGATAGAATTGGTGTTATTGAACATCAGTAATATTCAAGCTGTAAAACATTTTTATTCAAATGTTTCTGTTTACTATGCAGGCTTACAGTGGAACATCTTTAACAGAAGAAAAGGAGAAAATAGTCTGGGTCAGATTTGAAAATGCAGATTTAAATGGTATGGTTTAAACTTTTTTGGAATATGTAAATTAAATGCTTGTTCGAGATTGGCCAGATCCCAGAAAGAGAACCCTCATGTAGTCCATTTGTTTTCTGTTACAGTAACTTTTTAGCTTTCAAAATGAATTCTTTTTTTTTTCCCCGGTATTGGGGATTAAACTCAGGGGTACTCGACCACTGAGCCACATCCCCAGCCCTATTTTGTCTTTTATGTAGAGACAGGGTCTCACTGAGTTGCTTAGTGCCTCTCTGTTGCTGAGGCTGGCTTTGAACTCGTGATTCTCAGCCTCCCATAGTGCTGGGATTACAGGATGAATTCATTTTTAATTAAAAGATAACAACTACGCTATAGAAATTTCTTTAGAACAAATATTGTGTTGTACAAGTCTTAAAGTTTAACACACTGTGTAGCCTTAAACTTAAATTCAAGTGAATTAAGGTTTTCTTTTTTATATATATATTTTTTTTCAGTTGTAGATGGACACAATATCTTTATTTATTTATTTTTATGTGGTGCTGAGGATCAAACCCAGTATCTCACGCATGCGAGGTGAACGCTCTACCACTGAGCTACAATCCCATCCCCTGAATTAAGGTTTTCTTAGGAAAGATGTTATTAATTCAAGTTTGATCAGTTTTATGGGATCTAAAACTGCAAACTAATAATTTACAAGTGTTGAATTTTTTTTTTTTTTAAATATTTTTTTAGTTGTTGATGGACACAATGTCTTTATTTTATTGCTTTGTATGTGGTGCTGAGGATCGAACCCAGGGCCCCACGCATGCGAGGCAAGCGCTCTACCGCTGAGCCACAATCCCAGCCCCACAAGTGTTGAATTTTTTAAACTTTAAAATTATTTTCATCTGAGCAGAATTTTTTAGTCCAATGTCTGTTTTCAGAAATATTCTATTGCCCTTTCCCACTCTTTTTCACACGGGGGCTGCTTGCCCCCTATGTATTTCCCAGTCTTCCTTATCTTTTGTCTTCTGTCTGCATTTCCTCTGTGGTTTTAGTCTCCCCTGGGCAACTCACCTGCATTCCAGTTTCTGCCAGGTGACCTGCCACCCCTGTACTCTGCCCTTGGCTAGGGGTAGTGATGGCTTTCTATTGTTGCTCATTGAATAGATTGCCTCGCATCTCCATAGTTGGCCTCTCAGCTCTTCTATCACCGGTATAATCAGTTGTCTGCATTAAATTTCTGTTTTAAAATATAATAAATTATTTTCACTTCCTGTTTGGGAATTTACTAATATCGTATCTTGAGTCTTTATCTCCTTTAGACTTTTGTTTCTAGTTTTTTTTGAAATTGCGGTAAAACAGATGTATACTATGATTTTCCATCTTAATCTTTTTTCAGTGTACAGTTCTGTGGTATTAAAAACATTTGTAAAAGTTGGGTGCAGTGACATATGATTGTAATCCTAGCTGTTTGGGAGACAGAAGAGAGAGGATTATTAGTTCTAGGCCAGACTGGGCAACATAGCAAGACTGTCTCAAAAAACAACAATGAAAAACATTCATAATGTTTGTTGTACAGCCATCACCACCATCAGTATCCATAACATTTTCATCTTATAAAACAATATTCATTAAACAATAATTCTGTATTATGCTCATTTCCCATCCTCTGTCAATCACTATTCTACTTTCTCTTGGTATGATTTTGACTACTGTAGGTACCTCATATATGTGGAATTATATAATATTTGCCTTTTTCTGACTGGCTTATTTCACATAGCATAATATCCTCAAGGTTCAAATATATGTCAGAATTGCTTTTTTTTTTGGGTACCAGGGATTGAACTCAGGGATACTCAACCACTGAGCCACATCCCCAGCCCTATTTTGTGTTTTATTTAAAGACAGAATCTCACTAAGTTGCTTAGTGCCTCACTTTTGGTGAGGCTAGCTTTGAACTCCTAATGCTCCTGCCTCAGCCTCTTGAGCTGTTGGGATTACAGGCATGTCCCACTGAGCGCAGTGTCAGAATTCCTTTTTAAGGAATTTAACATTTCATTGTATTGTATGTATACACTACTATTTTTTTTAATTTTTTTTTTTAGTTGTAGATGGACACAATGTCTTTATTTTATTGCTTTGTATGTGGTGCTGAGGATCGAACCCAGGGCCTCACACATGTGAGGCCCTAATCTACAATCCCAGCCCTACTATTTTTTTTTTTTTTTTTTGAGACGGGGTCTTGCTCTGTTGCCAAGACTGGCCTTAAACTTCTGGGCTCAGCAGTACTTCTTTTTTTTTTTTAAAATATTTATTTATTTATTTTTTAGTTTTAGGTGGACAGAATTTCTTTGTTTTTATGTGGTGCTGAAGATTGAACCCAGTGCCTCACGCGTGCTAGGCGAGCACGCTACCACTGCGCCACAATCGCAGCCCCTCAGCAGTACTTCTATCCCAGTCTCCCAAATAGCTGAAATTATAGGTGTGTGCTCCTAAAACCAGATAATTCTAGTTTTTGATCCGTTTGTTTTCAGTAGATACTTGGATTGCTTCCATGTTTTGGCTGTTGTGAGTAATGCTGCTATGAACATTGGTGTGCAAATATCTCTTTAAGAATTTGCTTCCAGGGGCTGGGGTTGTAGCTCAGTGGTAGAGCACTTGCCTCGCATGTGTGAGGCACTGGGTTTGATCCTCAGCACCACATAAAAATAAATAAAGATATTTGTGTCCATCTACAACTAAAAAAACCAAAAAATTAAAAAGAAAAGAATTTGATTCCAGTTCTTTCAGGTGTATACTCAGAAGAATTGATGGATCATGTGGTGATTCTATTTTTAATTTTTTGAGGATCTGCTTTACTATTTGCCACAATGACTGTAAGATGTTCTATTCCTACTGATGGTGTGCAAGGGATCCAGCTTCTTCACATCCTTTTCTATGTTTGTTTATTTATTGTGGTCCTAGGGATTGAAATTAGAGCCTTGCTTCTGCTAGGCAACTGCTCTACCATTAAGCTACATTCCTAGTCCTTTTTGAGACAGGGTCTTGCCAAGTTGCCTAGGCTGATCTCAAACTCACAGTCCTTCTGCTGTAGTCCTTCTGCTGTAGTCTCTGAAGTGGCTGAGTTACACTCTCAGCCCCTACATACTTTTCACACTTGGCATTATTATTGTTATTTTATATATTAGCTGTCCTTGGAGATGTGAGTTGTAGTTTTTTTTTTTTTTTTTGGTACCAGGGATTGAACTCAGGGGCACTCCGCCACTGAGCCACATCCCCAGCTCTATTTTGTGTTTTATGTAGAGACAGAGTCTCACTGAGTTGCTTAGCGCCTTGCCGTTGCTGAGGCTGGCTTTGCACTTGCCATTCTCCTGTCTCAGCCTCCCTGAGTGCTGGGATTACAGGCTTGCACCACCACGCCCGGCTGAGTTGTAGTTTTGATTTATGTTTCCCTAATGCAAAGTGACTTTAAATATCTTTTCATTTACTTATTGGTCAGTAGAATACACTAGTCTCCTGTTACTCATGATTTCATGTTCCAGGGTTTCATTTACCTTCAATTAGCCATGGTCTGAAAATGTTAAATGGAAAATTCAAGAATTAAACAATTCACAAGTTTTAAACTGCACACTGTTCTGAGTAGCCTAATGAAATCTTGTAGGTTTGTGCTGTCATGCTCTGTCCTTCCGGGATGTGAATCTTATGCTGGACAGCATATCCTCTTTATACATGCTACCAGCCTATTAGTCACACAGTAGTCTTATTGATTATCAGGTCAGTGGTTGCAGTATTGCAGTGTTTGTTTCTAGTAACTCTTATTTTACTTAATAATGTCGCAATAGGCAAAAGTGATGATGGCAATTTAGAGAGGTAAAAGGGAAGCCATAAACTACTTCCTTTCAGTGAAAGATCTTGAGTTAGTAAGAGAAGAAAAAAGTATGCTTAAATTGCTAAGGATGAATCTATTTGTGAAATTTTGCAGAAGAAAAAAATTTTTATTAGTTTTGGTCTCATATCACAAATAGCAGTATGACCACGGTGCGTGATATGTGCTTAATTTGGAAAACATTAAATTATAGGATTTTTTTACTCTCTGGGGTTTTAGGCAGCTAAGAGGATGCTACTGAATCTTTGTAGAAATGTCTGTTGAAATCCTTTGCCCATTTTTGGATGTTTTTTCTCAGTGTTCTCTGTATATGCTGGTTATCGATCCCTTATCAGATATATGAATTATAAACATTTTCTCCTTTTCCTTGGGTTGCTTTATCCTCTAAGGCTTATTTTCCTTTTAGACCTATGGTTTTGAATGAGAAAGGGTGAAAATCACATTTACAGATTGAGTTTACTTAATTTTGGATTCTATTGCTTGTTCTTTCACATAATAACAACTTGGCCTCTCTTTGCGAGTTATAAAACATTTGTGGATGATAATTTATGATGTCAGTGACAAATATTTTTAGAAATGCTTTTTCATTTGGAACATTCAAATAACTGAAATTAGAAGTATTGAGCTCTAGTCTCTGTGTGTGTGTGCACACGTGCGCCATTAATGTTACTAGAGGTCGAATCCAGGGCTTTCCGCATGCTGGGGAAGTGCTTTCCCCAACTCCATCTCTTTGAAATCTTGTTATATTTTCAATTTTCTTTCTTTTTATGATTTTCTACTGGATTCCTTCTTTATTAGAATATTACATGTCTTTCTCTTTTTTCCTTCAGTATTAATATTGGTAAAAGACAAAATTATAATAACTTAGTTTAACAATTTCAGTTGACTTTATTTTTTATTTTATTTTATTTTTTATGGTACTGGGGATCAAACCCTGGTCTTCATGCATGCTAAGCAAGCATCCACCACTGAGCTATATCTCCAGCCTAGTTGGCTTTATTTTTGATTCTAGAATCAGACAATACTTTATTCCACAAAATAGAATAAATGTTTCAATGAGTGGAGCAGAGGAGGTTGGTTTTATAGACAAAAAGTGCTGAAGAAAACACAACAAAAAAATGAATCGATCACTTCAAAGTTACTTTCCTTGTAAGGTTGGAAGGGTTAAGATATTGAGCAATAGAAAAACAATTGATTAACATCAGATTACTTCAGGTTAATTAATTAATTATTTTTTAAAAAATATTTTTTAGTTGTAGATGAACACACTATCTTTATTTTATTTATTTTTATGTGGTGCTGAGGATCGAACCCAGTACCTCACACATGCGAGGCAAGCGCTCTACCACTGAGCTACAATCTCAGCCCCAATTTTTATTTTTTGTAAGAATTAAAGGATAGGGAACTTATCATGCCAACTGAAACTGGACTGTTTGGGGAATTTGGCCATTATCTCTCTCTCCCTTCCATTCTGGGAAGATCAGATAGGAGCTCTGTTTTGGTGTTGTGAATTTAAGTATGAGTGGTTGGGGGTGAAGAGAAGGAGCTTAGTCCAAAATGGTGACACTGTATAACTTTCATTGAATAATAACTATCTCATATTATATACTCTATCAACTTTCCCTCTTGGAAATAAATATATATATATGTATATTTTTTTAAGTAATATTCTTTATTGTTGTAAACCTTAATAAGATACAGTGTATATGATGCTGAGGTTTGAACCTAGGGCCTTGTGCATGCGAGGCAAGCACTCTACCAAATGAGCTACATCCCCAGCCCTTGGAAATATATTTTTGTTCTGTGGAGATTAGAATGTGTTAGAGAACTTTCTTTTTAAAAATTTTATTTTATGTTTTTTTTTTTTTTTTTTTTTTGCAGTACTGGGGATTGAACTCAGGTCTTTGTCCTTTGTCTTAAATAGGCAACACTCTCCCACTGAGCTACATTTCCAGCACTTTAACAATTGTTTTTAAATTTTGAGACAAGGTCTCCCTTAGTTGCCAAGGCAGGCTTTGAACTTGGAATCGTCCCATCTTGACCTCCCAAGTATTTGGGATTACCGTGATGCACCTCTGCCTTGACTTTAGTGTTAAATCATATGTTCTTGGTGAATCATCGTGGGATCTCTTCTAAACTGTGGTTTGCCCTTTCACTTTTCTGATGACATTGGCTCATGATTAACAGAAGTTCTTCATTTTAATGTAATAAGTAATGGAGCAGTAGAATTTGCTAGTCTTTTTTTTATTTTTTAATTTTTTTTGGTGTCAGTGATTGAACTCAGGGGTATTTGACCCCTGAGCCACATCCCCAGCCCTATTTTGTGTTTTATGTAGAGACAGGGTCTCACTGAGTTGCTTAGCGCCTCGCCGTTGCTGAGGCTGGCTTTGAACTCACATTTTTCCTGTCTCAGCCTTCCAAAGTGCAGGGATTACAGGCGTGTGTCATTGCACCCGGCTTAGAATTTGTGTCTTTTATGTTATAAGTCTTTATGTGTCCTGTTAAGAAGTCCTTCCTTAATACTGGGATCATTAAAATATTATCCTCCAGAGTTTTATTACTTTTACCTTTGTCATTTATATCTAAAATCCCCTGGTTCTGAATTATATAAAAATTTAAAAATAGGGGAACCTATTCTAAATTTAAAAACAAAAAACAAAAAACAAATACTCTTACAGGTATCTTGTAGAGACAGGAATTGCAGATAGATATAGGAAAGAGCTGATTAGAAAAAGTCTCTTGAGAAGGTAAGAGAGGCTGGGATTCAAAGCTCAATGGATGGATTTACTTTAGACCAAAGGAAAGACAACTGTAATAGCATGGATGAGAAGAAAATAGTACAGGTATAAATAGGTCTTTGGAGACATGAGATTTCCAGTTTGTATAGTGAGAGACATTATCTGCAGAGTGATAAGGGTTAACAAAGTTACTGCAAGCCAGGCCTGGTGTTGAAAGTCTGTAATTACAGGGAGTCTGGAGCCTGAGGCAGGAGGACCCCAAGTTCAAGGCCAGCCTGGGCAATTTAGAGAGACCCTGTCCTCAAAATAAACAGGACTGGGGATACAGTTCACTACAAGAGGGTTTGTATGGCTTGTGTGAGGCCCTAGGTTTAATACCCGCTACTGAAATAGGAAAAAAAAAAGCTTCTAGTTTTCTAATTTTAGCTTTTTGTTCATTGTGTTTTAATTAGTGCCTTCTGGCTGGGCATGATGGCACACACCTGTAATCCTAGCAACTTGGGAGGCTGAGACAGGAGGATCATACATTTGAAGTTAGCCTCAGCAATTTAGTGAGGCCTTAAGCAACTTAGTGAGAACCTGTCTCAAAATAAAGAACGAGCGCTGAGGTTGTGGCTCAGTGGTAGAGCACTTGCCTAGCATGTGTAAGGAACTGGGTTTGATTCTCAGCACCACATATAAATAAATAAAATCCATTGACAACTAAAAAAAATATTAAAAAAAAGATGTTTTAAAAAAAACAAAAAACAAATGCAGCTCAGTTGTAAAGTGCCTCTGGATTCAGTCCCCAGTATGTAAATAAATAAATAAGTATTGTCTTCTATCTACTTCTGCCTGCTCTTGAATTAGGAAAGAAAATTTAAATAATTATTACATTAATAACATTATAGTTTTCTAGATTAATATTGTTAAATTTATGTTTTCTTTACTTAATTCTAATGCAGATACATCAAGAAATCTGGAATTTCATGAAATTCATAGCACTGGGAATGAGCCACCATTGCTGGTTATGATTGGCTACAGTGATGGAATGCAGGTCTGGAGCATCCCTGTAAGTATGCAGGTGGTTGAATATCCAAAACAATACCTCACAGCATGTTAGCTTATATAGTATGGAGGTAATTTTGTATTTTTGTTAAGGTCTCATCCGTTTATTTTACAAGCAGTTCCTAAGACATTGCTATTTGTATAGTGTAATACGAGGAATTGGGAACGAGGGGCAAGTGGCAAATCAAAGATGCTCTAAGTGACTAGGAGAGTGCAAAACATGTTACACGAAAGATCTTATTTTTCTTCTTGATCACCTTATTAAAAAGGAGTTGTCATTATTTTTCCTGCTATACACAAGAGTAAACTGAGGCTTATGGAAGTTTTTTTTTCCCCCTTTCCTTTTTTGCAGTGCTGGGGCTTAAACCCAGGGCCTCAGGCATGCAAAGTCTAATGCTTTTCTACTGTCTCAATTTTTATTTGAGATAAGTTCTTACCAAGTTGCTAAGACTAGCATCAAATTTTTGATCCTTCTGCCTCAGTTTCCCAACTAGCTGGAATCACAGGCATGCACCACCATGCCAGGTGGGATTTTACTATTTTTTTTAAAATTAGCAACCATTAAGAGTATATTTATGCTTTTATGTATGGTGGTTCATGCTTGTAATCCCAGAGTCTTGGGTGGCTGAGGCAGGAGGAGCTCATGTTCAAAGCCAGCCTCAGCAAGTTAGCAAGGCTCTAAGCAACTCAGCGAGACCCTGTCTCAAAATTTAAAAAAGTGAAAAAGGGCTGGGTATGTGGCTCAGTGGTTAGGCACCCTTGGGTTCAGCCCCTGGTACCCTGATACAAAAAAACAAAGAAAAAAGGAATGTATTTTCCTCATGGCTTGGGAGGCTGAGGCAGGAGGATTGAAAGTTCTAGAGTCAGTCTCAGCAACTTAATGAGGCTCTAAGCAACTTGGCAAGACCCCGGCTCAAAATAAAAAGTAAAAAGGGCTGGGGATATGGTTCAGTGGTTAGGCACCCTTGGATTAAATCCCCTGCACCAAAAATAAATAAATAAAAAGAAAAGGGAAAAAAAAAAAAAAGGATTGGGAATGTTGCTCAGTGGTTAAATACCCCTGGGCTCAAAAATACATACATACATACATACCTATGTTTTGCATCAGTTAAAACTTGACATGGTACAAAATTCAATAGGTAGAAAAGGGTCAAACTCCTTGCTGTCATCCTTTATTTCCCCTAACTGGAGGCAACCAGGAATTGTAATTTGTGATGTATTCTTACAGCTATATTTTATGTAAATAAAAATAGATGTACATTTCTCTCATTTTTGTTCTGAATCTTATTTATGTCAAAACGTCAGTATTCAGAGAACTTCATGGACTTTTTTTTTCTTTAATGGGATATTGGGGATCAAATGCAGGTCCTCATGCATGGCAGGCAAGCACTCTACCACTGAGCCAGGTCTCCAGCCCCTTCTTGGACTTTTAGAGCTGCATAACAATTCTGTTATTTGAATATTCCCTAATGACTTGTTCCTTATTAATGAAAATACTTTAAATGTTGATGTTTTTCATAATAAAACAGTGATGCAGTGAACTTGAACAAAGGTTATTTTCTATGTCTGGGTATCTAATAGGATAAATTCCTATTGATGAAATCTTAAAAAAATTTATGGCATTTTTTTTTTTTTTGGTACTAGGGATTGAATGTTGGGCTGCTCTACTACTGAATTACATCCCCAGCCATTTTATTTTATTTATTTTTTTTGAGACAGGGTCTCGCTAAGTTGCTGAGGTTGGCTTTGAACTTGTGATCCTCCTGCCTCAACCTCCCAAGTCACTGGGATTATAGGTGTGCACCACTGTGCCTGGCTTCCATTTGTATTTTGATAAATATTTCACACCACAAAATATTGATCCTAGTTTGCCTGCTAAGTTGTGTGTGTATGTCCTAGGGTGACCAAAAATAAAATGTAAAAGTGGGAAATACTGGGGAGCAGCACAGCTCAGTAAGATATAGTAAGGACCATATATTTTGGCTTGTCTCATGTGTTCCATATGTTGTATGTTTGGCATGGCCTAAATATTGTATCTCTTCATTAGATGGTTGAACTTTTGTTGTGTAATTCTTTTGCTGTTGGAGACTTTTGGCCAATGAAATTTGAATTTGTATCTTGAATAAATGTATTCACCAAACTTGCTTGATACTCATGCATGTGTGCGTGTGTGTGTGTGTGTGTGTGTGTGTGTGTGAGAGAGAGAGAGAAAGAGAGAGAGAGAAATTTTTCCCATTTAAAAAATTATTGTTCTTTTGGGTATTATGGTTTGTTTCTGAAAGATTTATAAGCAAACATATTACCTCAGATTTAACAGACATCAGGATCCTCTTCACTATAGAATTTGGCCTTAATACCATAGAGATTAGTATATAACAATCACATTGACTACATAATTCTTTAACATTTTAAGTTAAAAAATAATTTATTACTTAATAAATCACTTGTAATTAACTATTTTTTTTTTTTTTTAGTACTGGGGATTAAACCCAGGGGTGCTTAACTACTGAGCCACATCTCCAGCCTTTTTTAATATTTTATTTAGAAAAAAGATCTCACTGAGTCCTCCTGCCTCAGCCTCCTGAGCTGCTGGAATTATAGGCATGTGCCATGGAGCCTGGCCCTTTGTTCTGATCATATAGTTGTCATATGGTTTGGGGTTTGTTTCTCTTGTTTTTAGAAGCTTGGCTTTATTTTGCAAAGGCACAGGAATCCTGCTGGTATATTGTGGACTTAGAAATATTCTTTCTCTATTGTCGGTCCCCCCTCCCCGCCAGCTCTTTGCAGTGCTGGAGATCAAACTGAGGATCTTAAATATGCTGTGCATGTACTCTACTGCTGAGGTTTACCCCTATCCCCTCTTTTGCCATCTGTTGTTTTGCAAGGCCCTGTGATGTTTTTTGGTAATATAAGTACGCCAAAGGTGTAGGCACAAGACTAAAGATCTGGCGGTATTTTTTTTTTTTAAACTTACCAATACTTATTTTTTTTTTTTTAAATATTTTTAGTTGTTGATGAATCTTTATTTTATTCATTCAGTATTTATATATGGTGCTGAGGATCGAACCCAGTGCCTTACGCATGCTAGGCAAGCACTCTACCGCTGAGCTACAGCCCAGCCCCACCAATACTTCTTGGTAATGATTAGAGGAAAGGATTTTGTAAAGGAAATGTTTATTAATAGAGATTACATTTTGCTCCCTATGCTGTTTTTTGACAGAGTTGAAGACAAAAAGGAAGCTATAGCTTTTTTTTTTGGTACTGGGGATTGAACTCAGGGGCACTTGACCATTGAGCCACATCCCCAGCCCTATTTTGTGTCTTATGTAGAGACAGGGTCTCACTGAGTTGCTTAGCAAGCCTCACTGTTGTTGAGACTGACTTTGAACTCATGATTCTCCTATCTCAGCGTCCCAAAGTGCTGGGATTACCGGCATGAGCCACCGCGCCCAGCTAAAAGGAAGCTATAGCTTTAACAAGAAGGTTGAGCCATGTGTGATTAGGGGTGTTGACTGGATTGAGCACATTCCTTTGGTGGGACTCAGGTTGCTTTAACTGCCCACTTGTTTTGGTTGTAATTACAGGTATTACTTTTAATAGTTTTAAAGTTAACTTGTATTTATTTATGAACAATTTAAAAGTCTTCATTCCTCCTTATGTTCAGATTGTGTGTGTGTGTTTCTTTTAGAATGCCTTTATTTTGTTTGTTTTACTTTTACATGGTGCTGAGGATCAAACCCAGTGCCTTACACATTCTAGGCAAGTGCTCTGCCAGTGAGCTACAGGCCCACCCCTCAGATTGTGTTTTGAGGGGCTTCAATAATCTTTTTTTTTTTTTTTTTTAATATTTTTTAGTTGTCAATGGGCCTTTATTTTTATGTATTTATTTTCATGTGGTGCTGAGGATTGAACTCAGTGCCTCACCCATGCCAGGCTGGCGCTCTACCACTGAGCCATGACCCTAGCCCCAAATAATCTTTTCTTGATGGAATTTTCTTTGACTAGTTGTATACTATTATAGTAGTATATTCTTGTGAATATTATTTCATGAATTAGGAGGCAAATAAGCTTATCCTGGGAAAATGAGCTTATTCTAGTCTACTGATTGAGCTCTCAGTGAAGTAAAAGAGATTTACATATACATTATCCTAGCTAATAAATACTACCAGATAGAAATTACCTTCCTTCATGGGTGGTAATTTCACAGTGCTTGTAGGAGTTGGAACTAGAATTTAAAGATCCGTTTGAATTCAAATTCAAAGCTCATAAAAAGCTCTGATTCATTACTTCCCAAATGTGATAGCAGAGTTGGGTAGTTTAGTTTTTGTTTTCATTTATAAAATACCTTCAAATACTCATAATCAGCTTTTTTTCTGCCTTCGTAATTATCTTTTGTAGACTTCGGTGACTGTTAGCCGTTGCTTTATCTAAACCCTTTAGAAACTTACCACCAGTCAGTTTTTCCATAATCATATGCTGGACAGTGGGGAGTTTATGTTGGTTAACCTAGAAAAAATGCCTCTTTTGAATCTTTGCCCAAGCTAAATTATACTGCTTTTCAGTAAGTGTGGGAGACCTGGAAGTCAAAACCTGTTTAAACTATAGTAGTTTTTGCTTCTAGTATGTGTAAAGTGCTCCCATTGGTTGATGTTATCTTAATTTTTTTGCCATGCTAGGAATTGAACCCAGGTGTCATGGATGCCAGGCAAGTGCTCACACTGAAGTATATCCACAGCAACTATGTCTTGGTTTAAAATAACTGTCCCCTTGTGAGTCTCCAATTAAGAGTATAAACATAACTCTGGTAAAAATTTATTTTATTATTATTTTTTCATAACTGGGAATTAAACTCAGGGTGCTTTAGCATTAAGTGACATTTCCCAGCCCTTTTAGTTTTTTGTTTTGAGACAGGGTCTTGCTAAGTTGCCCAGGCTGGCCTTGAACTTGTGACCCTCCTGCCTTAGCTTCTAGAGTAGCTGGGTTTATAGGCCTCTGCCACCATGCTTGGCTCTTCTCCCAGTTTTAGACATTGATTAACTTGGTGCCATGATCTATGAGGATTTAAATCCATGTAGTGTTCATTTATATAACACAGATTTGGGATATACAGTTATGAGCACCATAGACATGGTCTTTGTGGTCATGGAGCTAGTAGGACAGAGAAATTTAAATAGGAACAAATTAATTTACAGCTTAAATTGTAATATGAAGAAAATCACAAGATTATGATAAGGAAGTAGTATGAATGCAAGAATAAGGCTCAGTCAGGGTAAGATTAAAACAACAAATATTAGTCAGAAGCTCTGAGGTGGAAATTTTCTTTTCTCCATATTGAGACATTGATTTAGATTTCTTAAATTTCTTCTTCTTATTTTTTTTAGATGGACACAATGTCTTTATTTTATTGCTTTGTATGTGGTGCCGAGGATCGAACCCAGGGCCTCACGCATGCGAGGCAAGCGCTCTACCGCTGAGCTACAATCCCGGCCCCTTAAATTTCTTATTTTTAAGAATACGAAATAAGTATCTTTATGATCTTGTAATTTGGAGAGATCAATATAAGTAAGGTTCTTGTTATACTTGCCAGATTGCATTCTTGCAAAGCCATGTCATTTATGTTTACCCTATTCACTTATTAATTCATTCATTTAGTAAAGATTTATTGATTGCTCATCACATGTCAGACTGTTGAAGGTTCTGGGAAAACAACACTGAGCAAAACAAAGCCATTCTTCTTGTGGAATTTCCATTGTAGGTAGATGGGTCAGAGGATGGGGAAGATAGATAATAAACGTAGATACTATGTTAGATGGTGATAAATGTTAGGGTAGGGTGTTTTGAGTTGCTCTGGGTTCTTGTTTTATGTAGGGTGGTCTTGGGCAGGCTCTCAAGTGTCCAGTCCAGCAGAGGTACAGAAGAGTGAAATATCCATATAAGTATCTGAAGGAGGAGTGTTCGAAGCCAGGTCGAACACTGTGGTGAGAATATACTTCAGATTTTGAAGAACAGCAAGGAATAGAGAGAGATGTCCAAGGGCTGACATGGTGGCGGGCTGAAGCTTTCTCACCATTGTAAACACTTCTAAAATTGTGAACACAGAGCAAAATAGAAGCAATTTTGTCATGAAAACACAAATACCCACCACCTAGGTTGTACTTTTAAGATTTTATTGTGCTTGCTTTATCTCATATTCATCTATCTTTGTGCATTTTAGAGTAAATGCAAACATTAGCATACTGCTCCTAACTACTTTTGCATGCATATCATTAACTACAGTTCATTATTTTGTTAGTGTTAAGTAAAATATACACTAAATTAAATACTCAAATTTTATTTTTGCTTTGTAGGGATTGAACCCAGAGCCTCACCCATGCTAAGCAAGTACTGTGCCACTGAGCTGCACACATATATCCCAAATACACAAATCTTTTTTTTTTTTAAATTTATTGTCTTATTTTTATTTTTTTGAACTGGGGATTTAAACTAGGTGCACTTTACTTCTGTGGTACATCCCCAGTCCTTTTTTACTTATGTTGAGACAGGGTCTCAGCAAGTTACTGAGGCTATCCTTGAATTTACAGTCTTCTGGATTCAGCCTCTAAGTCACTGGGTTTGCAAGTATGCACCACCATGCCCAGCCAAATGCACAAATCTTAACTGTGAATTTTCTGAGGTGTTTTTTTATACTGTGTATTGAACCTAGGGATGCTTTGCCACCACCTCCCCACCCCTACTTTTTTTTTTGGACTTAGAGTCTTATTAAAGTGACCAGGCTGGCCTTGAACTTGTGATCCTCTTGTTGTTTTGAGTTTTTGCTTCAAGTCTCCCCAATTGCTGGGATTATAGTCATGCATCATTGCACCCAGCTCTTGGGATTCTTTTATACTTTTGAAATATTCTATGTTTCATATTTAAACATGCAAATGTATTTATTGCAGCATGTGGAAGATGGAATTTGTATGAACCAATGTATTTTTTTAAAAAATATTTTTTTAGTTGTTGATGGATCTTTATTTTATTCATTTATGATTTATACGCGGTGCTGAGGATCGAGCCCAGTGTCTCACGCATGCTAGGCGAGCGCTCTACCACTGAGGCCCAGCCCCAGCCCCAGCCCCTGAACCAATGTATTTTAATTACGGAAGTTTCTTAGAGCTTTGTGTATACTTCAAATTGACACTAGGTGTCACTAACACATTGATTTAAGAAAAGCACAGCTATTCTTGAAAGGAAATATTTGCCCTAAAGCTTTTAGTGTAGCTTTCACTCGCTGAAAGCTTTAGAGCAAACATACCAGGGCATATTTGAGGTAAATACCAATTAGTTTATTATTTATTAGAAGTTCTGTGCCAATAGACTTGCCATGTTAACATTGTTAGCCAGGAAGCAATTTTTATATGCTTCATTTGGGAATAATATAAATTTAGTGATTTGAGTACACTGGTAAGCATAGAATGTTTGGAGCATAATCAAAATGTTTCCTTTGTTGAGAATAGGGCCTTATTTTGGTTGTTCCATTCCTTACTGGAAAAGTAGTAGTAGATGGCTTGTTAGTCATCTGCAGTGGAAGTACTGGGTGTCATGGAGTGAACAAAAGAAGAAATGAAGAAGAATATTGATTTAACTTCTGGAGTATACCGACATTAGTGGACAAAAGTATTTTCCCTGTGTATATTTCTAATATATCACTTCAGAGAGGTCTTGCATCTGAAATTTAATTTTTCCTTGTGTTCTAATAGTGTAATAGTGGCATTATGTGACTTTGGTTGATTCGACATAGGCAGTGGATACTGTGTAAGTTCAAAATTAATTCTAAATGAGACTCCTTCTTGATTTTGATCTTTCTGATTTTTTTTACCCTAAAGCAATATATTATTTGGATATAAGCTGAATTATGAGTCTGTGGAAGGTAATTTTAAAATTTTTGCTCAGTTTTATTGACCGTACATGTATTAAAGTATGCATATTGTAAGCATATAGATTGAATTATTACATATATGTAATCTTCCAGCTGTCACCTAATTTAAAATACAGAATGCTTCTAGCACCTGAGAAGAATCCCTCATCTCTCCCTGTCAACACTGTTCTCTTTGTACCCCCAAGTAACCACTATTCTAACTTCTGTCACCAGATTATTTTTTCTATTCTTGTACTTGATTAAAAAAAGATGATAGATAAGATAGTATGTATTCTTTTGTCTGACTTGTCTCTTAACATTATGACTGAGATTTTTTCATGTTTTTTGTGTAGCACTTGTTATTTTTCTGTGTACTGTTCTGTCATGAAAATGAATGCAAAATGTTTCATAAAATTCTTTACATGACTGGAAGACATTTTGTTGTTTCCAGTTTTTGAGTATGAAAATTCAATAAAGCTTCTGTTGAATATATTTTTTTTTTGGTACTGGGGATTGAACTCAGGGGTACCCAACCACTGAGCCATATCCCCAGCCCTATTTTGTGCATTATTTAGAGGCAGGGTCTTACTGAGTTGCTTAGCACCTCACCATTGCTGAGGCTGTCTTGGACTCTTGATTCTCCTGTCTCAGCCTCCCTAAGTGCTGGGATTACAGGCGTGTGCCACCACGCCCAGCTTCTGATGAATATTCTTTAGAATTTTCTTCTTCTTCATCTTTCTCTTCCTTTTTTGCTTTGTACTGGAGATTGAACCCAGGAGCACTTTACTACTGAGCCCTTTATATTTTTTGAGTCAGGGCCTGGCTAAATTGATTGAGGGTGGCCTCAAACTTGTGATCCTCCCGCCTCAGCCTCTTGAGTTGCACTCAGCAATTGAATATTTTTGTATGGTGTTTTTTGGGAGACATATGTCACTCATTTCTTTGGGTGTTGACCTAGTACTCAATTGCCATGTAATGGGTTAGGTATATGTTTAACTGTAGTAGACACTTCTAGACTGTTTTCCAAAGTGCTTTTTAACAACTTTGTATTCCCATCACAGTATATAAAACTTCCATATGCTCCACATTCTCATCGGTACTTAGTGCTTTCAGTCTATTTAAAATTTTAGCCATTTTGGTGTTGGTATCTTATTGTGAGGCTTTAAAAGTGCTTTTGTTTTACTATAATTTTAAATTTTATAATTATTACAAGGAATTCCTATTACCCTTTATGCAGATTCACCAGATATAGGTATTTTGTTCCACTTGCTTTTATCATTCTCTCAAAATTTTGTCTGTGTGTGTGTATGTATGTGTATGTGTTGCTGGGGATTGAACCCAGGCCCTTGTGCATGCTAGGCAAGTACTCTTACCACTGAGCCATACCTCAGCCCTGTGCATATTTCTTTTCTGAACCATTTGTAAGTTGGAGAAATCATGTCCCCTTTCTATAAATAATAACTATAATACTGTCACTAAAACCAGGACATTTAATTTGTTACAATACTATTATGGAATCTACTATCCATATTCAGATCTTATCAGTTGTTCAACTAGTTTCCTTTATAGCTATTGTGATGTTTTTACTTTCACAATGTTGTCTTTTTTTATTTTTAGTCCTAGGGATCGAGAGGTGCTAAACCACTGAGCCACATTACCAGCTCCCTCCTCCCTTTTTTTTTTTTTTTTTTTAATTTTGAGATAGGGAAAATAATTTTGAGACACATTGCTAAATTGCTAGTGTGCTTCGCTAAATTGCTAAGAATGGCTTTGAACTTGCAAACCTCCTGAGCCGCTGGGATTACAGGCGTGTACCACTGAGCCTAGCCATAATGTTGTCTTTTAACAAAAAGAATCTAGTTCAGATAATTCAATCTTTTGTATGTGTGGCAGGTGGGTGGGGGTGGGGAGGTACTGGGATTTCCCAGGGATGCTCTACCGAGTTACACCCCAGTTCTTTTAGTTTTTATTTTGAGACAGGGTTTTGCTAGGTTGCTAGGCTGGCCTAGAACTTGAAATGCTCCTGTTTCAGCCTTACAAGTTGTTGGAATTATAGATGTGTGTCACTGCTCCCAGCCAGATAACTTAGTCTTTGTTGTTGTTAGTGCTTTCTGTATCTTTCTTTACTCTAAGATCATAAAAATTATCCTGTTTTTGTTTAGAGGTTTTTTTTTTTAACCTTTAGGTTAAAGATTAATTTGAATTAATTTTTTTTTCACAGTTTTAGGGATTGAAACCAAGGCCCTTATGCATGCTAGCAAGGGCTCTGCCACTAGGCTACATCCTTAGCCCTTTTTAATTTGAGACAAGGTTTTGCTAAGTTGGCCAGGCTGACCTGGAATTTATGATCCTTCTGCCTCAGCCTGGGATTATAGGCATATGTCACTGAGCCCAACTGAAAGGGGTTAATATTTTACATAGGGAATTGGCTGAAAAAATAAGGCATAAAATATGCAAATGAAAGTTATCTATGTTTGTGACTGAACATTGCCACTATTGATATTTTTGACTAGATGATTCTTTTGTGTGGGACTGTCCTGTACATTGCAGGATATGTTAGCAGCATCAGTAGCTTCTATGTACTATATAAAAGAAACAACCCACAAGTGTAATAATCAAAAATGTCTCCAGACATTGCCATGTGTCCCCTGGTTGTTACCTCCCCAGGATGAGTAGTACTGCTATAGGGAAAAATATGATGGAGACTCCTGACTCAGATATGTATATCTGGATCTAGATATAGATAAACAAATATATAAGGTTCATTGGGAAAATTAATTATGGGTAGATAAGAAAATCAGGAATTGACTGTGTATAGGTATATATGTATATCAGTAAGAACCGTTTTAATGTAGAATTGAAATATCTTTGTTATTCCTAAATATTAAAATGGAAATTTGTCTGTTATAAACCTATCCTTGTGCTCAATATTCTTTTCAATTTGACTGTAAATAATCATTTGGCTTATTCTGATAAAAAGATGTGTTAAGAAATGCTATTTTTTTAAAGCTTTATAATTACATGTAGTGGCTGGGTTCATCCTGATAAACTTTTAATATATGCATGGATGAGATGCTTTTTAGCCTACACAATATTTCATTATATGGAATACCACAATTTATTTTTTTATTTTTATTTTTTTAAATGTTTTAGTTGTTCATGGATCTTTTTATTTTTTATTTATTTATTATTTATATGTGGTGCTAAGGATCGAACCCAGTGCCTCACGCATGCTAGGCACACACTCTGCCACTGAGCTACAGCCCCAGCCACAATACCATGATTTATTTATGATCTCTTTTTTAAAACTAAAATTCAAATCTTTTTTTTATACTTTTATTTTGTTTATTTATTTCTATGTGGTGCTAAGATCGAACCCAGTGCCTCACACATGCTAGGCAAGTGCTCTACCACTGAGCCACAATCCCAGCCCCTGTAGCTTTCTTTTTTAAAAGATAATGATCACAAATAAGGGGCTGCAGTTGTGGCTCAGTGGTAGAGCACTTGCCTTGCATGTGTGAGGCACTGGGTTTGATCCTCAGCACCACATAAAAATAAATAAAATAAAGATATTGTGTCTGTCTACAACTAAAAAATTTTTTTTTTAAATAAAAAAAGAAAAAAGCTTCAAGTAGGGCATGGTGGCGTATGCCTGTAATCCCCTGGGAGTCTGTGGCAGG
Source organism: Xerus rutilus (assembly GCA_028644305.1). Lineage (NCBI taxonomy): Eukaryota > Metazoa > Chordata > Mammalia > Rodentia > Sciuridae > Xerus > Xerus rutilus. The sequence continues at coordinate 32,483,905 of CM053402.1, read as the reverse complement.
AGGATCTTAAGTTCAAGGCCAGTCTGGACAACATAGACCCTGTCTCAAAAAGCAAACCCAAAAATGCACAAATACTATAAATGTACACATTTGATGATTTCATTTCTTATGTGTGTATGTATATGTTGATGTAAGAATGTGTGCCTATGTGTGTGTTCATACAAGTAAAGGAAATGACCATTGGGAAGAAAGCATAAGGACATTTTTCTTACTCATGGAGTTCCCAGTGAGTATTCCTCCTCTGCACCCCCCCAGGTTAAGATAATCACTGTTCTCTCCACAGATTAGTTTGTATGTGTAGGACTTTAAATTGATGCACACAGCATGTAATCTTTTGTGTCTGTCTGCTTTTGGTCAATGTCTATTTTAGATTCATCCTGTTCAAGATGTAATAAAATAATGGATTAAAGGCAATCCATTTTGTATGTGTGAGTGATTATGAAATGTTTATGACAGCTGCTAGGCCAACACTCTCCAGAATGGTGTTACATTGACTTCTGAACACCTTCAAGTCTGCCTCCAGGCGAGTGTGTCAGTGTAGTCTGAGTGGTGTTACATTAACATCTACTCAAAGTAAGATCTTTTGACTACAGAAGTGTTAGTTGCAAATGGGAGATACCATTAGAGCAGCTTCAAAGGACTGGAATGATATTTGGATTGGTGCGTGCTGAAGTAATGGCTGGGGTTTTGAAGTGTAATGTCTAAATCAGTGTCCCATAACTGAAGGAATGTGTGAGTTCCAAATGCTTTTCTTTGATCTTCCCTTAGAAAATCAGACTGAAGGGAAAGGTCAAAGTCTCTTTAAGATACTCCTATGTGTGCAAAAATTTGGAAGTATGAAAACATGGTCACAAGTTCTATTCATTATTTGTGTTCTGTGGTTTTCATATTGTTCTTGAAACTCACTGCAGGTTTTCTATTTTGTATTTAGTGTCAAGACCAAAATACAGACTGCTTTACAGTCTCCTTTATGTGGTTAGCAAGTATCTGTTCTATAAGTTGTTAGTCCTCACAAATATGCATTTCAGGAGGTTTTTGTGGTTCACATTTTTTTTATTAATGTTATACACAGAAGGTTACAGAGATGCTGACACTCCAACATTAACTGAATCATTTGTGGTCAGGCAGGCAAAAATAAATTAAAAATCTTACTCCCCCCTTCCCCTTAATTTTCAGAACTTTGTAAAGGACTGCTCTTTACCACTAGGAGTACATTCCTCCAACTGCTTTCTTTAAGTTTTGAAAGTGTGGTGTTAAAGCTGTAATGCATAAAATAAAACATGGGCAGTGACATGTTAGAGAAAAACTGCCTAAGAACTACTTTGAATACAGTGTATCAATAGGAAATTCTGAGGTCTTTTCAGGTTGGGCAATATTTTGCAGTTTATTTCCTTATCTGTAAAATGAAAATATAGTCATCTCTCATGGGGGATTGCTTTTAAAACCTTCCCCACTCCACATACACTAAAATCTGTTGATGCTTAAGTCTAATACAAAATCGTGCAATTAAAAATACTGGGGACTGAATTAGAGCAAATTATATTACATGCTTGCATAATAATGTCAAAGTGAATAATGTCAAAGTGAATCCTAATGTTATGTATAATTTAAAGGAACTAATAAAAATAAATGAAAATAAAATGTGGTATTCTCATATAACCTAGAGATATCATTCCATATACTTTATATCATATCTAGAGTATTTATAATACCTAATACAATGTAAATGCTATGTAAATAGTTACTATACTTATTGTTTATGAAATAATGACAAGAAAAAAAGACCATATCTTTAGTGCTGATATAATTCTTTTTCCAGAATATTTTTGATATGCAGTTGATTGAATGCAGAGATATGAAACTGCAAATCATCATATAGTTCTTCCAGGGTGATTCAGGGAGAGACTGTCAGTTCCTAATACAGTTTACTTTGTAGTTGTAATGGCCACTTAGGTAGTTGGGTAAAGTCTCTTTATTGCTTCTTACCTGAGTTTCCTTAGTATAAGATGGTACCTGTCATGACTTACCCTATTCCTCTTTACATTTTCCATATTTCTCTCATTATTAAGAAAAAAATAATTGTCACTTTTTAAGTTGAAAACAGTAATGCAACAGTCTTTTCAAGAAGCATTGTTTAGGTGTTGTTCTGTATTGTGAAATAATTAGAAACTTGATAATGATGTGTTGTCTATTTAAAGGGGCTGATGAAGTCCTTCTATTGCTTTAGGAACTGAATTCCTTATAAGACCTTAATTACCTTTCCTTCCTCTCATTTCTCTCTATTTTTCTTTTGTCTTTTCCCCATTTTGTTGCTATGAGGAAAGATTAACTTTACTTATCAGGATTTTAAAGTTTTCAAAACTATTTTCTGTATGTATTTAAATTAGTAGTCTTTATTGTTTTTGAGTAGTTTTAGGTTTACAGAAAAATTAAGATGAAAGTAGAGTCCCCTGCCCACTCCTTTTCCCCCTATTATAACATCTTGCATTTGTATGATACATTTGTTACAGTTGAGTCAATATTGATATATTATTAATTAAAGCCCTTAGATTATCTTTTACCCCTAATAAAAACTTTTAGTTGTGCTATTTATTTATTTATTTATTTTTGATTGAACTCAGGAACACTTGACCACTGAACCACATCCCCAGCCTATTTTGTGTTTTATGTAGAGACAGGATTTCCCTGAGTTGCTTGGCACCTTGCCGTTGCTGAGGCTGGCTTTGAACTTGTGATTCTCCTGTCTCAGCCTCCCAAAGTGCTGGGATTACAGGAACGCTGGATGCAGCAGCGGGGAGGGGGGAGGAAGGAAAGGGAAATGGGAATAGTAATGATGATTGATCGAATGGGTCATTACTACCCCTGGTGCATGTATGAAGACACAAATAGTGTGACTCTTTATGATTTGCAACCAGAGAAATGGAAAAACTGAGCTCTGTTTATGTACTATGACTTGAAATGCATTTAAATAAAAAAAGTAAAATTAAAAAAAAAAAAAAAAAAAGTCCAGGCCAGTTGTTTCATAGAATGCTTTTAAATTTGAGTTTGCTTAAATATACTCTGTCATGTATATGTTTAAAAAATTGTGGTATATATACAAATGTAGTTTTGTTCAGCCATAGAGGAGAATGAAATCATGTCATTTGTAGGAAAATGGATGGAACTTGAGAACATTATGCTAAG
>CM053402.1:32455034-32480222 GCA_028644305.1 Xerus rutilus | reverse complement strand
AAAATAAGTTCAACTCAGAAAGTCAAGAGTCATGTGTGTTCTCTCATCTGTGGAAACTAGAGGGGAAAAAAGGAAAAGAAAAGTGGGGGTGGGGATCTCATAAAAATGGAATGGAGATCAGAAGAGTAGAGGAAAGGGACCAGGGGGAGGGAGATAAGGAGGAAAAGGGGTAATACCAGGGAATGATATTAGATAAATTATATTGTTATATTGTGTGCATGTATGAATATGTAACAATAAATCACAACATTATGTACAACTATAATGCAGCAATAAAAACATGAAAAAAAATTAAAAATAAAGTCATACCAAAGTGGAAAAAAAACAAAACAAAACAAAAAAAAAGTGCTGGGATTACAGGTTTGTGCCACTGCACTCAGCTAGTTGTGTTATTTTTTAAGTTTAAAACTAATGAAATAATCTTCATTTTCAAGAACTTCTGTTGTGTCTGTATGGTTAATATATATGAAACAATGAAAAAATATTGATAATTGCATTTGCATATTTAAATGGGCTATTTTTAGATCATTGGTGGTAAAGAAAACATTTTATAAGACATTTAAAAACATTTTATAAGATGGACGTGGTGAGCCAGGCGCGGTGGCGCAAGCCTGTAATCCCAGCACTTAGGGAGGCTGAGACAGGAGAATCGCGAGTTCAAAATCAGCCTCAGCAACTGCGAGGCACTAAGCAACTCAGTGAGACCCTGTCTCTACATAAAACACAAAATAGGGCTGGGTATGTGGCTCAGTGGTCTAGAGTTCAATCTCCAGTCCTCCCCCCCCCCAAAAAAAGGACGAACGTGGTGGTGCACGCCTGTAATTCCACAGACTCAAGAGGGTGAGGCAGGAGGATCACATGTTTGAGGCCAGCTTTGGCAATTTAGCAAGGCCCCAACCAACTTAGTGAGACCCTGTCTCCAATTAAACAATAAAAAGGGCTGGGGATGTAAGTCAGTAGCAGAGTGCCACTGGGTTCAATCCCCAGTACCAAAAACAAAACAAACAAATTTAGAAAACAAGCTTTTTGTGGGTTTTTTTTTTGGTACTGGGGATTGAACCTAGTCCTGTGGTGTTCTGCCACAGAGCTACATCTCTAGCCCTTTTTAAAAAAATTTTATAAGACAGGCTTAGCTAAGTTGCTAAGGCTGACTTTGAACTTATAGTCTTCCTGCTTCATCTCCTCCGTAGCTATGATTACAGGTATATACCACCATGCCTAGCAACTGTTAGAATTACTGTTGTTGATGTGTGGATATTTGTAATGATGATCTGGTCTGTTGTATGTATTTTGTATTGTTGCCACACCCCATGATTTAGGAAATGAGAATAAAACTTCCAATCTCTCAGATGTTGGCTGCTTTTGCTTTCCAAGTCTTCCCCATGTGAATTTAGAGCCATTATTTATCCAGAGGACTCTGACATGAATGTTATTTTTGACTGAAAGGCAAATATGCTTAAACTAAACCTGAAGAACTATTCTTTCTTTCTTTCTTTTTTTTTTTTGGTACTGGGGATTGAACTCAGGGGCACTCGACCACTGAACCACATCCCCAGCCCTATTTTGTGTTTTATGTAGAGACAGGGTCTCACTCAGTTGCTTAGCTCCTTGCCGTTGCTGAGGCTGGCTTTGAACTCGCGATTCTCCTGTCTCAGCCTCCCAAAGTGCAGGGATTATAGGCATGCGCCACTGTGCCTAGCTAGAACTATCTATTTTTTTGTGGTCTTCCTTACCTGGTGGCCCGCTAAAAAAATGAGATTGTTTCTCTTTATTGTTGAATTTTAAGAGTTATTTATTGTTGAATTTTAAGTTATATTTTGAATAATGTACTTTATCAGATGTATCTTTTGCAAATATTTTATCTTAGTCTATGGTTTGTCTTTTTTTGCTTTAATTTTTTTCCCCTCCATTTTTGCTGCACTAGGGATTGAACCCAGGGCCTTAGGCATGTTAGGCAAGCATTCTACCACTGAAGTACATCCCCAGCCCAATGACTTGTCTTATTCTCTTGACATTGTCTTTTGTCATGCAGAAGTTTTTAATTTTAATCAAGCATACCCCTGATCAGTTTTTATTTTTTATTACATGTATGTTCCCTTTGGAGAATATAAAAGGTCTTCACCATACTCAAATATCTGCTTTTTTTGGGTCATGTTTTCTAGGAGATTTTGGGGTTGTATGTTTTAAATTTAGGTCTGTAATCTGTTTTGAGGACTATTTTTTTGAAGGGCATATGTTCTGTGTCTGCATTCATTTTTATTGTATGTGGATATACAGTTCTTTCAGCATTATTTGTTGAAAAGACAGTCTTTGCTCTATTGCACTGTGTGTATGTGTAGTGGGGTACTAGGAATTGAACTCGGGTGCTCTGTCACTGAGCTACATTCCCAGCCTTTTTTAATAATTTTATTTTGAGACAGGGCCTCACTAGGTTGCCAAGGCTAGCCTCAAATTTGCAGCACTCCTGCCTTACCCTCCTGAGTCTCTGGGATTACAGCTGTGTACTACTGTGCTCAGCAGCCTGTGGTTTTTTTGTTGAAGATCAGTTGACTGCATGTGAGTTTATTTGTGGGCTCTCTGTTCCATTGATCTGTTTGTTTTTTCACCAACAACATACTGCATTGATCGACTTTGTAGTATTTATTAAGGTTAGGTAGTGTCAGTCCTCTGATATGCCTCTCTTTCTATATTGAGTTATCTATTCTGGGTCTTTTGCCTCTCCATGTAAAATTAACTTTATTCTTGTTAATATTATTTATTGTAGTACTGGGGATTGAACCCAGGAGTGTTTTTACCTCCGAGCTACAATTCTAGCTAATTGTATTATTTATTTTATTTTATTTATTTATTTTTTGATATTTTTTTTAGTTGTAGATGGATGGACACAATGTCTTTATTTTATTGCTTTGTACGTGGTGCTGAGGATCGAACCCAGGGCCTCACGCATGCAAGGCAAGCGCTCTACCGCTGAGCTACAATCCCAGCCCTGTATTTTTTATTTTGAGATAGGATCTCACTAAATTGCCAAGGTAACGTCCTGAATGGCTGGGATTTCAGGCATGCTACATTGCGCCTGACTCGATGTACACTTTATTTATTTTTGTTATTGGGGATTGAACCTAGAAGCTTTCATTCTTGGTTGTTTTTACTTTTTATTTCAAGACAGGGTCTCCATAAATTACTGAGACTAGCCTCAAATTTGTAATCTTCCTGCTGGGATAACAGGTGTGTGCCACCAAGCCCAGTTTCCATATAAACTTTAGAATTAGTTTGTTAGTATCCAAAAGATGACCTGCTTGGGCTTTGATTCGGATTGTGTTGAATTTATAGATCAAGTTGGAAAGAAATGATATCTTTGACAATATTGAGTCTGTGTATGAACATGGACTATCTCTTCATTTATTTAGCTTTTAATTTATTAAAAAAAATTTTTTTTTGAGTTAGAATCTTGCTGTTTTCCCAAAGCTGGTCTTAAATCATACACTCAAGTGATCCTTCCACTTACCATCCTAAGTATTTCGTACTGCAGACTTGTGGCACTATGCCTAGTTTATTTGGTTATTTGGTTCTTTTTTTTTACTACATTTGATATTAATCGAAAAGCCAGGAAGTGATACTGTGTTTTTTGCTTTGATATGTTTCATCATTTTTGTGGTTTTCCTCATATAGATCGTGTATATATTTTATTGGATTTTACGTAAATATTTCATTTTGGGGTGCTAATATAAATAGTAATGTATTTTTAATTTCTCATTTCACTTGTTCATTCCCTTTTTTGAAAACTAATCAGTGTTTGCATCTTAACCTTGTAACCTGTAACCTTGCTGTAGTTGCATATTAGTTTCTGAAATTTTTCTTTGATTCTTTTGGATTTTATACATAGATGATCATGTCACCTGTGAACAAAGACAGTTTTATTTTTTCCAAGTTCTGTGTACATTTTACAGGGTGAGTATCCCTCATATAAAATGCTCAAGACCGGATGTATTTTGGATTTCGAATTTTTTGGATTTGGGGAAATTTGCATATACATAATAAAATGTCTTAGGGGATGGGACCTATGCCTAAACACATAATTCATTCATGTTTCATGCACACACAGACTGAAGGTACTCTCATGTAATATTTAAAATAATTTTCTATATAACTTTCTGTATGAGCAAATTTTATGTACATTGAATCATCAGACTGATGTTATGTTGAAACTCAGAAAGTTTCTGATTTTGGAGCTGTCTGCATTTTTGAATTAAGAATATTCAACCTATATGTGTGTGTATAAATAAATGTGTATATATATGTACATATACACACACACACACTTTTTTTTTGGTCTTATTGCTTTAGCTGGGATGATGTTAAAAAGCAGTAATTATAGCTGGGTGTTATAGCACATGCATTTAGTCTCCTGTTACTCTGCGGGCAGAGGCAAGAGGTTTGCAAGTTCAAGACTAGCCTGAGCAATTTAGGGAGACCCTGTCTCAAAATTTAAAAAAAGGAGGGGCTGCTGGGGATATAACTTCAGTGATAGACTGACCCTGGGTTCAATCCCTAGTACTGGGGGTAGGGATGGGAGATTAACCATCCTTGCTTCATTCCTGTATTTATGGGCAAAGCATAAAGTTTTCCACTGTTAGTGTGATGTTAATTCTAAGGTTTTAAAAATTTGTATATATTTTAATTAAGTTGAGGAAGTTCTTTTCTATTTCTGGTTTACTGAGAAAGCTTTTTATTCATGAATATATTAGGATTTTGTTACATGCTTTTTTTTGCATCTGTTAATATGGACATAGGATTTTTCCTCTTCAACTTGTTAATGTAATTGGATTGTATTCGGTGATTTTTTTTTTTTTGAATATAGGATCAGCTTTGCATACCTGGCATAAATCTCACTTGTTCACGGTGTATCATTCTTATAATACATTGTTGAATTTGAGTTGCTACTTCTTTGTTGAGAACATTTTTACCTATGTTCATGAGAGTCTGTAGTTTTCTTATAATCAATGTCTTTTTTGTGGCTTTGGTATTAGGGTGATGGAGGCTTCATAGACGATTAGAAGTATTCTTGCTGATTTTTTCTTCTGGAAGAGATTTTAGAGAATTGGTATTATTTGTTCCTTAAATATTTGGTAGAGTTTACCAGTGAACTGTCTGAGTCTGCTGCTTTCTGTTTGGGAAGTTTTGTCTGTTTTTTTCTTGTGTGAGTTTAGCAGATTGTGTCTTTCAAGGAATTGATTCATTCCATCTAGGTTATCAAATGTGGGTGTAAATTTGTCCGTTGTTCTTTTCCTGTCAAAGGGATCTGTAGTGATCTTCCCTTTTTCATTTCTCTTGTTAGTAATTGGTATCGTCTTTTGTTCTCTTTCTTATGCTAGCTAGAGTCTTAATGATTTTTATTGATCTTTTCAGAGAATTAACTTTTGTTTTCACTGATTTTTCTCTTGATTTCCTATTTTCAATTTTATTGATTTCTGCTCTAATATATTTATTTGCTTCTATTTACTTTCAGTTCAGTTTTCTTTTTATTTCCTCACTTCATGAGGTAAAATCTTAGATTTTAAAATTTTAGTTATTTCTTCTTTTTGAAATATATGTAATTGGTACTATAGATTTCCTTGTATTCACTCATTCCTTTCACTACATCCGACAAATTTTGATTAAGCTGACTTTTTTTTCTTTTTTGGGTGCTGGGAATTGAATCCAGGAGCGCTTAACCACTGAGCCACATCCTCAGCACTTTATATTTTATTTAGAGACAAGATCTCACTAAATTACTTAGGGCCTCGCTAAGTTGCTGAGGCTGGCTTTGAACTGAAGATCCTCTTGCCTCAGCCTCCTGAGCTGCTGGGATTACAGGTGTGTGCCACTATGCCTGGCAAGTTCAATTTTTTTTTTAAAAATCTTTTTGTAGATGGACACAATGTCTTTATTTTATTGCTCTGTATGTGGTGCTGAGGATCGAACCCAGGGCCTCATGCATGCGAGGCAAGCGCTCTACCGCTGAGCCACAATCCCAGCCCGCAAGTTCAATTTTTAATTAAGATATTTTAAGATTTCTGTAGAGCCTTCTTCTTCAGCCTACCTGTTATTTATAAGTGTGTTGTTTAATCTCTAAGTATTTGTTATTTTCCAGCTTTTGCCCTGTTACTGATTTGTCATTTAATTCCATTGTGGTGTGAGCACAAGCATTTTATGGTTTCTATTCTTTTAAATTTGTTAACGTGTTTTTGTCCAGAAGATGGAAAACTGAATTAAAAAATATTTAGGGATATTGTGTTGCCATAACCCAATCATTGTGACTTTGCTTGAGAGGAGGATCCATTAATACTATATTTGGAATTTGAATAGGTACAGAGAACTCTGCCTTCTTCCAGAGCTGCTGAACTGTCCTTGAATCTCATTCATAATATGTACTCTTCTGTCTACCTCTGGGTAGATAAGGTCTTTAAGACAAAAGTCTTCTGTCATCTGCCCTCTTAGAGGTTCATTGTGATATATTGTTTGTGTATATATTTAGTTAGAGGCAGTAGTACATATCCAGAGGAGACTGCTTTATGCTTTTCGTTCACCATGCATACTTGATTTAAATGTGTTATTTCTATATGTCCGCCAGAATGGCTGACACTGATATTATGCTAGGATGTAGAACAGGTAGAACCCTCATACATTGCTAGTGGAAGTGTAAATTGGCATGATTACTTTGGAAAACAATATTTTTAAAATCTGCAAAATCTGTACTTATGCTACCCTATATCCTTACATAGAAACAAATATACTACTATCTGGTCCAAAAATACTTATTCACCAAAAACCATCTGCAAGAATATTCACAGTAATATTTTTGTGATGTTATTTTCAAAATGGTAAAATAAGGATTCTTATGTATAACGATAAAATGGACAAGTGGCCTAGATCTTATTTAACTATTCATTAAATTAATAAATGAAGTAGGAAATTGTTACAGGTTCAAAGGAGAGGTGAAGAATAAATGTAGGCAACTATAGGCACATTAAAATGAACTTGCTGATAGATACCTCCTTAATATCCTGTTGGCACTAAAATATACTGGTCGGGCTGTTCATGTAGTTCAGTGTAGAGTATTTACCCAGCAAACCCAGAGTTAGATCATGTGTTTTTCCAGCTGAGTTTGATTCCTAGCCCCTCCGCCTCCCCCCCAAAAAAACCAAAGCAAAATTAAAGCAAAAACAACAACAAAAAATCCCTACTGCTTTAAATCATCTTTTTTGCAGGGAAATTCAGTTGTATTTTCAATTGGCAAAATTCATTTTCATTTCTGGTTTTAAGAATTAATTTTATTTCTATCAGTTTTCTGCAATTCAGAGTATCCTAAGATAGCCCACTCAAAGAAAAGATGAGGATCCCTGTGGTATCAGAAAAACCCATTGGGTCCTCTAGAGAACCATTGGAAATCTATCAAAAGAACACACAGTAATCTTTTTCCCATTTCAAAATCTTTTATGATTTTTCTTGGCATATTAAGAGCCAAAAACTAGAAACAACCCAGAGGTCCAATAGCAATAGAGTGGATAAAATTATAGTAATTTCATACAGTGAAATTCTATACAGCAACAGAAAACGAAAATCAGAAAACTACAATCACATGCAACAACTAATTAATTTCATAAGCATAGTCATGTGCAAGAGAAGCCACTGCAGGAGTATATACTGTGTGATCTCATTTACGCTAAGTCCAACAAGTAAAACTTAGGTAAAGTATTAGAAGTCAGGTTTGTGGTTAGTTATCCTTAAAATGGGATTATGACTGGGAACGGATGTGCCAGAACTTTTGAGTTTTCCTTATGTGCTTTGACTTGATGTTCATGCTGGTAACAAAGGTGCATTAATATTGAACATTCACTAAGCTATACATATACTCATGATTTGTGCTTATTTTTTGGGGGTGGTGGAGGCTTTGGGAATTGAAACCAGGGGTACTCTACCACTGTGCTACATCCCTGAGCCTTTTATTTTATTTTTTGGTGCTGAGGACTGAACCCAGGAGTGCTTAACTATTGAGCATATCCCCAGCCCTTTTTATTTTTTGAGACAGGGTCTCGCTAAATAGCTTAGGGTCATGCTAAATTGCTGAGATTGGCTTAGAACTTGAGACCCTTCTGTCTCAGCTCTGGAGTCGCTGGGATTGTTAGGTGTGTAGGTGTGCACACTGGGCCTGGGTACAACTTCCTTGTAGTTCTGCTCTTGTATTTATTGTTATCATTGGTTTAAAAGTGAACTACAGCTCTGTGTAATTCTTTTCAGGACATTTGTAAGTGTTTATTTTCTTTCAGTAAAGTTTGCTAAAAAATCATTTGCCGATTGTGGTCCTCCATTTTACCAGTGTAGCTGAAGATGGGGGTGTGAATATGTACCGTTGTCCTAATTCCATGGTATTGTAAAGTATTATTTTTATTATCCTTGCTATTTGATTGAATTTTCCATTTGGCAGCCAGTTGAACATCAGGATTTAAGAAACAAGTTTTTTTCTGAGGGATGGATGACCTTTGTTTGCTTTCAGACTTCAGTATAATCACTTACAGCTCTCCCAGCACTTTTATAACCTTTTCTGTGTGTGTATTATTGTCTCCGCTTTTGTAATTTCCCTTTGCCTTAGATTGAGTTGTGAGATTCTGAGCTTGTATTCCCCCACCCCTTTTTTAGTTTGGTATGTAATTTGCATATTTTCACCATGCGAAAGCTATTTTCTATGGTTGGAAAAGATTTTTTTCCTACAGTGTGAACAAATCATCCTTTGTTCTCGTTATTGTGCCTCCAAGCTGGTACGTCCGGTTTATGCCCCAAACAACAAAAGTCTGTCATCAGAAATTAAAATACCAGTAAGAACAAAGGCAGAGACCATGAGGAGCACTTAGGGAGGTTTACTCCCTGTTTGCTCCTCTCTCCATGTTGCCACAGATGCCAAGAAGCTGGAACACTGCTTAGTACACTTCTTCCTTGTAGTTCTGCTCTTATATTTATTGTTATCATTGGTTTAAAAGTGAACTGACAGCTCTGTGTAATTCTTTTCAGGACTTATAAAATCCTTATCTGTGAGATTCTTTGCCATTTTCAATGAGCTCTTTTTAAGAAATCTTAGTCATGTTGACAGCCTTTTTAGACAATGTTTTGACACTTGTTTATTTGAAAGCAAAATTACCAGTGAACATTGTGGATAAAATTATTATAGGCAATTTAGAATAGTAGCTAAAGCAGAGTTTGTAAGGACATATACATCTCTGTGTGCTCTTTTCAAAATGTGCATATCCTGTCTTTGGTAGCATGGGATCTATTCTGAAGTGATATTTTAATATAGAATTTTCACATATTATTCAGAGAATTCTCTTCTGGGAAAGTTGATATTTGTTTCTATCACAGGATAGTTTAGCATCAGGATAATTTCAGTATGTTGTATAATCATGGTTTTATTATATTCAAAAATATCTATAAATGTGACACAATGCTTCCTTCCCTCCTCCCTTTTTCTATACAAACAGATTCTAGGACCTTAAATTAGAGGTAATGAAAAATGGACAATGAATGTGAGGATGCATTTGATAATCAATCCTGATGTTGTTTTTCTTCTCACTTGTTGCTGTTTGTATAAAGAGGGATTTGGAATAGGGCTTTTAGGGTTTTTAAAAATATATATATATTTTAGTTGTAGATGGACAAAATATCTTTATTTTTATGTGGTGCTGAGGGTTGAACAGCCTTTTTAGACAACGTGCGAGGCAAGCACTTTACCACTGAGCCACAACCTCAGCCCTTTTAGGTTTGTTTTGAAAGCTGTTTTGCTGAAGAACATAGTGTATTCAGATTTGAAAAAATTTTTTGTGTCAAAGTAAGTTTGTGTGTATTAAATACAATGGTAAAAAAGTTATGAGTATGCCAGGACAGATTTTAAATTATTTTTGTTATATTTGGGTATAGATGCTCACTTAAATGTGATTATGCTTTCTTAACATTAAGGTTTTGTTTGATTGAACCAAAAGTTAAATGCCAGACCTGTGGCATATGGAAATCATAGTACAGAACAGTCGATACTGTGTTAGAATACTATGATTCCTTATAGATATAAAACTTGTGAGAAGTGTTTTTCATTATTCTGAAATTACAATTGCAATGTAAGTTGTACAGTAGTATTTTAAAATATATTTTTCATTTTTCTTCCTAATAGAAATATCATGTGTATTGGAGAAGACTGTTACTTATCTCTTTCTCAGCAAGCATTTTATTTTCAAAATATAAATGATTTGGTTGCCATTCTTTTCATTCTTAGTCTGTTGTTAAAATTTCAAGACTGACACGTGGAATGAGGCAAAGCTCATCTCTAATATAATTAGAGTACATTATGCTTCATCCTTTAGTGTGTGTGTGCTTAAAAATCAGATTATAATTTGTGGATTTCAGAGAATATATGTTCACTGCATTGGGTGGAAAATGGAATGAAGATATTTTCTCTATTTTAAAATCTGTTCAATATGAATAAAATGTAGACTTAAGAGCTACAGTAGATGCTGGCCATGGTTTTAGTTTCTTTTTGTGAAAAGTAAAGGTCACAAAGGATTCATGGAGAAGATACATTCTCCTAGATTATTGTACTATGTTGATTGCATTTATGTGTTTCTTTGGTGATAGGTGGTGCTGTTGCTACACAGTTGATCCCACCACTCCTCACATTTTCTGCATCCAAAGTACTATAGAAGGATTTGTTGTTGTGGCAATAAATATTTATAGAAAGGAAAACTATTTATAGTTTGTAGTTCTTAAATTCTTGTAGTAGAGATGGGAATATAAAAAAGTAGTTATTTCTAAAAGGTACCTCTACAGATATACAGTTTAATATTGTAAGTCTTATAATCCTCTTACAATGTACATAGTTTTAATATTTTATTTTTTTCTAGTACTGGTGATAGAAGCCAGGGCCTCACACATGCTAGGCAAGCACTCTACTACTGAGCTTCATTCTCAGCCCTTTATTTTATTTTAGACAGAGTTTTGCTAAGTTGCTGAAGCTGGCCTTGAACTTGGAATCCTCTTGCATGAGCCCCTGAGTAGCTGGGATTGTAGGCATGCACTACTGTGCCTGACTCTATTTTTTTTTTTTTGGTACCAGGGCTTGAACTCAGGGTCACTTAACCACTGAGCCACATTCCCAGCCCTATTTATATTTGATTTAGAGACAGAGTCTCACTAAATTGCTTAGGGCCTCACTTCTATTTTTGATATTTGTTGGCAGTCGTATTAAAAATATCAATAGTGTATTTCTTTTGATGAATTTTTATCTTCATTATGTTTATTATAAATTCTTGGGTATGCAAAACTAGTTTTATAATCTATGCCATTTTCTTTGATATTACATATTCCATTAAATACTAAATAATTATGAAAATGTAGTGAAAAGTAAATTATCGCTTACAGTAAGTCTGGAAAGCAGTTCTTCACAGATGCTAATTTAATCTGCTCAATATGTAAGTCTGCAGTTGAAAAGCTGTACCTCTTTACCCTTTGGATTAATGGAATATTGTACTTTATATATTTTAGGAATAAATTTGATATCTCAACATGAACATTTGTACAGTGTTTGGTTTTTGTGTATAATAAAAACAATGACTAGTTTGTTTACATGACTCTTTTATTCATACCATATTGAAATTAAAAATATCTTGGAGACATTTTCAGCAACTTTTCCTTCTTATTTTATAATTGCAAAAGAATATAGGCTTATAGAATTAAATAATTTACTTATAGGAACAGAAAGTCCCAGAACTGCTTTACTCTGAAATGGAAAGCTTTGGAGTAGGAACAGAACAGATTTCTAATAGTTTAATAAGATAAAAATTATGGACTTCCAATACAGACCATTTTTTCCAGTTCATAATGTCATGTTTTTCTAGAAATGCTTATGATAATTTAAAATATGAATTTACTTAATGTGTATGACCAGCCTAAAACAGTTGTGTGTGTGTGTGTGTGTGTATGTATATTTCAGGCAAATTATACTAAAATTTAGGGAATCTTGCTTTCATCCAATAATGTGACCTACATTTTAATTTACTGATTTTTTTCTATCTTTTATGCAGATTAGTGGGGAAGCGCAGGAGCTCTTCTCTGTTCGACATGGCCCAATTCGAGCAGCTAGAATCTTGCCTGCTCCACAGTTTGGTGAGTGTAGCTCTGAAGAAGAAAACAAATCATTCAGAGTTTCCCTTTTGTTGGTCTTGGACTACAGACAGCATGAATGATAACTAAAGTCTGTTTTCTCCCAAGTGTCCATTCTACTTCCCCTCCTCCCTGCAAGATAAACCCTTAGTTCTGTCAGTTGAGATGGAAATAGGTAATCTTAACCAATTCAATATGGCTATTCACTTTCTGCTGTGGTTTTGATTTATCTGCAGCCTCTTTGATCTCAATTTAGCCTCTGCCTTTGCTAGCTCTTTCTTGAAGCCCTCTTCTCTCATGGCCTCCTTCTTCCCAGATCCCTTCTTCGCGACTGTACTGCCTTTGTTAGGCTTCTGGCTTAGCTTTCCTTCTGGGGGTATTCCCCAGGTCTCTGTTCACATGCTCTGCCCTTCTTCTCAGTTGTACTCACTGTAGTGGAGAGCTTGGTTTTCACTATTATCTCGGTTGTAGATGACTCCGCTTTCTGCGTCTTTAGCTGTGTCACAAGTGGAGTTTCTGGGTTTTAACCTTGTAACTCTGATGTAACAATGAATACTTCTTAATGTGTTTAAATACTACTATGTTTTATACTTATGTAGAAAAAATGCAAAAGTATGTTTATGTTACATTGGCTAAATAACTCTTGGCACTTTCAGACTTTGAGCTTTGGAAAGGTTGTATTTTCTCATTAACTTGCTTTTTTGTTCCCTCAAGAGTATTTTGCATGTGTGCCGAAGACCTAATCAGATTAATCATGTTTGGATACTTTAAAATCTTTTTTTAAAAAGAGGATATTAAAATATTTTAATTCTATTATATTTTAAAAGATTACTCTGAAGTGCAAAATCCCCTAAGACTTCTTATGGCAGTTAATTCTCTAAATTGGTGAGAATGACATTTACTGAAACTTGGGACAATGTGATTGTGCATAAGTATTTTTAGGGATTAATTTAGTGATTAAATCGGCTTACATGAGATGGGAAGGGTAGAGGTAACAAGGCAACAATATCCTGCTGTCGTGTGGAGATTTTGTACCTTTCTGTTCAACTGAATGACATATATAGATTTCAGGCGCCTGGTGCTCCCCTAACCCCGCACGTGTTCTTTCTCTGCCCTTTCCTCCACTCCTCATAGTTGTGCTCCCTTGCTTGTCCTCCCCTTTACCCCTACACCCTCATTTTCTGTTGCATTTGTATTTTGCAATATTTTGACAAACAAGATTGTAGATACCCTTTTCTCTAAAGTTTTTGGAATAACCAGCTTTATCTTTGGATGATTGACATCAACAAGAACTTTAATACTAAAGGACTCTGCTCTTTTTGTTTTGTATGGTATTCACAGAGGCAGACTTTTCTCTCTTCATTTTATTTATACAGTTATTTTGTTTATGCCAATTTTCAACTTTTCTCATCTTTTACTTGTGGCAGAAATACTTCCTTAAAGTATCAAAGTAATAAAAATTATAAAAATATTACTTTTATAACTATTTAAAAGTAGCTTTTATTTACTATGCCATTTAATGGAAATTTTCCTCCACTATATTTCTTTAAAAATATTGTTCAATTTAAAATATAATTTTACATGGGTAAATATTCTGTTGCATCTTTAAAAAATTTTTTTCTAGTTGTAGATGGACATAATGTCCTTATTTTATTTATTTATTTTTATGTGGTGCTGAGGATTGAACCTAGTGCCTCACACATGCTAGGCAAGTGCTCTACCACGGAGCTACAACTCCAGTCCTCTGTTACATCTTACAGCTTTCTTTGTATTTGGTAAAGTTGTTATTGTTGTTATTATTATTATTAGTAGTAGTACCAGGGATTGAACTCAGGCTGTTTAACCACTGAGCCACATTCCCAGCCACTTTTTATATTTTATTTAGTGACAGGGTCTTTCTGAATTGCTTAGGGTCTTGCTAAGATGCTGGGATTGGCTTTGAACTCTGAATCCTCCTGCCTTGTTCTCGGCCACCTGAGCTGTTGGGATTAAAGGTGTGTGCCACTGTACCTGGCTGTAGGTAAAGTTTTTAGATTTGTTTTGATTAAATGTAAAACATGCAACAGATTCCCTAAAATTTGTAATACAAAATAGCAATTCCTCATTACTTTTTTTTTAAACCTATTGTGCTTTATTCCTTCATTTTGATTGAAGAAGTTCTTTAGTAACTAACTAAAAAAGTATGTGTGGGAGATCTTGTCTGTCTGAAGATATCTTTATTCTCCCTTAACTCTTTATTGATAATTTGGCTGGGTAACAGCTGCTTGTTTGTAATCATGTT
Source organism: Xerus rutilus (assembly GCA_028644305.1). Taxonomy (NCBI): domain Eukaryota; kingdom Metazoa; phylum Chordata; class Mammalia; order Rodentia; family Sciuridae; genus Xerus; species Xerus rutilus. The sequence continues at coordinate 32,465,764 of CM053402.1, read as the reverse complement.
ACTTCCAATTTTGAAGGCATTCTTTTAGAGTTATGTGGAAGAGTCCAAAGCTACTTTGACATCTTTTTCTTTTCTAGCTTGTCATTCTTTCTGAGAGCTCATACAGTATTGGCTTTGTTCTCCATGTTCTGAAGCTTTGTAGTGCTGTGTCTGGATTCATACCTTGTCCTAGACTCCTTCAATGTGGAAGTATAAGACCTTAAGTTTTGAAAAAATGTCTTAAATCAATGTTGTTCATGATTTCTTCCCCTAAGTGTTCTTTATTTTCTTTTTCTAAAACTCCTATTAATTATTACACCTCTTGCACTGTTTAATGAAAAGAAAATCACGGTGTTTTTTTTTTTTTTTTTGAGATTGTGTGGCTAACACTTCTGTTGATGGATTCTTTTCTTTTTTCTTTCTTTTATTTTTTGGTGCTGAGAATTAAACCCAGCTTTACCACTGAGCTGCATCCTTAGATCTTTTTCTTGTCTTGCTAAGTTGCTTAGAACATTAATAAATTGCTGAGGTTGGCCTTGAACTTGAGATCCTCCTGTCTCAGCTTCCCAAGTCACTGGGATTACAAGTGTGCTCCACCACTGGCTCTGCTGTCAGATTTTTCTTATCCTCAGCTTTTCATATCTGATACCTTCTCTGTTCCCTTCCTCTCTCCCTCTTCTGCTCCTTCTCTGCCTTTCTTCCTTTTGGCACAATTTACATATCAATATTACCAACTAGAATCCAGAATGTATTACTCAACAGGACCAAGTGAAATGTATTCCAGGTAAACAAGGTTGGTTAATATTTGAAAATTAATGTAATTTGCTATATTTGAATGAAGAAAACGCATATGATCATTTCAACAGAAGTAGAAAAAAAACCTTTGACAAAATTCTGTGGTCATTTATGACAAAAAGTTTCAGTAAACTGGGAATAGAAAGAAACTTCATGAATATAATTAAAGGTTGTCTATTAAAAACAATCTACAGCCAACATCATATTCAGTGGTGATACAATGAGTGTTTTCTTGCAGAGTTTGGGATGGCTTCTGTTACCATGTCTATTTACTCAGGTCCTAGTCATTAAAATAAGGTAAGAAAAATAAAAGTATACACATCAGAAAGAAAGACATAATATTCTTTTATATATATATATATATATATATATATTTAAGTTGTTGATAGACCTTTATTTTCTTTATTTATATGTGGTATTGAGAATTGAACCTAGTGCCTCACACATGCCAGGCAAGTACTCTACCACTGAGCATGAGCCACAGCCCCAGCCCAAGCCCCAGAAAGACACAAAATTCTTTATTCATTGATAACATGATTGTGTATTTAGATAATGCAAATAAATCTATAAACTGGTAGAAATAATAAGTGAAGTTAGGAGAACTGCAGGAAAAAAAGGCGGCGGTGGTGGCTGTTGCTGCTGCTGCTGCTGCTTCTTATTTTTGGTGAACTTATCCCCTCATAGTCTCTTTTTGCATTTCTATTATCTTTCCCCTCTCCACGCTACTGATTGCCCCCAAAATATGCCTTTGAGACCTTCTTTCATTTCCTCAGACATCCATCCTCTTGCTTTCAGGCCTTTAATTTTCTATTTCCTCTTTTTTATTTTATTTTTTAATACTGGGGATTGAACTACATTGCTTTACCACTGAACTACATCCCCAACTGTTTTTATTATTTATTTTGAGACAGGGTCTTGCTAAATTGCTGAGGCTGACCTCAAACTTGGGAATCCTCTTGCCTCAGTCCCTGAGTTAGGGGTGTACCACAATGCCTGGCCGATTTCCTCTTAGAACTCATGTCCCTCTGACTCCTCCTGCTCCTCATCCACTGTCAGTTATTTGTTATTCCCATAGGACTTACTGTATTTATTTGCTCTGTTGCCTCTTGATTGTTGCATTTGTAGACTGTTTTCATCTATTTGTGCTTCATGGAGTGCTTTATACAATGTGTTAGTAAGTATTTGTTGAATATTCTTGTATGGTATAATCTTTTGAAATTTATGGCCTTGAAGGTGTTTGTGTTGTCAATCTCTACCCTGACTGAAAGTGAAAAACTGAAGGATTTGAATGTGGCATTATCTCATAGAAGAACCATCATTGTAATTAGTGAGCATTTACTCATACGAACATAGCTTGTGTTTCCCTGCCTTTTTGGCTACTATCAATGATTAGTCACTTTCTTAATGAATTTAGATCTGCTTTAGAATTTTTTTTGAATATGACATTCCAGAAAGCTGTGGCCAATCAGTTGGTATTTTTATATCAGATAGAAATGATTACTAATAATCTTAAAAATCTGTCCTTTAAGGGGCTGTGATTGTAGCTCAGTGGTAGAGTGCTTGCCTATCCTTGTATGGGGCGTTAGGTTCGATTCTCAGCACCACATAAAAATAAGTAAATAAAATAAAGGTATTGTGTTCATTTACAACTAAAAATTTTTAAAAAAATCTATCCTTTGAGAACTTGATTTCAAATAAAGTAAATTCTTATTCTTTATTCTGTGTAGCCACTTTTGTTTTTAGTATCTCACTTGTCTAATAAAATGTCTATATACATTTTAATATGTAAGGCAAAATTTTTATATGGTTATTGACTTTTTGCTTATAAAGATTATTTTGGAGGATTAGAATCAGAGGAAATGTTCTCTTCCTTTAGCATGTTTTTCATTTCTTAAAACCCTATAATCCCAACAACTGAAAATATTCGTTACAAAAATTCAAAGAATACTGAAATACAGAAAGTAAACATTGTAATTCTATGTTAACAAATCATTATCTGTTTCTTTCTTTTTATTTTTTAAATTTTTTCTTCCAATTTTTTCCTTCCTCCTGCTTTTCTCCTTCATTTCCTTTGCTTCCTCAGATGGCCAAGCATGTAACGTTCAGCCTAAGTTAACAGCTTTAGAAATACATACTCCTAGACTTTTCCCCTTAATTATTCATACATGCATAAAACTAAGTTTCTGTTGCTATATCCCAGACCAGCTTCAGGTTCTTTTTTTTGGTACTGGGGATTGAACTCGGGGGCACTTGACCACTGAGCCATGTCCCCAGCCCTATTTTGTGTTTTATTTAGAGACAGGGTCTCACTGAGTTGCTTAGCGCCTCCCCGTTACTGAGGCTGGCTTTGAACTTGTGATTCTCCTGTTTCAGCCTCCTAAAGTGCTGGGATTACAGGTGTGCAGCACTGCACCCGGCTCAGCTTCAGGTTCTTTACACATATTCCCTGATATGAATGCATGTGTGCATGAAGATTTTTTATTATGAATTACATTGTGAACATTCTTCCATTTCAAAACTTAGGAATTTTTTTAATCATGCTAAAATTTATATAGCATTTCATTTTACATTTTTTCAGATCTTTCCTTTTTACTGATTATGTTGTCAAGTGCTTCCATATCACATCTTTTTGTCCCTCAGTATCTCTGGGTGATTGGTTCCAAGATCTCTGTGATAACAAGATCCTTGGATGCTCAAGGTCTTAATATGAAATGGCATACTGTTTGTATGTAACCTACACATATCCTTTAGCATACTTTAAATCACTTATAGATTTCTTACAATACCTAATGCAATATAAATGCTATATAAGTGATTTTTGTTTACAAGATGACTAGAAGAAAAAGCCTGTTCATTTTCATTAGACACAATTTTTTTCCCCCACATATATTTATCTGTGATGGGTTGAGAACAAGGATGTGGAGCTTGTCAATACAGAGACCTGATTTTACTGATGTTTGAAAAAAAAATAGAAGTGCCTGGGAATGTAGCTCTGGTAGAACACTTGTCCAATATGTATGAGGCCTGGGTCTGATCCCCAGCACTGTAACACACATATACACACAGACATAAATGCAAGGAATTTTATAAGGATAACTCTCAGACAAGGAATAGTAACATCAAAGGATGTGTACATTTAAAATTTTGATATATGTTTTAAAATTGCCTTTGGTATACCAGCACCTATACACAAAAATGCCTTTTTTCTGTATTCTTTCCTATACTGGCTATTATAAATCTTTCTGGTCTTTGCCTATCTGATGGGGAAAAAAATCCTATTTATTTGTAATTTTTTGATTGTTGATTACTAGGGAGGATTAAAAAATCTTTATATTTTTGCCTTTTGTATGTTTGAGTATGTTTTGACATTTATACTTGTTTGAATTCTGTGCTATTATTGATTCAAACTCTGCTACCTTATTATTAGTAATATATTATTATGTATGTTCTAAACATTTGATTGATATCTTGCCTTTTTGTTATCTGTTGAATGCTGTCACATTTATGATGATTTTTGTTGTTAGTTTCATGCTAGAAAATCTCTTCATGGACAGAGGTTGTAGCTTGGTGGAAAAGCACTTTCCTAGCCTCTCTGAGCCCCTGGGTTTGATTCTCAGTAGTGCACAACACCCCTCCCCAAGAATAAAATGACATAAATGACATCATATTTCACCATGTCCTTTTTTTTTTTTTTTTTTTTTGTGGTGGTAGGTGTCCAACCCAGGGCCTTGCACATGCTCTGCATGTCAACAGTATATACTTTCTTTTTTGTGGAACAAGGGATTGAAGCAGGTGTTCACCTGTGCTAGGCAAGTGCTTTTCCACTGAAGTACATGCTCATCCTTTTTTTAAAATTTTATTTTTGAGACAGGGTCTTTCTAATTTCCCAGGCTGTCCTCCAACTTGGCATACTCCTGCCTCAGCCTCCTGAGCAGCTAGAATTTCAAGTGTGTGCCACCATTCTTGGCCAACTGTGCCTAATTAGTTTTTTTCTTGTGGTATGTGAGATTGAATCCATGTATGCTCTACCACTGAGCTCCACCCCCAGTCTTTTTTTAAAATTCTGAGACAAGGTCAATTCTCTAAGTTGCTGAGAATTTATCTAAGTTATAGAAACTGCCTCAGCCTCCCAAGTAGCTGGGGTTACAGGTGTGGGCCACTGTGCCTGGCAACTATTTGTAATTTTAATTCATGACTCCCCTTGAAAGTTTAACTTTTAAAAAATTTGTTTTCTTTTTCTGTTACATTTTTGTTTTTGTTTACAGTCAGGAAGTGATTCTTTCATTCCCAGCTTTGAGTTTTCATAGATTCTTGGAGAAATTGTTCTTATATTGGACTTTACTATAATGTTAACTTTTTAGAATGATAGGAACTAATTAGTAAATATTATTTACTAATATTTGCATTCTGTGCAGTATCTTGCATAATGTGTAGACATATGAGTTATACTCAAAATGAATTTATTTAATTTTTATAGAAGAGAATGTAGAACTCTGCCTTTTTTTTTTATTTGTTTGTACTGGGAATTGAACCCAGGGGCATTTAACCACTGGGCCACATCCCCAGCCCTTTTTATTTTGAGATATCAGACAGCATCTCACTAAATTTCTGAAGCTGGCTTTGAATTGTGATCCTTCTGCTTCAGCCTCTGGAGCTGCTGGCAGTATAGGCATATGACTCTGTGCACAACGTAGAACTCTGCTTTTTTTTTTAAAGTTGTAGATGGACAACATGCCTTTATTTAATTTATTTTTTTTATGCAGTGCTAAGGATCAAACTCAGTGCCTCACACATGCTAGGTAAGTGCTTTGCCACTGAGCTACAGCCCCAGCTCCAGCCCGAATTCTACTTTTTAAAAAAGATTTTTATAGGAAGTAGTAGCACTTATCAATGACTGAAGAGATAATGCTTTAATTTACGTTAACAGCATTTAACTCTTAGGAATTATATTAACCTTGTGTTAACACAACATGTTTAAAATGTTAATTAAACATGCTGTTTCTGGGGCTGGGATTGTAGCTCAGTGGTAGAGCGCTTGCCTCACATGCATGAGGCACTGGGTTTGATCCTTAGCACCACATAAAAATAAATAAATAAAGATATTGTGTCCATCTGTAACTAAAAAAATATTTAAAAAAACATGCTGTTTCTGTACTGCTCATGGAGAAAGATAATCATTTTGGATTGGGATTATTTCATAGGAATGCAGCTTCAACCTTATTCTTTTTTCTCCATTATTTTCATTTTATTTTTAAACTCTTTTCTTTTATTCTTTTTTTTTTTTGTGGTACTATAAAAAGATGTGTTGTGCATGGTAGGCAGTTGGTCTACCACTGAGTTACATCCCAGCTCCTTTTAAAAATATTTTTTAGTTGTTGATGGACCTTTATTTTATTTATTTATATGTGGTGCTGAAAATTGAACCCAGTGCCTCACACATGCTCAGGAAGCACTTTACCACTGAGCCACGACCCCCAGCCCCCAGCCCCCAGCCTTTTTAAAAAGATTTTATTTCCAGACTGGGTCTTACTAAGTTATCCTGGCCTTGAACTTGTGATCTTCCTTCCTTAGGCTTCCAAGATCACCAGTGTGTACCACCACACCTGGCAATATTTTGCTCAATTTTTAACAGATGCATAAAAGTTGCACATATTAGCAGGGTACCATGTAATGTTTTGATTCATCAACCTTGCTCATTATCCTTAGAAATTAAATGTTCTGAACATGTGAATGTTCTGAATATTCAAGTGTTTCAGGACAAATTCTTAAAGCCCAGTGCCTTTATTCTGAGGACAGAAGGACTTTTTGAAGATAAAATTTGCTGAAATATTTATGGGCCAAGTTTCTGGCACTCATCTCAAAACCCTTGGCAGAAACTTATTATTTGTAAATTTTCAAATAGAGTACACTTTCTGTGTTGAGTGTACAGTATTTTTCCTATGTTATAAGTATCTATTTCATTCTTTGCAGACAATTTGAATGTGGTTTTTATCATGTTCAAAGAAGAACTATTTGATTTGTTCAGCTGTATGAAGTTGGAATTTATGACTAAGTTCTTCAGAAGTGTTTGCTGTAATTTTTTTTGATGTAGCATTTTAATGACTGGTTAAACAAGTGAACCCAATAAAACACACGTGTGTGCTTGCCTGTGTGAGTGCGCACGTGCGCGTGCGCGCGCGCACACACACACACACACACACACACACACAGTCTGTTCAGTCAAATACTAGCAAACCTCCAAAAGTAGGCCAACTGACATTTGTTTACAGTCATCACCAGTGTATTGCAAAGAAAAGGAAACAGGCTTATTGACATTTTAAATGGCTAAACTATGAGATTTAGGGCTTCCCTAATATTTTCTGCTCCAATTACTTTTCTGTTTACATTGTGTACTGTGTATTTCCTGTATAAGACTAGTATTTATTATTGAGGCCTTACTTATGATTATTTTACAATATTTGGCTAAGCCTGTGGTTGAGGTAAATTGTACCTTGGGAACATAGCTTATGTTCATCTTGAATTTTGTTAATGTTTTTGGTCAGAGGACAGAGTTTTTAGGGGGAAATATCTACTTTAGAGGTTCTGCTTTTTTAATTGCTCCTTAGTGTTTGGTAGTATCATGATGCTGGCATTGACATATTGATGTAAGAGTATTCTAAGCTATCTGAACCCTATAATTGGGACATTTTTCTAGGGGGCTATATATAAAGGAAGCATGAAGAACAGAAAAAAGAGTAAGTAAACTTATTAATTAAGTGAATTTATAATGTGTGATTATATTTTTCTGATGACATTCCTAGGTCAATTATATAATATATATTGTCATCACTTACCACCTTTCTGCAAGGCAAGTACCTGTTATACAAGTTAGGAAGCTTGAAGCTCTAAGACATTAAGTGACTGCCATAGTAAACAGTTGATAAATGGTGGAGCTAAAATTTGTACTTGAAATCTCACCTCACCTTGGCCTCATAGTTTCCCAGTGTATGATTTTTCCATTACTACAGGGAAACAACACTTTTACCACATCCAGTTATTTCAAGGTGCATTTCTTGTTGAGAAAATCACACACTAATATATTTATTGAAATATGTAAAGGAGTAGTTTTGTTTTTCTTTCTCTCTTTTAAAATTTTGAAGGTCTTAAATACCTACAGTTACTCTGTATCTGTCATTATATTTGAAGACCTTTGTTGCTTATTCTAAGGGTGAGTGATGAAAATAATATGGTAACCAATTTATAGATACGCTATCATACTACATTAAAAATACAAGCTTTTGGGATAAAGAATATTACAAAGAGATAGTCCACCCAAATGTTTGCTTTTAATTAAATTAAGCCTTAAAAAAGTGTTGATTCTCTTTTATATGACATGGAGTATAGTAATACGTACACTGGACATCTTAAATCAGATTTAGTAGAAAAAGTGTAACATGAAGCAATGAAATTATATGTGAGCTTAATGATTCTGACCCAAATAAACAGACTTGTAATGGAGATGCTGATTATTATCACTGCAGCTTCAGTGCCTTTTTACTGTAGAACTGTGGAGAAGAATGTGCATTGTCTTTGTGACAGACCAAGTTGTGGTTTCAGAAATCTATGTTCATTTATCATAACACATTGGTAAGTGTGAAAGTAAAAGTTCAAATTAAGTAATACATAATTTAAAATGAATATTAAAATCAGCTTTATTGAGAAATAATTTACATAACAACAAAATTAATCAGTTTTAAGCATGTTCATAGATGAGTTGACAGATAGATACATTTGTGTAACAATTATTACACTCAAAACACAAAGCCTTTCTATTGCTGCAAGAAAGTCCACCTGTCAACCTCATACCCACTAGGATGATCATAATACACAAGAGAGATAAAAGCAAATGTTGGGTAGGATGTGAACAATTAGAACCCTCATGCATAGTCCTTGGGAATGTAAGATTAGTGTAGTTACCCTGGAAACCAGCTTGGCAGTCCCCATATAAACTCATCAATTCTCTCATTAGGTATGTGACTAAAAAATAAAAATGTATGTCCATGGAAAAACTTGTACATGAATTTTTATAGCAACATTATATATAATAGTTAAAAATGGCAATAACCCAAATGTTTATCAACTGATAAAATGCAGTATATCCATATAATGCAATATTATATGACCATAAAAGTAACAAAGTTCAAGTTCATGCTGTGCTATGATGACACTTTAAAACATTATATTGTGAAAGAAGCCATGTGTAATATGTGTAAAATGGCACATATTGTTTATTCCCTTTAAATGAAATTTCCCAAGTAGGCAAATCCATAGAGTCAGAACAACAATTTAATGATTGCCTAGGTTTTGGGGCCAGTATGGTATGGGGAATGACTACTCATATATAGTGTTTATTTTTGGGTGATGGAAATGCTCAGAAATTGTTTGTGTTATGATTTTTCAACTTGGTGAACATACTAGGAACTATTAAATTGCACAGTTTAAATTGATGAAGTATGTGGCCTATAAATTATATGGCAATTAAGTTTAAAATAAAAGACTTCTTATACCCTCACCTCCCAATACCTTTAGCATCACATTGTATCACTCTGTTTCTAGAATTTAAAAAAAAAGTAGAATACATACCATTTTTTTTTTGAGCCTGGCTATTTTTAAACTTCATACTGTGTGTTTTATTTTATTTTATTTTTTGTAGTACTAGGGATTGAACCAAGGGGTGTTTTATCACTGAACTGCCTTGTCAGCTCTTATATTTTTTATTTTGAGACAGGGCCTTGCTAAGTTGCAGAGGCTGGCCTCAAACATGTGATCCTCCTGTCTCAGCCTCTTAAGTAGGCAGGATTATAGGTGTGCAACACTGCACTTAGCCATATCCTGCTATTGAGTGTCATTTGTGTTGTGTCTATCAGTTTATTTTTTTAAATATTTTTTTAGTTGTAGATGGACACAATGTCTTTATTTTATTGCTTTGTATGTGGAGCTGAGGATCGAACCCAGGGCCTCACGCATGCGAGGCAAGCACTCTACTGCTGAGCTACAATCCCAGCCCCGTGTCTATCAGTTTTTAATTCTTTTTAAAATTTCGGAGTCATCTTCTATTATTTGGATACACTATAATGTTCCTATCTACAAGAGTGAGTATTTGAGTTGTTTCTGGTTTTGTCCTTATACATAAGTGGCTCTGAATAATTGCACGTATGATAAGTGTATTTGTGTATTTGTTTCTTTGGGGCCAGTGTGAAGAGCGGGGTTGTTGGGCCATATAAGTGTATGTTTAACTTTATAGGATACTGCCAAAATATATTCCAAGCTATGATATTTTGTATTTCTATAAGCAATGTTTTAGTTTCTATAATGACTAAGGATATTGAACATCTTCTCGTGTAATTATTTGCCCTTTTTTATCTCCATAGGAGGGTTTTTGAAATCCTCTGGTCATTTTTAAAATTTAATTTAAATTTTTTTAAAATATTTTTTTAGTTGTTGATAGATCTTTATTTTGTTCATGTATTATTTATATGTGGTGCTGAGGATCGAACCCAGTGCCTCACGCATGCTAGGCAAGCGCTCTACCACTTAGCTACAGCCCCAGCCCCAAATTTAATTTAAATTTTAAGTTAGAGCATTATAGCTATACATAGTAGTTGGATTCATTTTGACAAAATCATACATTCATGGAATTTGATTTAAATCAGTATTTCCCCCTTTCACTCCCATCCTCCCACCCCATTCTCCTTTCTTTACTGATCTTCCTTTCACTCATTTTTAAATTTTTGATGGGCGCTTTCTACATATGCCTAAAGCTGAATTTCCCTGTGGTATATTCATTCATGCATATAACGTGATTTTGTTAAATTAATTCTGTATTTCCTCCCTTTTTCTGTCTGTCCTCCTCTTTCATTCTCAGTCTCCTTCTCCACTGATCTTCCCTATATCTTTATGATATCCAAACCCCCCCC
>CM053402.1:32433729-32454934 GCA_028644305.1 Xerus rutilus | reverse complement strand
CAGTTATTATTATTTGTGTTCTTTACAATTGCCATTCTGACTGGAATGAGATGAAATACTAGTGTTGTTTTGAATTGCATTCCCTGATTGCTAGAGATGTGGAACATTTTTTCATGTATTTGTTGAGTATTTGTGTTTTTTCTTTGAGAAACGCCTGTTTAGTTCTTTTGCCCATTTATTGATCAGGTTATTTTTTTTTTGGTGTTTTTTGAGTTTTATATATATTGTAGATGTTAATCCCCTGTCAGAAGAGTAGCTGGCAAATATTTTCTCCCATTTTGTGGGCTCTCTCTTCATGCTCTTAATCATTTCCTTTGCTGTGCAGAAGCTTTTAAATTCGATGGCATCCTACTTACTGATTCTTGGCTTTATTTCTTGAGCTTTTGGGGTCTTATTAAGGAAATTGCTGTCTATACCTGTAAGATGAAGTGTTGACCCTCTGTTTTCTTCTAGCAGTTGCAAGTTTTCTGGTCCAATTCTTTTTTTTTTTTTAAACAGTTATGTCTTTAAAATTTTTTTTCTTCATTGTAGATGGAAATGATGCCTTTATTTAATTTATTTATTTATCTCTGGTGCTGAGGATCAAACTTAGTGCCTCACATGTTGTAGGAAAGTGCTCTACCACTGAGCTACAACCCCAGCCTTATGGTCTAATTCTTAAATTTTTGGTCCATTTTTATTTGACTTTTGTGTAGGATGAGATATATGGATCTAATTTCGTTCTTCTACATATGGATATCAAGTTTTTTTTCTTTTCTCCAACATATATTTTTGGCATCACTTTCAGTTATCAGATGATTGTATCTATGTGGGGTTATCTTTGTATCTTCTGTTCCATTGGTCTTCATGTCTATTTTGATGCCAGTACCATGCTCTGTAGTGTAATTTGAGATTGCTCCTGCATCACTCTTATTGCTCAGAAAGCTTTGGCTATTCTGGGTCTTTTATTTTTCCAAATTAATTCAAGGACTGTTTTTTCCAGTTCTGTGAAGAATGTCATTGGTATTTTGATGGGGATTGCATTGAATCTGTATATTTCTTTTGGTAATAGGGCCATTTAGACAATATTAATTCTGCCTATCCAAGAACATGGGGAGGGGTGTCTTTCTATCTTCTAACATCATCTTCAATTTCTTTCTTTAGTGTTCTGTAATTTTCATTGTAGAGATATTTCCTTTGCTCATTTTTTTGCTCATTTTATGTGAGAGTTCTGTATATATGCTAGATATAAGTCCTTTTCTACATATATGTAAAATATGTGTATATAGTTGCCCTTTCCTACTATACTTTTTTTTTTTCTTTCACAGCACTGGGGATGAAACCCAAGGGTACTTTATTACTAAGCTATCTCCTTAGCCCTTTTTTTTTTTATTTTGATATAGGATCTCACTAAGCTGTGGGAAGGAAACTTTTGAGAAGGAAAGTTTTCAATTTTGATAAAGTCCTATTTCTTGATTTTTTTCCTAGTTTGTTTTTTATTTTCATTCAGTCCAATGTATTTTCTAGTTTTGCTTGCGAGTTTTGTCTTTGACCCATTTGTTATTTAGAAAGATATTATTTTATTTGCAAGTTTTGGGATATTTTCCTAATACTTTCTATTACTAATTTCTAAATGAAGTAGTAATATTTTTTATTGTCTCTATAGTTTGACCTTTTCCATAATTTCATATAGTTGGAACTACATAGTATATAGCCTTTTCAGGTTGACTTCTTTCACTAATATGCACTTAACTTTCCTCCTGTCTTTCATTGCTGAATAGTTCATTTCTCTTTAGTGATAAGTAATATTCCATTGTTGTATGTTCCAGTTCATCCATTTATCTGCTGGAGGACGTCTTGGTTGCATCCAAGTTTTGGAAGTTATGTACAAATTTACTATAAACATTCGTGTATGTGAACATACATCTTCAATTTGTTTGTGTAAATACCAAAGAGATTGATTACAGCATTGTACGATGACAGAATGCTTATTTCTTTAAAACACTGAGCTACATCTTCAGTCCTTTTTATTTTGAGACAGGGTCTTGCTAAATTGCTGAGATTGGCCTTGAACTTGGAATACTCTGCCTCAGCCTCCCAAGTTGCTGGGGTTATAGCCATATTCCATTATCTTTGGTCTAAACTAGTATATTTAGTTTTGTAATGAACTGCCGACCTGTCTTCTCTAATAGCTGTCCATTTTGCATTTATACCAGCAATGAGTAAAAGTTTCATTGGTTCATACCTTCATTGGTTTTTGGTGGTGTCATTCTTTTGGACTTTGGCCACTTTAATAGCTATGCATTGATATTTCATTGTTTTAATTTTATTGTGATATGATATTGAGCATCTTTTCATATGCTTATTAAGTATAGTTCTTTAGTGAGGTGACTATTCAGGGCTTTTGCCCATTTTTTTTTTTTTTGGTACTGGAGATTGAACTCAGGGGCACTTGACCACTGAGCCACATCCCCAGCCCTATTTTGTGTTTTATGTAGAGACAGGGTCTCACTGAGTTGCCTAGCACCTCGCCCTTGCTGAGGCTGGCTTTGAACTTGTGATTCTCCTGTCTCAGCCTCCCTAAGTGCTGGGATTACAGGCTTGCGCCACTATACCCGGCTGGTTTTTGCCCATTTTAAAATCAGTTTTTGAGGCTGGGGTTGTAGCTCGGTGGTAGAGTGCTTGCCTACTATATGTGAGGCACTGGGCTTGATCCTTAGTACCACATATAAATAAATAAATAAATGAATAAATAAATAAATAAATAAAACAAAGGTATTGTTTCCATCTGCAACTAAAATATTTTAATAAAATCATTGTTTTGTTTTTTTGTTCTTTTACTCTTTCAAAGAATTTTTTGTCAGATTGGGAGTATAGCTTGATCTCTAGCACTTTCCTGCCTACCATCAAAGTTATTTGTTAGTTTTGAATAGTAATCTTTATCAGATATGTGTTCTCCAAATATTATCTCCCAGTGTGTGGCTTGTCTTATACTTTTTAAAGTTGTAGATGGACACACTACCTTTATTTTATTTATATATCTTTATGTGATGCTGATGATTGAACTCAAGGCCTCACATGTGCTGGATAAGCACTCTGCCACTGAGCTACAACCCCAGCCCTTGTCTTATACTTTTTATAGTGTTTTGTGCAGAGCATATTCAAATTTTTTTCTTTCCTTCATCTACATGTAATTTACAAAACACCTTGATCTTGTGTTCATTTTTTAGTCTTTTTTCCCCTTCTGTGCTTCCAATAGTTTCTGTTGCTGCTACTCCTTCATGTTTTTTAATCTTTTCTTCTGGAGTATTTAATGTTATTTAACCATCTGGTGTATTTTTCATCTCACACAGTATATTTTTCAGCATGGGTTTGTGAGTATAGAGAAAGAAAGCCATCTTCCTCTGGCTCTTTAAGTTGCTCACATTTACCACCACCTTTTTTTTAATATTTAATTTTTATTTGCAGGTGGACAGAATATTTTTATTTTATTTTTATGTGGTGCTGAGGATCGAACCCAGTGCCTCACGCGAGCACATTACCACTGCGCCATAACCTCAGCCCACCACCACCTTTTTGAATAAATGAACTGTGTATGTTACAGCAATTTTAATGATGTTACCTAACTGATTCCATTGATTGATTTTTGTTTTTATTATGAGTTATTTTCTTACTTCTTTGTATGCTTTCAATGTTTTGTTTGAATGTGACACATTGCATATTTTATGTTGCTCCAGTGCTGTTATTTCAAATTCCTTTAAATGATTTTTGGCTTTGTTCTAGGACAAAGTGAAGTTACTTGGCAGTAATTTGTTTCTTTCAGCATTTTATTTTACTCTTTGTTAGATATGCCTTGCATAATTGTTAGTCTAGAATAGGCATCTGCAGATATTTTCTTATAAGGCCAGATGGTAAGTGTTTTAGTCTTTTGCCTTATGTAGTACCAGTCACAACTGTTCTACTAGTCATCTCTGCTGTCATTGGGTAAAAGTAGTCATTGACAATATTTATAACAAATGGATAGTAAGTTGTAGCATTCATAGGGCTAGCATCAATTGTTTTCCTTGTCTCAAGGATCACTGTCTTGTGCTGTTGTTTGGAAACCACTTTTCCATCATACATTTTATCTGTTGCATAAGTTTTTGTGGCAAGAAGGTGGATCTATTCTGTGTTACACCATTATGGCTGGATGCTGAAGTTCGTCATTTTTTAAAATTTCATGTTTTGGATAATTTTCCTTGAGACTGCATAAAATAACACTTGGCAAACAATGAAGACTCATTATATGAGTTTTGTAAATAAGTAAAAGAAATATGTCTGAAATTGAATTTTATCTGTAGTATCATTTTAAAAAGTTACTGTGTCTTGGAAGAGTTAAATCTCAGACTGAGGGATTCAAGTACTATAGAAAAATATGGGAAGGTATCACCATTTATTGTGCTTTCTTCTCTCTAGTGCTAGATGTAGTAGCAAAAGAGGATGATAAAAACACCAAGGGATTTCCTATTTCTTTTGATCTTGTGAATAGGCAAAGCAGTCTTAAACCTTCTCTTTCTTCCCTCTTACTATTGCCAAGGGATTTCTATGATTCTTGACTATCTGAGAATGGCATCATTTTCTTTTATTCCTCCTGATGCTTTTAGTCTCAAAAACAAGAGGTTTGTGCCTCTGCTATTATCATTTGATCTATTTTCTTGGCATCTGCTGTTTTACCTAGTTTTCATTATATTTATTCCTCTTGTTGTGACTGTGTTTTTCAGTTTTTATGTATATAAGGTTCGTTTCTGGATTATATTGGAGTTTCCATTATTTTTGTTGATGCAACATAGAAATAAACTAATTTTAGACTAGGTAAATTTATATAGCTTCCTGGTTAACAGCCACAACCAGAAACACGACCTCATAACCTTCTAATTTTTAAAAAGGGAAAACAAAAACTGTATGGGGCTATAAAGCAGTGTTAAGCAAAAAAGATTTAGCATAGTTACTTCCTGATGTAATAGGTGAAAGGGTTTAGGATATGTGTCTATATAAATAAATGGAAGTTATTAGCAGTGTTCTACTTCTTATGGGTTCATAGGTGTTCATTTGTATTATTAAAATGTGAAGAAAAGGTCCATTCATGTACCATTGAAGAGAAATGAACTAAGGATTTTTAATGGTCTAATTCTTTGTACTTGGTGTCCAAGGCAGAGAGCAGAAAGATGCAAATAAGAGAACTTGAGCATGGTAGCCTTTATAGGGATGGAAATGAAAATTAGAAATGTGAATTATAAATTAGAAACAATTTAGAGTGATAAATTAAAAGATAAATTAAAAGATAAATTAAAATTATCTTAAATTAATTATCTTAATTATCTTAAATTAATTATCTTAAATTAATTAAGTAAATTGCATTATTTATTTACTAAATTAAAAGAGAAACTTATTTCTCTCTGTATGTATTTTGACTTAAGAAGTTTTGTTTGTAGCTGGGCATAGTAGGGCATGCCTGTAGTTCCAGTGAATCAGGAGGCTGAGGCAGGAGGATAGCTTTGAGGCAGCCTTGGCAACTAAGTAAGGCCCTGACTCAAAATAAAATTAAAACAACATCAAAAACAACAAAAGTGGTCTGAGGATATAACTCAGAGTTAGAATATTCATGGATTCAATCCCTGGTATATCTGTGACCCCACCCACCACACACAAAAGAAAGTTCCGTTTGTATAATGTCATGCCCTTTAATTTGTTAATATTTTATTTATTTACTTTGTGCTAGAGATCAAACCCAGGGGCTTGTGTGTGCTAAGCAAACATTCTATCACTGAGCTATACCCCAACTATACTATTATTTTATTTTATTTTATTTTTTTGGTACTGGGGATTGAACTCAGAGGCACTCGACCACTGAGCCACATCCCCAGCCCTATTTTGTGTTTTATGTAGAGACAGGGTCTCACTGAGTTGCTTAGCGCCTCGCCATTGCTGAGGCTGGCTTTGAACTCGCGATTCTCCTGTCTCAGCCTCCCTAAGTGCTGGGATTACAGGCTTGAGCCACCGCGCCCGGCTTATACTATTATTTTAAATTTAACAGCACTAAGTCAGTTTTGCATTATTTATTTACTTGTTTGTTTTTTCAGTTTTGCAGTGATAGGTATTGGACCTAGGTATTGGCTTGTGCCTGCTAGACAAGTCTCTACCACTGAGATACTCTACCAGGCCATTTTTGTTTTAGGAATACAATTTGTGTGTGTGTGTGCGTGTGTGTGTATTTTTTTGGTAACCAGAATGACTGTATATACAGAGCAGTTTTGAGAAACCTACTGTTGTGTGATTTCAGGTTAGTCATTTAAACTTTATACCTTGGTATTATACTTTCTGAAATGTAAATAATATCTTTCTTAACCTACCTTTATAAGAATAGCATGAAGGCCAATGAAGTAAACTAGTTTTGAAAATCTCATTAGTAAAATAGCTAAAACAGCAAGTATCAAGAAGGGACTCCATGACCTCCTTCCCACCTGGCCAGAGGGAAGAAGTGGTGGCACAGTTCCTGGTGTATCTCCCGTCACTACCTTCCTTTCTCTCTCCCACCCTATGCTCAAAGAGGAATTGCCATCACCGCCAGGAGATCACGCCCTCTAAATTCCTTAGGTTCTTTATCTTTGTTTCCCAGCATCACCATAGCCCCAAACTCACAGGTCAAGTCCCATCCTCACACTCTCTCTGTTTGGTACTCATTTTGTAAACTTTGTCTATCTGTAAAATTCTCACACTTTCTCCACTGCCCATACCAACTCCTGAAACCTTTTGATTGCCCTCTTGGAAGTCACTGTCACCTGAAAAATCCCCATATCATTAATGTCTTTTGGAATGCTTTTTTCCTTTGTCTTCCTTAGTTATTACTTTTCTGGTTTTGAAAATTAGATGTTTTTCTCAAAATTATTGAATTTGGAGATTTTAAGTAACATACATAGGTAAAAGCACACATAGATATACATCATTATGATTTTCAGATATCTTGTTCCAGGGACTGGGGTTGCAGCAGTGGCAGAGTGTGTATGCTTAGCATGCTCAAAGTCTGTTTTTAATCCTCAGAGCCAAAATAAAATAAAAAATAGGTTTTTCTCTGTGTCCATGAAATTCCTTTCACCCTCTCAATTTTCATAATGTCTAGTTTGTCATTTTTAAAATCAGTTAGGCCTTTGGTATTCTAAGAATTCAGTAAGCCCATTATACTATTGTATATAACATCTCCTTTATGTAGCTTATAATTTTTCTGTATGTCTCTTCTCAAATTCATTTAATCTCCACTGAGCAAAATAAATTTTACTTAATTTGATGAAAGTTGATTAGAATGGGTACTGTTTTATACAATTTATTCAAATGCTTTCTTCATTACATGGTTGAGCAAAGTTTTAAAAAAATAAAATTGCCTTCCATAATTAAGTAAATCTTTTATTTTCAGATGTGAGTGGGGGTGAAACTGTTTCCTTTGGAATAATTTGCCATAAAGTAATAGAGATCCATGCAAACATTAACTTTCATACTTTTGGTTATCATTTGTCAGATATGCTTGGGAAATTGGTGCTTACGCAGCAAGATTTACTTCCTGCAGTCTATAAATCTTTAAAGGAACAATTTTTAGTGGTAGTTGTAATTGATATCTGACTGGCATAAGTGGTTTTACATCTCTTTATAAAAGCATATAATTACCTTCTGTAAAAAGGCCAACCCCAGCATTTGACCAGGCGGTTGTGTTCTTTTGACTAGAGTTGAGCAGGTTAGTCTTGTGTGCTGGGCATATGCTATAAGTAGCATATGGTTTTGTGGGAAGTTAAAGATGTGGAATATGAATATATATATATATATATATATATATATATACACACACACACACACACACACACTAAATATATATATATATATGTTTATATACACAGGGAGATATATGCATACATACACACTTTTGGTTACTACTGTATTAGTGTTCTTGTCTAATTAATTAATTCATTAATTAATGTTTTCAGTACTAGTGACTGATCCCAGGGATGTTTTATCACTGAGATACATGCCCAGGCATTTTTATTTTGGGACAAGGTCTCACTAAGTTTGCAATCTTCTTGCCTCAGCCTCTGAAATTGTAGGATTATAGGCATGTGCCATCATGCCTGGCTAGTATTCTTGTCTTATTGCAACCTTGATTGTTTTTTGACTAGAAAATATACACTTGGAAGCATTGAGATGTCAACCAAAAGGCTGTAACCTTTTTTCCCTCAAAGTGGTATTCAATTAACAACAACAACAACAAAATAATTGTGATCTTAGAAGCTGTATCAGAGATAGCTGATGATAAAATAATCACCTTCCCCATAAAACTAATTTGAGCTGTGTACCAAAAACAACATGCTTTAAGTTTCTATGCCATTTATATCCTCAAATTGTACTGGACAAGGTTAGGGTCTATTGAAAATACCACCAGGACAGTGCTAAGGACACATTTTGTAGTATGTTAACTGTATATATATAAAAGTACACATTATTTTAAAAAAGTTTTGAATATATATGTTTTTTTGGTACCAGAGAGTGAATCCAGGGGTGTTTAACCACTGAGCCATATTTCCTGCCCACTTTTATCTTACTTTTTAAAATTTTGAGACAGAGTCTTGCTAAGTTGCTGAGGCTGACCTTGAACTTGTGATCCTCTTGCCTCAACCTCCTGAGTTGCTGTGATTACAGGCATATGCCACCATGCCCAGTGACATTATGCACTTTAAAAACAAATCTTACACAGATGTACATTTCAGTTTTTTCTTCAAAAGGAATGAATTGTGAATAGTGGTACGAATGCTTTATAGATTAGTCAAAAATCCTAAAAGAACCTAAAGAGTCATCATTATCTTCATCATTCTTCTCCTCTTTGTTTTCTTTTCATAAGGTTGCCTCTCATCTGCTCAGCATTCTTCCAGAACTCTTCCTCATTGTTTACAACACCACTCATGGGTAGGCTGGAATGTTTCCCTTTGGATTTTTGAGCTATACTAAGTATAGAATAACAACAACCACAACAAAAAGCCAGAGGTTTTCATTTCTCCCTTTTAGTGGGTCTTGTCACCTTTTCCATGTTTTCAAATTTTCATTTCTCATTAGCAGAAGTTGTCTTACAGCTCTCTGAGCACTTTGTAGAAAACAAATGATTGAAGCATTTGGTGCTTCCTGTGTTCTTATTGGCCAGTTTGCACAAAGAATGCACTTAGAGGCATTTTACATCTTAGCTTTTTATGTTTACTTGGCTTATGTTTATTTTTCTTTTCTCTGTGAGACACAGAGTCCTTGAACAATGCCCTTTCAGTGTCACTGGACCTCTATGCTGTGACTTTGAAGCTCAAGATTATGAATTGTCTGTGGGAGCAGGAGCCTGATACAGCCTGTTGTCAATGCAGTTTTATTTTAACCACATACTACCACTACTCATGGTGAATTTTTCTAAATCATGCAAGGATGTACGATTCTGTTTGAAAATATTCTTATTACCATTTAATAAATAGACCTTTTAAAGGAGGAGATTAGACAAGGCGTGATATATTTACTGGAAGATGGAATATATTACAGTACTTTTGGACAAACATGCAAATGGGACGGGAGTGTAGCTCAGTGGTAGAACATGTGCTTAGCATGTGCAAGACCTTGGATTTGATCCTCAACATAACTAACTAACTAAATAAAGAAAAATAAATAACCGACCAGCCCCCCTCTCCAATGAAACAAAATACAAATGTTTATAAAGTTTTCCTTCATGTCAGTGCTTTGTTAACTTCTCATATGTAGAGATTATTAGTGCTGAAATAGACTTTTTTTGTTGTTGTTTTGTTCTGGTACCAGGGATTGCACCCAGGGGTGCTTAACCACTGAGCCACATCCCCAGCCCTTTTTAATTTTTATTTTGAGACAGTGTCTTGCTAAGTTGCTTAGGGTCTTGCTAAGTTGCTGAAGATGGCTTTGAACTTGTGATCCTCCTGCACCAGAGATTACAGGTGTATGCTAGTGCACCCAGTGAAAATAGACTTTTTAATATAATTTGTTTTCTTTTATGATGCTGGGGATAAAACCCTGGGCCTCCTTGCTGTTACTTGGCAAGCATTGTACCTCTGAGCCACCCCCAATTCCAGTGTTAATACAAATTTTTGAAAATTTGTTAGAAAATAGTTCCAAGTAAGTTCTGGAACAGATCTTCTATTGTAATTTGTGTCCATCCAGAGCATCAAAGGATGATATCTGACTGTTGTGGGGAGTGTATTTGTAGCTTTTTTACTTCTCATTTTCCAGGTTGAGGTCCTTTATATCTTTCTTAGAGTTATGGGTAAGATAGTCTTGCATATTGAAATATTTTTCTAAGCTAATTATGGGAAACCTTTAAATATTTTATTGGATGTACATACATTCTTGGGCCTAGCATGTGCAAAGTCTTGGATTTGATTCCCAGCACCTCAAAAAAAAAGAAAGAAAGGAAAACAGAAAATTACACCATATCAGCTATGTAGTGTTTTAAAATTAAGGAAGGACCCACATATGAGGAGTCTAGAAATTCTTGCTGAAAAGTGATGGCTTTAACACTACTTTTATCTTTTGTATCCTCTTAAATGACTTGTAGCACAGTGTAAGACCTGTAATTGTTTAATAATTGCCTGCTAGGTTACTTTTTATTCTAATTAATGTATTTTCCAACTTTTAATTTTGCAAATATCAAGCAGCTATAAAACTTGGAAGAATAGAACAAAAACATTTGCATTTTTTTTTTTTTGGTACTGGAAATTGAACTCAGGGGTACTCGACCACTGAGCCACATCTCAGCCCTATTTTGTGTTTTATGTAGAGACAGGGTCTCACTGAGTTGCTTAGCGCCTCACCGTTGCTGAGGCTGGCTTTGAACCCATGATTCTCCTGTCTCAGCCTCTCCAAGTGCTGGGATTACAGGCGTGCTGCTCCACCATGCCCAGCTTGTACTAATCTTTATTTCTAACTAATAAAAATATTTTTAAGAAAAGTATTCTCTCAGACAGAAAAAATATTTTTATTAGTTGTTGATGGACCTTTAGTTGATTTACTTATTTATATGTGGTGCTGAGAATCGAACCCAGTGCCTCACACATTCTAGGCAAACGCTGTACCACTGAGCCACAACCCCAGCTTAAGAATATTTTTACCTAATTTTGATGTTACATGCATCAGTGTATATTTCCTTTTTATTGCTGAGTAGTAATCTGTTTAATGAATGTATTACAGTTCCATGGATCTTGGGTTGAACATGCTTTTAAGATATTATGAATACAGTTATTATATATACTCTCATTTTAGGCTTTCTGTCAGGAAGTAAAGATTTGAATGTGCTGAGCATATCAGTAGATTAACAGTATACTGAGTACAATATAAGTTTCTGGTAAGTGCTATGAACAAATAAATCAGGGACAGGCGATAGAGAATAAGGGAGGGTTGTCTTAGAAAGGCCTTTCTGATTAGGAAACCTTTTAGTAAAGACCCAATAAAGTAAACAAGTGAACTATGCAGATCACTAGGAGAGAAATGAGTATATCCAGCAGAGAGTGTAGAAAGCATAGCATTACTGAAGAAGAGATATGCTTGGCAAACTCCAGTATGGGTGCAGAGTGAGCAATGTAGAGAGACATCAAAGAAATGTTGGCACGTTGGTAAAAAGAGCAAGACACGTGTCAAGGTTGTGATCATTATTATTATTTTTAACCATAAAATATATTAACTACTTTCACATATTAGGGTTGCAAAAAAATAATAATTGCATAAAGTTTCAGTTCTTACCTCACTTAGCACTATGCTTAGTCATTTGCATACATTATCTTTTTTAATAGTCACAATAATTCTATGGGATGTATTGGTACTTTATACCCTGTTTACCAATGAGAGGAGTAAAACAAACTGATTCAATCTAATCTTTTTTTAAAGAAAAATAATTCCAAAAAAATACATTAGCTTTTATCAATAATTTTATTTCAAAATTTCAGCAGAGGAGTTGATTTTATATATATATGTATGTATATATATGTATCATTATCTATATGTTACATATATAGTTGATTACATATTATGTATGTTGAATATATATATGTGTGTGTGTGTGTGTGGCAGTAGGTTTTTCAATGAGAGGGTAACAGGGAAGAACTCTGGGCTGGCTTTCGGGTTTAGATATGGCATTTAATACCATAAGAATTTGGAAAAGTTGTTTAACTTTTCAAGATCATATTACTCCTCTGTAAAATGAAATGGAAGGTGCTTTTAAAGTTTGTAAGGTGCTTTTAAAGTTCTGATGAATCTACCCTGTGAAGGAAGGCTTGATCATCAAAATGAAATACAAGTTTCTACCAAGGGTTGAGGAATACCTCATGTACTTATCTTTCAACAATATACTGTCTTGAGCTGGGGAGTACCTCAGTGGTAGACATGTGCTTAACAGGCTGGAGGCCCTGGGTTCAATCCCCAGAACCAAAAAGAAAAGGTCTTTATCTACTTTAATGAAATTTTTGAAGTAACTGTGGAGGGTAAAATATGTGCATATATTTGTTTAAGACAGATGGCAAAGATGTCTTTTGTGGTTAATTTAGGTTAAACAATTCAGGGTAGTAAGATTTATGTCCTGCTGGGCACAGAGGTGCACACCTATAACGAAGCCAAGGCAGAAGGATTGCAAGTTCAAAGCCAGCCTCAGCAAAATTTAGCAAGGCCCTCAGCAACTCAGTGAGATCCTGTCTGAAAATAAAAATAAAAAGGGCTGGGGATGTGGCTGAGTGGTTGTACACTCTTGGATTAAATCTTCAGTACAAAAAAAAATTATGTCCTGTTTCTCTTTCTTTTGATTCATTGATACTAAACTGCAGCTTCTGCATCTGTTTTCCTATTTTTCCCTTCTCATCTCATCTTACATATTTTTGCAGTTGTAGATGGATATAATACCTTTATTTTATTTATTTTTATGTGGTGCTGAGGATCGAACCCAGTGCCTCACACGTGCTAGGCAAGTGCTCTACCACTGAGCTACAACCCCAGTCCTCGTCTTATATTTTATTCCTCTATAATCTGTTTCAAAAAATTGCTCACATTTTCCTGTTTAGATAATAAATAAATAATAAGATTACCCAATTCATAATAGAGCTTATTTATAGAAAATCTAGTAAAATCTAGTAAGTCTGAATATTTGCACACAAAGTTTGTTGACCATAGAATCAAACTTTCTATCTAAATTTGAGAACCAGAGAATTTTTTTTTTTTTTTTTTTTTTTTTTTTTTAAATATTTATTTTTTAGTTGTAGGTGGACAGAATACCTTTATTTTATTTTTATGTGGTGCTGAGGATCGAACCCAGTGCCTCACGCGTGCTAGGCGGGCACGCTACCACTGCGCCATAACCTCAGCCCGAGAACCAGAGAATTTGACTACATCTTTTTTAAAAATTTTTTTGTAGTTATAGATGGACAGCATGCCTCTTTAATTAATTAATTAATTAATTAATTAATTAATAATTAACTAATGTGGTGCTAAGAATTGAACCCAGTGCCTCACACATGCTAGGCAAGCGCTCTGCCACTGAGTTGCAGCCCCAGCCCTTGACTACATCTTGAAAACTCACATTTGAGAGAATACATAAGCAAAACACTTAAGAACAAACTGATTCAAGCAAACCTATTTGAAAGAAAAATAATTCCAATAAAATGAAAAAATGAAATGGGAGACTGAAATGGCTTAACTGAATGGCTTAAATGAATTTAGTTGTTCAGTGGAATCCTGAAAAAGATTTTTCAGTAAAAATTTATTAGCATGAACATACTTTTATGTAAAATTTTTACATTCTAGACATTGTCTTTAACATCAAAAGACTGGAGTTGGAGTATTTATTTCATTATCAGTTTTATTTTTATTTGCCTCTGGACCTACTTTTGGACTCAAGTAGAAGCCATTTCTATTTGATGTCTTCAAATCTTTAAGGCTGATTTATGGGCTTTAACTCTTGATTTAAATGAGTTTACAATGGTGTGTGTGGTGGGGGATATTATTTAACATTATCTGACAAGCAAACTGTTTTGAATTTTGTTGAGTGGTAGAGGAGTTGGTGAATTGGTGGGCAAGCCCATTTTCATTACTTTAATTGTGTGATTTATTAGGATTTTAAGCTTTTTATAAATGTTTTAGTGTTATAGGACAGAATTAAAAGGATTTAGAATAAAAGGAGTTTAACAAAAGGACTTTGCAACAGGATTGCAATAGTTTTTATATTTGATGGATTTGGCTAGCCGCTTTTCATTTCAATCATCATGGTACATTCTGTTAAATGCTGTAGAACAGGTGTGTATAACGTCATCCTCTCTATTGTACATGCAAATAAACACACAATTTTATATATAAAAAGTTAATCCGCTGCAATTTGGAGGATTACATTATGGGAGGGTGATGACTCCATTAGGCATCATGAAGAGTACATGCTACTATTTATACTGCATGAAAAAAATAGGATAATAGCTACAATGTTTATGAGGTTGTAGAATTTTTATACTAACACTTTAAGAATTGTATTTATTCAGACCATCCATAATAAAATTATTTAAGTGAGAGTTAAAATTTTACTACATTGTTTTCTGACTCTGAAATTACATTTTTTTTGTTGTTGTATTGGGGCATGCCTAAAATAAATTTGGAGGTTTTATGATATTTGTTTATTGTAGACTGATCTTTTTGGCTTGTATGGATTTTATAGTATTTTTTTCTGGAGAGCGTGATACTGTTGTCAAGTTAGAGCTTCTAGTTGTATTTTTAAAATGTTGTTTCTTTGAATATCTCTGAATAGTATAAATTTTCAGCACATGTCATGTGGCTGACATATAAGTCAAAGTCTGCTGGACTGGTGTACCCTAGGAGGTCAGTAGAAACTAATGGAGTTCTTCAGTTCAGGTTTAAGAGGAGCAAAACAATCAAACCATTCTTGCCAGTGTTACTTGCATTTTTAAAACTTGATGTTTCATTCATCAAAATATCAGACCGGTATGTACAATACACGTAAAAACCATAAAGACCTTATAAAGATGAGGAAGTAGAATGAAAATGGGTATTGTTAAATGTGATGCTGAGATATGTAGGAGTGCAGAGTTGGCCTTGAATAGATGAAGTTTAGTTATAATTAATTTAGAACATAAATATTGTAGGCTTTGGACCAGTTAATTTTTAACTTGTGCTTGGATCAACTGTTGTATTATTAATTGTGAAAACTGTTTCATTGCAAGGGTAGCAATACACAACCCATAGTGAATTGTCCCTGGAGAAACGTTATTTTTATTTATTTATATTATTTTTTAACTGATACATAGCAACATAAAATTTTTACATCTTTATGAGGTACCATGTGATGTTTTGAACACATTTTCTTGATGCTTTCCCAATATAATGATATATACATTTTAAATACTTAGGCATTGATAGCTATACAGTTCTAAAAATTTTAGATAATTACAGAGAATTTTATTTGTAAACACTGTTTTTAGTTTTGCTCTTTATCATTATGGTGTTGATAATGTAGATCGGTGTCTAAAGGGTGATAGAACTTATTTTTCAGTCTTTATTATAATCACAGGTAAAAAGTTTTAAATTATGTCAGGTCATGATCTAATTGTATAACCATTAATCTGTTCTCCTTTGGATTAAACCTCATTATTTTGGGATGGGTTTGTTAACATTACAAATGCTTTTTTACTGGGCTTGAAAAATAAAAGAGAATTCTAAAGTCCCCCTCTTGAGACTTACCAAAATATTATCTCCTTCCTAAATCTTAAAGAGGTAAATCCCTATTTTAAAATTAGTGTTTATATTTCTATTTATGCATTTAGTACTTAATATCCACTACATATCTATCCATTTGTCTATGCCCACCTACAATTTATACTGACCTTATAAAAGTTTTTTTAACATTGCAGTAAAAGTAATACAAAATAAAATTTACTATCAATCTTTTTGAAGTGTACTGTTTAGTATTGTTATATATAATCACATTTTGCAACAGATGTCTAGGACTTTTTAAAAATTTGCATGGTTATAACTCTACACTTACTGAAGAATTCTTCATTTCTCCACCTCTCCTATCCCCTGAAAATCATTGTTCTACTTTTTCTTTCTTGCTTTCTTTTCTTTTTTTTTTTTTTTGGTACCGGGGATTGAACTCAGGGGCACTCAACCACTGAGCCACATCCCCAGCCCTATTTTGTGTTTTATGTAGAGACAGGGTCTCACTGAGTTGCTTAGCGCCTTGCCGTTGCTGAGGCTGGCTTTGAACTCAGGATTCTTCTGTCTCCGCCTCCCAAAGTGCTGGGATTACAGGCATGTGCCACCGCGCCTGGCTATTCTACTTTTTCTCTCAGTAATCTTCATTACTTTATATGCGTTATAATAAATGAAATCATACAGTATTTTTCTTTTTGTGATTAGCTGATTTTTCTAAGTATAATGTTATCAGGGTTCATTCATATTGTAGAATCTGTCAGCATTTTTTTAAAAAATTGTGCTGCTCAGGATTGAACCCAGGCCCTTGTATATGTTAGGCAAGCACTTCACCCTACTGAGCTACATCCCCAATCCCTTATTCTTAATTTCATTTGAAAGAGGGTCTCACTAAGTTGTCCAGGATGGCCTCAGACTTGTGATTCTTCTGCCTTAGCTTCCCACATAGAAGAGTTTTCTGTTTTAAGGCTGAAAAATTTTAATCATGTATAATATATACCACATTTCTTTATCCATTCATCTATCAGTAGATTTTTGGGTTGTTTCTGCCCCGTAGCTATTATGAACATGGATATGTAAGAACTTACTACATTTTTGTTTAATAAATGTTGTTTTTTATAGAAGTTTTATTTTCAGAGCAAAATCTAGCAGAAAGTACATAGAGTTCCTATATGTTCTTGTCCCCATAGGACACTAACCTCACTCTCTGTTCACATTTTGCACCACAGTAGTGTACATCTCACAATTTGGGATCCTTCACTGATAACATCATTATCCAGCCTATAATTTAATTCAGATTCACACTTGGTATCAATTATCTGTGTTTTCACAAATGTATAATGTATAAAGGACATATGCCTACTATTGGAGTATCAAATGGAATATTTTCACTGCCTTAAAAATCCTCTGTTCCCTACCTAGTTATATCTCCTCCTTTAGTTGTATATTTCATTTATCATCAGTTTGTAATTTTCCATAGACAAGTCTTATATGTACTTTGCTAGATGTATTTTTGAGTTTTTAAATTTTTTTTGAGCAACAAAATGGTCTTTTAAAGTTTTCATGTGGTCTTGGCTGATATATATTTTTGTTAATTGATCTGGGGTTCTGTGGCTTGACTAAACTAGCTTATGTCTTAGATGTAGAAGTTTTTTGTTGATTCCTTATGATTTCTTATTTAATCCATCATGTCGTTTGCAAAGAGGGAGTTTTTTCCTTCCTTTTTGGTCTGTATGCCGTCTGTTTTGTGTCTTGCCTTGCTGTACTGGGTTGAACTTCTTGTACTATATTGTATGGTAGTGGTGGGAGTGGACCTTCTTGTCTTGTGCCTGACCTTAGGGGAGAGAATTCAGTCTTAAGGTGTTAACTGTAGGTTATTATGGTAAGCTATGCTTGCATCACTTTTTACCTGGAGCAACCACTTGGACTCCTTGCCTTATAAACAATTGATTTTTCTGTGAGCATTTGTAGAGCCTGTTTTTTCCTACTGTCCTAAAATTATATACCCTGATATTGACCTCTTTAATTTCATGTGTTGGAAAATGAAGGGCTTATAAAGTTTTATTGGGGAGATTTAAAAAATTAGTTTTTGGTTGATTTTGTCTTCTGTTTTCTTTGTTCTCTCTTTTTGGATCTTCTATTATCTCTGTCTTTGTGTCTGTTCTTTTTAAGATTCCTTGTGTAGGGCTCACAGTGCTGTTTTCCTCTCATTTGTATTTTTGTTCTCTCTGGGAAATTTTCTTGACTTTTTCATTGATACTTATTTAAGTTTTAGAATGAAATCTACCTCATATTTTATGTTTTCAAGAACTTTCTTTTAATGGTTAAGTATTTATTTTTCATTGTGTTCTTGTATTGTTGCATATTTTTATTTTTTGTTATTTTCTTCCTATTGGTACATTTTTCAGATGACTGTTAATCCTTGGCTGTCTAGATATGATTGTCACTGCCAAACTCAAGAGCTAATTGAAAGCTCTGTGTATGTGTTTGTCAACTTTCAACTTTATTGTGGGGTGCTTTGGTTATGATGTTTATCTGTTGGAGTCCTCTCATGGGGAGTATAGTTTTTTAAGTTTTTCATCCTAGACTTACTTGATTTCCCAGAGATTTATAAGCTCCTGCCTAAAAGATAAAGTTGGGATGCTAGTGTTCTGAAAGCACAATGGGAGGAGAGACATGGAGGGTAGGCAAGGGCTGGTTCTGTACTAAGTATTATTGTTGTCACTTAATACTCTTGGTTTTTTTGTTTGTTTTACATTCACCTGTCCTCAGGGTACTACTGTCTTACTGTCTCTAGAGAATAGCCTTTTAGTCTTCTGCTGGGAATTGGCAGGGTAAGTTGTCTAAGAGAGTAAAGGTTGTAAGATGTAAGTTTTTTTCCAAATAGTCTATCAGAAACCAGCCTTCTTTATTTTAGCTTCATCCCCTTTCACACCCAATCCCAAGTGTGTGCTGTCATCACTTACTGTGCCTTTTAAAGATTCAAAGGTTTAAGTAGTTTGAATCTCAGGGTTTTTTTTTCCCCATCACCTAGTCCCTGAAGTTTACTTAGGGCTGCTAAATTTGTCTCTTTCCAAAATTTTTGGGGTTATTATATATTTTCAAACCCTATTTAACATTGTTTTCTTAGATTATTTAGAAGAGATAGCTGGGCGTGTTGGTGTACACCTGCAATCCCTTATAATCAGGGGGCTGAGACAGGAGTATCACAAGGTCAAGGCCAGGCTCAGCAACTTATTGAGACCCTATCTCAAAATAAAAAGAAACTTAAAAAAGGCTAGTGTGTAGCTCAGAGTTAAGGTACCCTGGGCTTAATCTCCATTGCTGAGGAGGTGGGAGGAAGTGCATAAAGGGATAAAGTGAAATGTATGTCTCAGCCTGCCATCTTAACTCCAAATTTGAAATAAGCACTAATTTGTCTCTCCTGGCATTTGTCTCCTTATTTAAAAATAAAGAGCAAATATTTGGGGGATAATTTGTTTATTCGCATGGTTTGAAAATTAAAAGGCATAAAATGTTTGTTTCCCCCATCTCCCATTTTTAAAATTTTCTCCCCCATGAGCAGATAATTATGATTTTTATGTGTCTTTGAAGAGTTTGAATATATGTGTGTTTGTGTGTGTATAATATACATAATATATGTATATATATGCATATGCAGATTATCTTCTTTTTATCTGCTTTATACAAGATTGTATTTTATTCTGTCTCTTCACATTATTGTATATATTATCTTTTCTGCTTTGTATCTTCTGTATCATTCCGTGTTTACATTGACTACTTCATTCTTATTTTTATTTGTATAGTACTGGGGATGGAACCCAGTAGTGCTCTACCTCTGAGCTACATCCCTACCCCTTTTTATTTTATTTTGAAATAGGGTCTCACTGAATTGCCCATGCTGGCCTCTGTTGCTCATCATTGCATGGCTAACCCTCTTTCATTATCATCTGTTCCCCCTCCTTCCACATTATTTTGATTTACATCCCAGAAAACACATCAGCTTATTAGTTCATTTTTTATTTTGAAAAGTAAAGAATATTCAAATATAACTATAGTATTGTAGGGGAGTAAAAATTTCTCCTCTATCTTCTCAGGGTCTCTGACTGAGTATGAGAATTAAAATAGTATAAGACAGGTTAACAGGATGAAAGATGCAAATTTTATTTAATAAAACTGTATATGTACATTAGAGTCCTCACAAGAAGACGAAGACCTAAAGAAGTGACTAGGCCTAAGTGCTTATGTACTAGGTTGAGCAAAGAGTGACATTTCTGGAAGAGTATCTGGGAAGATAAGTATTAGTTTAATAAATTATTTTTATGGTATTTTCTTATCCTTAACTCTTGATGTCTGGTGATGAGAATGTTGCCCTCCTCCCGGCATGGAGAGGGCGTCTTTCACATAGAAAGGGAAGGTCAGAGTATCCTTTCTCCTGCTATTTTTCATGTGCCTTTAGCTTAAAATATTCCATATATTAAAGCACCATATTATAGGGTGACACGTCCTAAACTTCTTTAGCACCATTATCATTATGGTTTTAAGGAATTTCTCTTACATGTGAGATTGAACATCTTTTTCATAAGGTTCAAAGCCATTTGCATTTCCTGACTTTATTTTTTCTGTTTATTGCTTGTATATCAGTTTTTTATCCAGTAATATTGAGTTCATTTATTATTATGTAGACTAGGAATTCTGGTGTAGCATTGAATGGGAGCAGCAACATTGAATATTCTTGTGTCATTGCTAATTTGAATGGGACTATTCTGAATCATCACCTATGATACTTTCTGTAGATTTTTGTGAATAACCAAAATTAGATTTTCTGTTGTTCTTATGATTAGGTATAGGATTTAGTTGATTTTTCTGCACTTGCTGAAATATCAATATGATGAATTGTATTAGTACTTTTTTTGTGTATGTATGATGCTAAGAATTGAACCAGAGCTTTGCATAGGCTAGACATTCACTCTACTTCTGAGCTATACCCTTGGCCATTGTGTAAATATTTTTAAGCATGAAGTAGTGGGAGTTTCACTAGAATATTTCTCAAAATTTACATTTTGTTTTTACACTCTCTTACAGGTAGTCAAAAATGTGATAACTTTGCAGAAAAAAGACCCCTTCTTGGTGTGTGTAAGAGCATTGGATCTTCTGGGTAAGGAAATTTTAAAAATTAATTGACTCACCTATTATAAATTTGTATTTTCATTCCAGAGGGGAACCTCCAGTGGCTTAAAATCTTTGAAATTGAGCCGGGCCCGGTGGCTCAAGCCTGTAATCCCAGCACTTAGGGAGGCTGAGACAGGAGAATCGCGAGTTCAAAGCCAGCCTCAGCAATGGTGAGGCGCTAAGCAACTCAGTGAGACCCTGTCTCTACATAAAACACAAAATGGGACTGAGGATGTGGCTCAGTGGTTGAATGCCACTGAGATCAATCCCCAGTACCAAAAAAAAAAAA
>CM053402.1:32416415-32433629 GCA_028644305.1 Xerus rutilus | reverse complement strand
GGATTGTAGCTCAGCGGTAGAGCGCTTGCCTTGCATGCCTGAGGCCCTGGGTTCGATCCTCAGCACCACGTACAAAGCAATAAAATAAAGACATTGTGTCCATCTACAACTAAAAAAATATTTAAAAAAAAAAAAAAAAAAAAAAAAAAAGAGTATAGTTTTTAAATAAAAGATTACCATTATTGAGAAAAATATTTTTTAGTTTATATGTTTCTGATATAGTCACTGTTATGAATGTCTTTATACGATAGATTGATGTTGCTATTAGCTAATAATAATGTTATTTTTATGATAGAGTAAAAATTATTATTATTAATAGTAACTAACATTTATTGGTGCGATAACATATGCCTGAGACAGCTCTAAAGATATAGCTAAATTTGCCTTTATTCCTTATTGCAGTACTGTGAAAAAGTGACATTCTTATTCTTTCATAGTGTAGCATAAGGCAGGCACTAGATTCACATGGTGGAGCCATGGATTCAAACCTAAGCAGCCATGTGCTTAATTTCATGTAGGCTGCATTTGTAACAGTAATAGAACTAAGAGGACAAATTGTTATTTATTATGAAGTCAGTTGTTTTCTTTACTTCCTCCTTATGTCAAATGGGAATAATAATCTTTCCAATGGTTTATATTGAATGCTATCCTTTTGTTATTGATTTCTCTATATAATTCCAGTTAGAAATTGTTTAGCTGGGCACAGTAGTGCATGGCTGTAATCCCAGCTGCTTGGTAGGCTGAGGCCGGAGGATCATGAGTTCAAAGCCAGCTTCAGCAAAAGCAAGGTGCTGAGCAACTCAGTAAGACCCTGTCTAAATAAAATACAAAATAGGGCTAGGGATGCAGCTCAGTGGTTGAGTGCCCCTGAAATCAATCCCTGGTTACCCACCACCCTAAAAGAAAAAAAAGAAATTATGTCTAGCCACTAGGAAAGTTATAGTGACCTATGCACTTTCTGTAATTAAAAGTCTACTGATAGGGGGCTGTGGCTGTCGCTCAGTGGTCAAGCACTTGCCTAGCACGTGTGAGGCACTGGGTTCGATTCTGAACACCACATAAAAATAAATAAATAAAATAAAGTTATTGTGTCTGTCTATAACTAAAAAATATATATATATTAAAAAAAAAGTCTACTGAAAGGCAGTTCAGGTATAGTGAAATGTTTTGATGATGTCATTATTGGATCTAGGTTTTTTCTAGCTTTGACATCCTTTAATGTGACCCTTTTTCCTAATGATCTCAAATGGCCACTGCCTTTTCAGTTAGTGCATCTCTTTCAACTGAACTCAGATAGCTGTAAGAACGTTGGAAAATGATTATGGTATTGTTAGTAAGGAAGATGATCAAAATGGATATTACATTGGCAATTGGCAATCTGTGACACATGCTTTCAACTCATAGTCTGTACTCTAGATCATGGGGCTTTGGAAAAGGGAAGAATGTTTTAATGATATAACATGTTTATATCATGGAGTCTTGATTATTGCTTCATAAGGGTGTATTTTAACTTCATGGACGACTAGACAGATTTCTTCAAGTGTAAATTTTGAGTAGAAGTAGGCCTTTGAAAATTGACTGTGTGCCAAAGTACTATGCCAGGTGTGGGATGAGGATACAGAAGCATGAAAACCTAATTCCCTTCCCCAAAGATGTAAAGATGTGACTGAAAAGAGAAAGTACAACTCGTGAAAAATAATTATGAAATTATGACTTATAAGAAGTTCAGAGAAGGGCTGGGGCTGTGGCTCAGTGGTGGAGCGCTTGCCTAGCATGTGTGGGGCACTGGGTTCGATCCTCAGCACCACATATGAATAATGGGTGAACAAAATGGGGATCCATCAACAACTAAAAAAATGTTTAAAAAAAAAAAAGTTCAAAGAAGGGAGAGGTAAATGTGTATGGAGTAATGGCAGAAGGCCTAATGGAGAAGTGACATTGGATGGATTTTAATGAATGAGAAGTATTGCAGTAGATATAGAAGAGTAAGAAGGGCATCCAAAGTTGGTTATAAAATTGTCATGGAACAGAAACTGGAGCAAGTAGACTTAAGAATGATGAGAGTTTATGAATTAGAGGTAAGGTCATCTATTCAGGTGAAAATATGTGTGCCCATGCCCTAGTACTCAGCAAAGGCATACAAGAATCTGAAAACATTTAGGCTTCAGCAGTTGCTGAACTCTGAACAATAACAGTGGCAATCTGTGGCATTCATTCCTGTAGCTCCCATCCTACCCTTAAGTTAGCCCCCTTCCAGGCTTGACTGGTATAGAGGCTATTCCAGAGTGAGGAAGGTTGTGAAGACCAGTCCAGTACTTGCCTCACTGTGGTTGGAAGATGCTTACTCAGCTTGAAGTATCAGGTGTTGCCCATGCCTAGCAACAGTGTTGATGGAAGTTACCATCTTGAGGGCATGTATATTTTGAGGACCAGTTGACTTTTTCAGCTTCAGTCATCATTAGTTCAGGATTCATGAATGTGTAGAGGAGCCATAAAAAGGACAGGGGAAAGAAATCTGGGTAGACTTGAACATGGATGTATGTGTAGATCCTTTGGCAAAGACATCTCATCAATGGCTGACCACAAAGATACATACATAGAGGGATGATTCCCAGATGCCAGGCTATCTCTTAAAGCAAGAATAAAAAGAATTAATAAAACTGAGCAGAGACATCATCAACTGCACATTGCAGAAGAAGACATTTCATAGGATACAGGGTTAGTGGACCCTATCATATAAAATGCTTCATTTTTTTTAGATGAAATTATAATACCTGCTAAGAAACAGATAGTGTGGGAATAGTCCTCTGAGTGGCCCCTGATGTTAAATATTGGAGACAAAAATTTTAAAGCATCTATTATAAATATATTGCAAAAATTAAATGAGCTGTTTAAAGAATTAAAGGAAAGAATAATGATAAATCAAAAAGTCAAAAAGGAGTAAGGAATTGTGAAAGAGTAAATTAACTATAGGAACTCAGCACCATGTTCAAGATAGCACAGGAAAGATGAGGGGACTGATAAGTTAACAAGGGAGCTGAGAGAATGGAAGCCACAGAGAATGGGGAAGTTATGATGAGGAAGTCAGAATTTGTTGTTACCTGCAGAAGAGTGAAAACTCCACAAAAAGAAGTGTTTGTGAACCTGGGTGGTGCAGGAGGAAAGGTAAATCTTCAAAAGTTTCAACTTTTGTGTAAAGTTACTAATGGTTATTTTAGTATAGGCGGTTGCTTGGGAGAGAGAATGGGAAATACGACTTTTCTTTTTGTCATGATATGCCTCAGAGCCCTTATACAGAATCCTGGCATCAATTTTGACTGATTTTTATCCTGTTCTTAAGTCTGATGGAATCACAGTTTAGACCAATATTACTTATGCAGGTACCAAAATAAGGCATACACCATTCTTCTAGTTTTTGCTGCTGATAAATAAGGGCTTTTCCAGTGGTTTCTTGGCATCAAATTTAAGCACGAAGTCTTTCACTTCCCTTCCCTCTTGTATTTTTTAGATCTTTTGTAGGTACTTTAGCTTTTCTTCAATCACTCTCTCTTGGCTCTGTGGTTCTTTTTATTGCCCAAGGAATGGGTTTGTAAACCAGATGCCAAGGTGCATGCCTGTAATCTCAGCTACTTGGGAAGCTGGAGGACTGCAAGTTTCAGACTGACCTGGGCAACTTAGTGAGATACTGTCTTGAAACATAAAAAGGGCTTGGGAGTGGAGAGCAGCCCCTGGGTTCAATCCCAGCATTGCAATAAACAAACAAAAAAACAAACAAATAAATAGATTGTTAAAGCATTTGTTATCCTATAATATGGATGATTTGTGGGCCTTTGGATTTTGGTACGGGTCAAATGTTCTTAATCTGAAGCTTTTTTTTAAAAAATATTTTTTTTAGTTGTAGATAGGCACAATATCTTTATTTTTATTTATTTATTTTTTAATGTGGTTCTGAGTATCGAACCCAGTGCCTCAACGCATGCAAGGCAGGCGCTCTACCCCTGAGCCACAATCCTAGCCCCAATCTGAAGCTTTTTGAGTACCACCTTGATGTTCAAAATTTCTAAATTTTTGAGCATTTCAGATTTTGGTTTTATGGATTGTGGTTGTTCAACTGGTAAAGTCTATGCAAATATTCCAAAATATGAAAAATGCTGAATCTGAAGCATTTCTAGTCCCAAGAATTCTGGATAAGAGATACCCTGTGCTGGGCACGCTGGTGCATGCCTGTAATCCCAGTGGTTTGGGAGGCTGAGGCAGGATTGTGAACTTAAAGCCAGACTCAACATCTTAGAGAAGCTCTAAGCAACTTAGTAAGACCTTGTCTCAAAATAAAATATAAAAAGGGATGGGGAAGTGGCTCAGTGGTTAAGCACCCCAGGATTCAATCCCTGATACAGAAAAACAAACAAACAAAAAGAGATACATGCCCTGTATAATCGTAGATCCATCAAGGCTTCAGTGCAAGATAAATATGATTCCTGTTCATCTTTATGGAAATAAGATGATATAATACAATAGTATTTGCTAATTGTATTTTCTCATGTGGCTAAGGGATATTCTTCATGTATCTGGGAATGGAAATAGTCCTCTGATTAGTTAGTATTGCCTTTTGTAAATAAGAGTTAGTAGCATAAATGTATGAATGCAACATTTATTTTGACCCACATTTACTTAATTACTTATGGAAAATTTTTAGTTTTTATGTGGGGGTAAGGCAGGGAGCCAGAACATTACACACTTAATTTATACTGAACTACAGTTTTAAAATATGCAATCTAAGTAGGAGGTAAGAGTGGTCTATTTGTATAAACTGATACATATTAGGTAAGATTATAACTGTGGGAAAACTTGGAATGGATCCACTGTTTGACCTAGCTATCCCACTCCTCAGTTAATATCCAAAAGACTTAAAAGCATCATACAACAGTGATGCAGCCACATCAATGTTTATAGCAGCTCAATTCACAATAGCTAAACTGTAGAACCAGCCTAGATGCCCTTCAACAGATGAATGGATAAAGAAAATGGTGCATATATACAATGGAATATTACTCAGCCTTAAAGAAGAATGAAATTATGGCATTTGCAGGTAAATGGATGGAACTAGAGAATATCATGCTAAGTGAAATAAGTCAGTCTCAAAACACCAAAATCTAAAAGTTTCCTCTGATAAGTGGATGCTGATCTGTAGTGAGGCGGGGGCATAGGGAAGAATGAAGGAACTTTGGTTTATGTAGAGGGGAGTGAGGGGAGGAATGGGGATATGGTGATGGGAAGGACTGTAGAAAGAGACAGACATTATTACCCTATATTCATGTATGTGTGATTACACTACTGGAGTAACTCTGTACCACATACAACCAGAGGAATGAGAAGTTGTGCTCCATTTGTGTACAATATGTCAAAATGCATTCTATCGTAAAATAAATAAAAAAGAAAGAAAAAAGATTATAACTGTGGGAAAGTTGTTTATGTATTTATTTATTTAAAAATAGAGCTTTGGAACTATGGACACACCCAAGTAGTGTACTCAAATGGCCTACTGAAGTGATTATATGCTGGTGACCAAAGTATTTTATTTTTTAAACAATTGCCTTACTTGCATATGATATATTCATTCTTGAAAATCTGTGCAGGATTCAGATAATGTACTCAAATTGAGTATTTTGGGGAGAATTTAAATGAAATGAAATGTGTGGGAGCTGAAATTCTATATCATTTCCAAGTAAGAGGAGAGAGTCGTTAGCAGAACCTCAGTGAGAACCATCCGAATGGTCTTATCGGCAGGAACTGTGGTCTCTGGTTGAGGGGTTCAGCTAACCTGCAGTAACATGACAGCAGCGCAGCCAGGGTTGTTTCAAACATATTCTCATTTCTCCACGTCTTCCAAGAGATAAACCCAGCTAGAAGCCAGAGGGCTGGACTCTGAAGATTCAGAGACCAATGATGCAATCCATATGGTGAAGTTTATACAACCTAGTACTAGGGACAGTATTTCCAATATAAAATTAGAACATTAAAGAGAAGTGTTAATATAAGTACACCCCCCCCTCCCCAATAAAAACCCACTAAATAAAGGATCTCACCTAACTAAGCTTAAGGTACCTTTATGGAACTGAGATGAAAGGAATAATTGAGACTGTTAAGTTTGGAGGAAAGAACAAAATGGACAAAGACCAGGAGACACATTTTTAAGCCTGACCACATGGTCATACTGAGCCACAAAGAATATTGTTTCTTCTATTTTTTTTTTTTTTTGCACTCAATTGAACTAGTGTGCTTGGTATTTAGTTGCTGTGAAGTTGTAGCACAAAAAGACTAAAATTCTGTGAATTTTATTTGTTAATGCAATTTTCTTCAAGTATTGAAATCATTGCTAATTCAGAATCATATTGCAGCAGGAAAGACTATAAAGTGTATATACTTTTAATAGTTTTGAGAGGTAGTTGACATACAACAAGCTATAAATATTTTTTTAAATGTCATTTTTGAAATTTTTTTTAATTGTAGGTGGACACAATATCTTTATTTATTTTTATGTGGTGCTGAGGATCGAACCTAGTGCCTCACTCATGCAGGGCAAGTGCTCTACCACTGAGCTACCATCCCAGCCTCCAAGCTATAAATATTTGAAGTGCAAAATTAATATCTTACACATGTGTACATCTGGGAAACCACTACCACAAACAAGATAATGAATATATCTACTACTCCCAAAGTTGCATCATGTTTCTTTGTAATTTTTCCCTTTGGCTTTTCCCAACTCCTTTTCCCATGATAACCACTGATTTATTTTGTTACTATAGATTTTGTACATTTCTGACAAATTTCCAGTTCCTCTAATTTCTCAGAAGCACCCAACATTCTCAGTCTTTGTAATTTTAGGAATTCTAGTAAATGTGAATCTATTTTTTTTCTCCTGCTACTTGGGATTGAACCCAGAGTTGCTTTACCTCTAAGCTACATCCTCAGTCCTTTTTATTTTTTTATTTTGAGACTAGGTCTCACTAAGTTGCTTTCTGCCTTTGAACTTGAGATCATCCTGCCTCAGCCTCCCAAGTCACTATAATTACAGGTTGCTGCTCCCAGCTTATTATGGTTTTAGCTTTCATTTTTCCACTTTTTTCTTTATTCTTAATCCTTAATTCAGTTAAATTCTTAGTATCTTCCAATTATTATGCCATCTTGACTTTGTGCATTTCTGATTCATAATATTGTTTCATGTCTAAATGTTGCTTATTTTGGTTATCTTGCCTTACATAATAATGCTATTATGAAACACTACTACTTTACATTTTTTTGCATAATAGTTTTCACACTAAACAAATATAAATTAAAACAGTATTTCTGTGATTTCAGGAGAAGATACTATTGCCAATTTATTCAAAGCAGTAGTTTCTAATTACAGAATTTCATATTATACAACTTGAAATATACAGTTTTCAATTATTATAGTAACACCTTCTAAGAATCTCACTTGTAGATGGCACCTATTATTATTCTCCTGCAGTTCCCTCTCAGTTGAATCTGAGCTTATTTGTGAGACTTCTTACTAATGATACATCTGTAAATATACCAGAAATGGGAGCTTGGTAAATGTTCTCATATTGGGTCTTGCTCTGTTAAACCGTCATCATTATCATGTGAAGGTAAAAGACCACATGGAAAGCGGGCCAGCCATCCTACTCACAGTGAGATCCCTTTCTCTTGTGAGTAAATTCTAGGTAATTTATTCTGTGCTCTGCCACTTGTAGGCTTTGTTTTCCGAGCAATCCCTGCTTGACTCTGGTGCCTGCCCAGAAGCAGGTTTGATGAATATTGAGTATTTATAACCCCTGCTCCATACACATATACGTGTTGTTTAAAGTTGGTGGTTTTTCTCTTTCCTAATTATGCTGTGATGCAATTTAAGTGTGATTTCATTTACTTTGTGGATATGTTTTGTTTTTTGGAAGATATTTGAAGTTGGGTTGCCATATTCACATTCTTAAACACATTTGTAAAAATATGTGGGTTTGTTGTACTTACATGTACTTTGCTTACTTTTCTTTTTAAAAATGTGTTATAGTACAGTTTTATTTAACTGAATATTTATGTTACATCATGCATGTTACTATATTATATATATATCCCCAACTGTGTGAGGCAAAAACGGTAGAACTGAAAGAGTCCTGCTGTGCTGAACTTCTGGGATCAAGTTGTCCTCCCATCTCAACCCCTGCTTCCTGATCCCCTCCAAGTAACTAGGGCAACAGGTGCACACCACCATGTTTGGCTCACGCTGTTTATATGGATCACAAATAAAAAGAGCCAAAAGTTTAATATAGGCTATCCTGTGCTGTCACCAGATCTCAGAAACTCATGTTCAGCTCTGTAAGATTTTGTGTCAAAGAATGTTGGTGTCCTAGTTTTTTCCTGCTGAAATAACAAAATACCACAAAGGAATAATTCATTTCTTAACAGTTCTTTTTTTTTTTTTTTAAATATTTTGTTTTGTTGTAGATGAACACAATATCTTTATTTATTTTATGTGGTGCTGAGGATTGAACCCAGTGCCCCACGCATGCGAGGCAAGTGCTCAACCGCTGAGCCACAGCCTCAGCCCTCTTAACAGTTCTTTAGTCTGGGAATTCTATATTTTTCTTTTTGGTACTGGGGATTGAACTCAGGGGCATTCAGCCACTGAGCCACATCCCCAGCTCTATTTTGGGTTTTATTTAGAGACAGGATCTCACAGAGTTGCTTAGCACCTCTCTTTTGTTGAGGCTGGCTTTGAACTCATGATTCTTCTGCTTCAGCCTCCCTACCCGCTGGGATTACAGGGGTGTGACACCACAGCATAAGTCTGGGAATTCTAAAGTCAAGGTGACATCACATGTGGTGTCTGGTGAGGGTCTGTTCTCAGTCTCTGCTTCCCAGATAGTATTTTGAACCCCATGTTGTCAAGCAGCAAAAGGGCAAGAAAGGTCTAAAGTGTTCCCTTCAACCTTATTTATAAACTTGCTAATCTCATTCACTACGGTTTAATATTCCCCTAAAAACCACTCCTCTTTATATTATCATGCACATTCATACTATTGCAGCTGGTAAGGTAAAAAAGAAGAAAGTATTCCTGATAGGTTTGCTTGTGTATCTGAATGTGTTAATACATTATCTGAAAATTTATTAAAATGGGACATCTTTGTAACCATTTTGCTCTAGTGTATGTTTCATGTAGCAATGTTGCAAAGTTATATTTTCCATGAAGTACATCTAATCTTTGTCTCTTATTTCTTCTGAGCTATGAGTATGGAACTATTACAGGATTTCCTACAAATCTAACAGATTATCAGAGGAGAGTAGTCTGTATTGTACATTTGAAGAAGTCTGTGAAGCAAATCTTGGTATAATGATATTATAGATGATATTGGGACTTTAGTAGCAGCTTTTGTATTGTTAATTTCAGAGAAACTGCCTATAGTGATATTTATGTCTAAGGAGTCAGGTTTTGATTTTGTGTTCTACTGTTTTCTTCACGTTAGTTCTTGGGTTAGTACTCCATAATATTCATTGGTAGTCTTGAATCTGTGGATGGAAATATAGAATAATAGAAAGAACATTGGTTTTAGAGTTGCACAGATCTCCATATGAATTAATGGATTATATAAACAAATAATTAGACAGTTCTGAGGCTCAGTTTCCTTTTTGAAAAGTGATCCTAATATATCACTGCTATACTTCTTGTGAGGATTAAATGAGGCAGTTTTTAAGTTTTAACTATAGCCTGTATATTCGGCACACCTCATATTATTCCATTTGAGTGAGAAAGATATCAAGGGTATACTTGATATACTTGGTATACCCAGGAATACTCTTTACAAGGAATCATTTTTTTGTTTGAATTTTTTTTGATAGTTGGACACAATATCTTTATTTTATATATTTATGTTTATGTGGTGTTGAGGATCAAACCCAGTGCCTCATGCATGCGAGGCAAGCGCTCTGCCACTGACCCACAATCCCAGCCCCCAGGAATCGTTTCTGTGTATGTATGTATAAATATCTGTTTTTGGGGATAGACATGAAAGCTTTGCCTCTATGAATGTTAGAGAAACGTGGCTTTGCCCACTTTATCTGGTGCCTGTTCTGCAGGTTTGTTAGTCCTCATGGCCTAACTCAGTACTGCATCTAAGAGTCTTTACTTTCATTGGAAAGTTGTGTTGTGTTTATATTCCCTGAAGAAGCTCATATATCTATAAAGCTACACACACACACACACACACACACACACACACACACACACATACATCTTTATTGAGGTATAATTGAAACATGATCAACTATGCTTATTTAATGTCTCTAGTTTGATAAATTTTGACATCTGTTTATACCCATGAAACTATCACTCCAATCAAGATAATGAGTATATGTCCATCAGCCACAATAGTTTTCTCATGCCCCTCCCTCAGTAAAAGAAGCACGTTTCTGTGTAATAAGTATCTTTGAATAGCAGTGAACTTTTCAGTTTGTAATAAACTTTCTTTGGAGATACTTGGCTATAATGTAGTTTAAGGTAATAGTTAAAAATATGAAGCAAAGTCATGAGTTCAAAGTTGTTTCCTTCTTCTGCTCTAAAACTTAAAAGAAAGACCTTCTAAAAGCAAAGCTTTCCTTCTAGAACCAGTTCATAAAACTAATAAAGCGCTTGCAGTTTCACTGTGCAATCATTTCAAAACAACAGTTTTTTCAGCCACCAAAGAGGATGTAGTCTTGACATATAAATAGAAAACAGATTGAGTTTTTGGCTGATATTGCTACACTGGTTTAAATATTGGTTCAGTCAACTTCAGGCTTAGATTACAAGATTTGCAAATTAAAGGAAAACCAAAAGGGAAAGAACATCTGCATAGACTCTGACTTTGTGGAATTCCAGACAGGCACGCTTACCCTACTTCTGGTGGAACTGGGCATGTGCAAGTGAATCAGCCTGAAGAGAGATCACTGCTGTGTTGATTATCTTAAAGGCAGAATTGAGGTAGACAATTAAGCAATTCATTATGGAGAATCATGACAATTTCCAAATAACTTATTATTTTTTTTGGAAGATCTTTTTTGGTTGTTCAGTCAGGATCTGGCAATGTTGACTAGGCTAGTGTTGAAGTTGTGGGTTCAAGTGATCCTCCTGCCTCAGTTTGCTAAGTAGCTGGCACTACAGGAGTATGCCACTATTCTAGGCGAGATTTTTAAAATACAGTTTTGTGTTATTTAGCTAGAATAAAATTATGAATCTCATTAATTATGTTACTTGAAGATTTTCTTGTATCAAAATATTAGGATCTGAGAAAGATAATTTGCTTTAACTAGGGATTAAATTTTATAATCAAGAACTATATGGATGCCGTTTACTCAGAAGATTCTAGCACTGCATCAGTGAAATGTAAG
Organism: Xerus rutilus; assembly: GCA_028644305.1. Taxonomy (NCBI): domain Eukaryota; kingdom Metazoa; phylum Chordata; class Mammalia; order Rodentia; family Sciuridae; genus Xerus; species Xerus rutilus. The sequence continues at coordinate 32,422,208 of CM053402.1, read as the reverse complement.
GAGCCCTTTCTGTGACTGGGATGATCATACATTGTGCGAATGATTTAAAAATGTTGCTCTAGATCTCGTAGGCTGCCATTTACATGGCATGGAATCTCAAAGAACTGCTTGATATGCATGCTTCCCCCCTTTTTTCTATGAAAGGACTTGAAATTATTTCAAGATACACTAATAAGTACTTGTTTTATGTCAGCTACTCTTCATAGTAGTAATCGAAGTCATTGTTTCTTACCTGAGGGGAAAAAGAGAGAGCTGTCACTGATATTTGGCAGTATTTGCAGACTTTTTTGGTTGTTATAGTGTGGGACACAGAGATACTACCATATGTCATGGTTGCTGCTAAACATTCTATAATGATCACCTCAGCTCTCGACAGAAAGAAGTTATTCAGCCTATCGTGTCAGTAGGGTCAAGGTTAAGAAACCCTTATCTAAAATATCTTTGTTAGATATTTAAAAATAGTTTTTATCTATAAACAGTCAGTGTGTTAGTAGATCTGACAGTCTGACAGAGTATAACAATAAATATACAAGTAAAATATATAGTATGGTGGTAAATTTTATGTAACAAATAGTAGATGATTAGATAATGCTGGAGAGCAGTAATATTTGTCAGTGATGCACAATTGCATATTTGCTGTTTTGGGATTGATACAAGTAGTGCTGATGTAAACATTCCCACACTTTTTTTTATGTGTTCATTTCTGTTTTGTATATATAAGTAGGAGTGAATTTACTGAGTTATATTTATCTTTTGTTAGATATTTTAAGGTAGTTTTTATTATTCCATGTACCTTTGTTTATTACCAGTGCATGGAATTATAATATAATTAAAACAGTGTAGTAAATGTGTGTCATTTCTTATTTCAACCATGTATACAAGATTGCCTAATAAAATGGGATTTGAAATCATGGGTGTACATTTTGTTATTTTTTTAGTCATGTATATTATATATGCCCTCGTTTCTTAATTTTCTAGTATTCTAGTTATTGAACACAATATAATAGTATTTCTTTCTGTTTGAGAACTATAAATATCAATACAAATCCAGCATAATTCTTTTGCACAAATTTAGATGGAAATTTCTTGGAAGCTACAAAAATCCTTGATGTCATTCAGACCATAAGGGAGAAAAGGTCAAATAGGAAATCCTCAATAGTAATTTTGTATGGAAGGTTAGTCAAGTAATACAGTAGAAGAAATTTGTTGTGATGCTGTAAGTACTTGCATTTTGTATTCTGTGCAGAATGGTGCAGGGGGACAATTCTTTATTTCTCTGTGCAGTGCTATTATACCTTAGGATACTGAGTACCAAATTGTTGAAGGGATTTTTGAAAAAATGTAAAAACTTCTTTTGTAGTTGTACTTTGGTGAAAAACTTACTAACATTATGAACCATTTGAAGTATTGTTTTCTGTGTACAGAAGGATTACTATTATTTTAAAAATAAACTTCCTAGATTCAACAGCTTAGTTGTCACAACTACTACAATATCCTAGAGCCGTGATTGAGTTTTTGTTGAAAATTCTTTTTTTAAAGTTATTTGAGTTATATTGTCTTTGTTTTATTCTAACTGATTTTATACTTTGTTCAAAAATAATTATTGTAACAAATTGTTTTTTCATTAACATAATCTTACTAATATCCTGTTTTTCAAGTATCATATACTAAGAAGATTAAAACAGTGAGTAATTAGCATATTAGGACCTCCTTATGTGGGTGTGAGTGAATGCTTGTGCACATAGGGATACAGAACAAGGGTGTCCCTTTGTAAAGTTTTTTTCTTTTTAACTTACACTCAAATGTGTGGTTTATGTACATTTCTGTCACTTATTTAAATGTAACAGTTCATATTTTTCAATATGGAAAAAATGGAAAACAATAAATTTCCATGTTGTGAAGTAATATCATTTCCTATTTTTTCTATTATTTTTTAAACTTCATTTTCTGCTTAGTGAATTTCACGTAAAACTTGAAAGAACACATTCTGAATACATTTGTTTGTCAATTTTCCTTTTTTAAACAAGGAAATTACACGTATGTGTATGAGAGAGCATGAGGAAAGCAGCTGTAGTTTGCCCTTCTCCAGCCACATGTCCCACGAAGCAGCCATGTAGGAATCATAAGGCACCTCTCCACTAATAAAGATAGGACTGCTGGGATTGGGGCCATTTTAAATTATCAAACGCAGTAAACGCCATAAAGTTAATTAGGAGAGGAACAAACTCTACAAAGATAAATGTGTTTTCAATATGATTCTTAGGGAGGGTACAGTAGAAACCAGTGAATAGAGAGGAAATTTATTTCTGGCAGGACTCTAGACATGGAACTGTGGCTGAACTTTTTACCCTAATTACCTCCTGCTAATGCCTGCAGCGGTCTGGAATCAAAGTGGTGCTTCAGGCCCTGGAAATTCTCTGATGTGGCAAACGTTTGTTGTGTGAGGAGGGTTTCTTAAGAAAAAGCAGAATATTGTGACAGGATTTTAAAAAAATTTCTCAGTTACCACCCACCTCACTTGTTGCCTACAAAAATAGAGTAATTGTTTGCATCTGTGTGTTCTTTCTTCCCCTCTAAGAAATAACTGTTATAAATCAATGTGACATAGATCCAGTGAACTAAGGCTTGCTCAAGGTAGGTTTTTTTTTTTTTTGTTTCTCCTAAACTTTTTTTAAATTCAAAATTAAGGCTCAAAATGTATAATTATTTTTGATAATTAAAAATAAGTGTTCTGCCCATTTTTAAAGGAGAATTTGGATTTAAAGTGTGCTTTTCAAAAGGAATTCTAACTTTTGTAGCCGTTAACTATTAAATTGCTTAATTCTGGAAATAGAAATGGGAATTTCCAGTTGCTATTTTTACCTCTCTGACTGGGACTGCAAGCTAAGAGACATCCTCCCTTTAATCTTTCTGAAACTTTACATCATTCCCTTTATCTGTCATATAAGTTCTGGCCCTTTGTACACATTTTTGGAATACAAACAAGTTCTCTATAACCCATCTGCTTCTCCTACTCTTATTTTTAAAAAAAGCAGTGTTTATATACTGTATTTGGATAAATATATTGACTGTTCTTTTTTTTTTTTTTGGTACCGCGTATTGAACCCAGGAGTGCTTAACCACTGAGCCACATCCTTAGCCTATTTTATATTTTATTTAGGATTAGGGTCTTACTGAGTTGCTTAGGGCCTAAGTTGCTGAGGCTTACCTGGAACTTGCGATCCTCCTGCCTCAGCCTCCTGAGCTACTGGGATTATAAGCATGAGCCACCACGCCCACGACTGTTCCTTTTATATATTCTTAGACAATCTGAATTTCATATAGTCTGCCCTTGTGTCACATGTGCCTGTGCTAATTTGGATCTACAATTCAAGCCCTTTTCTAATCTTCTTAAAATATTTTATTTTAAATTTTTTTGGTACTGGGAATTGAAACCAGAGGTGCTCTATCACTGAGCTATATCCCCAAACTTTTAAAGTAATTTTAAATTTTGAGAAAGGATGTCCCTAAGTTGTTGAGGCTGGCATTGAATTTGAGATCTTCCTGCCTCAGCCTTCTGAGTCACTGAAATTACAAGTGTGCACCACTGAGCCCAGCTTTCCTTTTTTCTTTTTCAAAATTTTCTTAGTTGTAGATGGACACAATACCTTTATATTTATTTTTTTATTTGGGTACCATGCACTGAACTCAGGGGCACTTGACCACTGGGCCACATCCCCAGCCCTATTTTGTGTTTTATGTAGAGACAGGGTCTCACTGAATTGCTTAGCGCCTCGCCGTTGCTGAGGCTGGCTTTGAACTGTGATCCTCCTGTCTCAGCCTCCTGAGGTATTTATTTTTATGTGGTGCTGAGGATTGAACTCAGTGCCTCACATGTGCAAGGCAAGTGCTCTACCACTGAGCTACAACCCTAGTCTGAGCCCAGCTTTCTTAAAGTACTTTTAAGGTAATTCTTGAAGAACACTAATATCATTATTATTTTGCAATGCAAGTAAGTTCATGACTTCTCATGGGTAGAAACTGATTTAGAGTCTTTTTTGATGCCTTATAAGGAGAACTTTAAGTTTTAAAGGTAGTATGCTATGGTTTTTGTTTTTTAATTGTGGATAATAAAGAGAATTTTTATTTCTCATAATAAAATACCAATTTTTTTCAACATTGTTTCAAAAATCCATGGCTTGCTGTGATTTAAGTTATGGTAAAAAATTGCTATAATATTGCCTTAATTTTTTTTTGTGGTGCTGGGGATTGAACCCCAGCATATGAAGCCAGCATTCTACCAACTGAGCTATATCCCCAGCCCAGCCTTAATATTTTGTATTTTGTGTGCACACACTTTTGCATTGCAATTATGACCATGGCTATTTCTTTGAACTTCCCAATTTCAAAATTATGTTACAATTAGAGTTCCACTCCAGAGTTCCTACAGACAGGCAGGAGCCTCAGAGGGCCAAATCCACCCTCAGGAAACTCCACGGGTGTCCATCCAAAGAGAGACCAGGGACTGCTACCTCTAGCCACAGGGGAGCCCAAACTCAGGGTAAGAGTCACTGCAGAGACCCCAGCATGAGGCAGCCCCACCCAAGGGCGGCCTGGGCCTGCCTCAGTTTCGCTCCAGAGTTCCTGTGGACCTGCAGGAGCCGCAGAGGGCCCAAATCCACCCTCAGGAAACTCCATGGTTGTCCAACCAAAGGAAGACCAGGTACTGCTACCTCTAGCCACTGGGAAGCCCAAATTCAGGGCAAGAGTCGCTCCAGAGACACCAGTGTGAGGCAGCCTGGGCCCGCCTCAGTTCCACTCTAGAGTTCCTGTGGACTGGCAGGAGCTACAGAGGGCCCAAATCCACCCTCAGGAAACTCCAGGGGTGTCCAGCCAAAGGGAGACCAGAGACAGCTAGCCACTAGCCACTGGGGAGCCCAAAGTCGGGGTAAGAATGACTGCAGAGACACCAGTGCGAGGCAGCCCCAGCCAAGGGTGGCCTGGGTCCATCCAGTTTCACTCCAGAGTTCCTGCGAAGTAGCAGGAGCCACAGAGGGCCCAGATCAACCCTCAGGAAACTCCATGGGTGTCCAACCAAGGGTTGACCAGAGACTGATAGCTACCAGCCACAGAGGAAGGCACACCCAGGGTAAGAGTCTCCTGCAGAGATCCCAGCGTGAAGAGGCCCCACCCAAGTGCACTCTGGGCCTGCCTCAATTCTGCTCCAGAGTTTCTGTGGTCAGGCGAGACAGAAGGCCAAAAACTGCCCTTAGGGAATACCAGGGGTGCCCAGCTGAAGGCAGACCACAGCCTGCTAGCCTTCAGCCCCAGGGGAGCTCACACTCACTGTAAGGGTCGCACACAGACTCTCCTGCTTGTGACCCTTCCTAAGTGAGACCTGAGCCCTCCCTCAGTTCTGCTCCAGAGTTCCTGTTCACCAGCAGGAGTGCAAGAGAGGGCCAAAACAGCCCTCAGGGGCCACCTCAGGAGCCCAGCCAAGGCCACTCCCACTGCCCTCTAGAAGTACATCCACTATCTCCGCCACCAAATTTAGTGGCGGTAGTGCCCATCTGGGGACACTGGGGGAACAGAAGTAGCTCCAAGGTGAGACACAGGTAATCTGGAGTGTCAATACAAGATTATAGGATAGAAGCTGCAATACCTCAGATTGGTATTTCAAGAAAGGAAGATACACAATCAACATGAAAAAACAAGGGAAGAAAGCGCCCCAAATAAACCTCGATACCACTGTAACAGAATGCATTGACAACACAGTTGATGAAATGTCAGAGAAAGAATTCAGAATGTACATAA
>CM053402.1:32388391-32415915 GCA_028644305.1 Xerus rutilus | reverse complement strand
CACGCGCAAGTGAAATTCCTGCCGGGGCAGCTGTAGGATGATGTCCAGAAGCTGGCTGGGAGATGGTATTTCCACAACTTCAATCTCTGGCTCTGGAGAGACTGACCTCAGCGTCTGCCTAGGCCGCCATCTTGGAACTCTTCCCCCACATCCTTTACAGCATTTATTATTGTTTGTATTCTCAATCTGCCATTCTAACTGGTGGAAGATGAAATCTCATTGTAAGTTTGATTTGCATTTCCCTAATTGCCAAAGATGTTGAACATTTTTTCACATATTTTTTGGCCCTTTCTATTCATTTGATAAGTGTCTGTTTGGTTCATTTGCCCATTTATTAATTGGATTATAGTCTAAATGTTAATCCTCTGTCAGAAGAGTAGCTGGCAAAGGTTTTCTCCCATTCTGTAGGTTCTCTCTTCACATTCTTCATTGTTTTCTTGGCTATGCAAAAGCTTTTTATTTGATGTCATCCCATTTATTCTTGGTGTTGCTTTCTGATCTTTAGTGGTCCTGTTGAGAAAGACCTTGCCTGTGTCTATATGTTGGAGTGTTGACCTATATTTTCTTTTAGGAGTTGCATAGCTTCTGGTCTAATTTCTAGGTCTTTGATCAGAGTGACTTTTATACAAGGTGAGAGAAGGATCTATTGTCATTCTTCTACATATGGATAACCACTTTTCCCAGCATCATTTGTGTAAAAGGCTTTTTTCCAATGTATGTTTTTACACTTTATTTTCTTTCCTTTTTTTTTTCCTTTTGGTCATACTGGGTATTAAACTCAGGTCCTTGAGCATGCTGGGAATGTGCTGTGCCACTGAGCTATATCCTTGACCCTTGGGTACCTGTCTCAAAGGATCAGATGACTTTATCTGTGTGGGTTTGTTTTTGTGTCTTCTATTCTGTACCATTGGTCTGTGTGTCTGTTTTTATGCCATGACCATGCTGTTTTTGTTACTGTAACTCTTAGAATAATTTGAATTCAGGTATTGTAATGTCTCCACCATTGGTTTTTTGACTTAGAATTTCTTTGGTTATTCTCAGCATTTTATTCTTCCAAATGAATTTTAGGACTGTTTTTTCTAGTTCTCTGAAGAATGTCCTTGGTATTTTAATGGAGGATGGCATTGATCTGTATATTGCTCTTGGTAGTATTGTCATTTTAACATTAATAATTCTGCCTATCCATGAGCCTGGGTGGTCTTTCCATTTTCTTGTGTCTTCTTCAATTTCTTTCTTCGGAGTTCTATAGTTTTCACTGCAGAGGTCTTTTACCTTCTAGGTTTATTCCTAGTGGTTTTTTTTTTTTTTTTTTTGAAGTTGTGAATGTAATTGTTTTCCTAATTTCTTTCTCAGCAGATTCATTATTGGTATATAGGAAAGCTATTGGTTTTTTATGTTAATTTTGTAACCTGTTACTTTTCTGAGTTTGTCTGTTAGTTCTAGCAGTTTTCTTTTCTGTAGTATGTGATATTCCTGTTTAAGAACATCTGATTCCAACCTCAATCCTGACATCACCTACTATTTTTATGTGGAGATATTGTATGCTCCTTCCTGCCTGATTCCTCTTCATTTGAAAACATTGTTCATACCGATGTTCAAGTGATGGGTGTTGCAAGGTTTAGTTATTCAGCATTTATTCCAAACTCTGCCACATAAAAAATGAAGAATAAAAAGTTAAGTAGGCTAATTACAAATTTAGCTTTTAATATGGTTAAGTTTCCATTTTCCTTGCTTTTTCTTTTTACTACTTAATAAAAAATGATACCAACTGGCTTTTGTTCTTTAGCAGCTGAATAAGAATACAAATAATGTAATACTATCAAAAATTTTCCTCTTATATTTAAAGGATTAGATTTAGTAACACATGTTGAAGGTTGTGCAGCTTTTTCCCATTTAAAAATAAGTGTTTCCATGCTTCTTAAAATTTGTGGTAGATTTTAAATGTCTTTGCTATTTTGTGTTTCACTTATACATGCACATTCCTGGAAAATATCACTTTCTCAAGCACTTTGTTCCACTTTTCTTTTAATTTTGTTTCAATCTGTTCAATATCATGAGTGAAAATAATAAAAGTCTTTGTAAAGGAAAATGGTATTAATAAATGGTATTAATGTTTAGAATTTTGAAATCTTAAAAGCCATATTTCACATTACTTTAAAGTGATGTTCATGGTATTCCAAGAAAAAAGAAAAACCAACCTTTTTTGAAAACTTTGTCCAGGTTAAGAAATGGCTATGATTCTAATAAAATATATGAATGTAAAAAAAAAGGGAGTTCTAAATAATTAAAAATAGATGTGAGAGATAAAATATTTTGTTGAGTTTAGTAATTAACTTTAATATTGTATTGGTTTTATATCTCATTTTTCCGCTAAGCAGAGAACATTTTGCATCTATCTAATACCCCCTTCTTAGGAGGTATTTAAGTACCAAAGATATAATGTGAGGTTATCATTATCATACCTTCATGCATTATTATAGGAAATGCTGAAGTAATCAGCATAGTACTAAAAAAGCAAAATACCTAACTCATTCTTCCTTCTGTTTTGACATAGATAATAGATTATCGATCCTTCCAAATATAGATATCATTACACATGTGTATTTAAGTGTACATAACTAAAAATACTTTTAATTATTGTTTTTTGAATCTATTCATATTTTGGCTTTGTTTAGTGGTTTCTTTTAAATAGATTTCACTGCATCCTTGACTTTTTCTGTAAGTAGTAATTGCTGAATCTGAGACTGTCATTACCATTTCCCCATGTTGACCATATATATAATGGTATTTGTATATAGGAAAGTTCTGAAGTGGTTGTGTACATTTGATTAAACCTCTTATCTGATTTAGAACAAATTCCTGATATGAGTTCAAAGAAATCAAAATAACTTTCAATTAAAATTGTAAATGGATGGAGTTGGAGAATATCATGCTAAGCAAAGTAAGCTAATCCCAAAAAACCAACTGTCAAATGTTCTCTCTGATAAGTGGATGCTGATGCATAGTGGGAGAGGGGACAAGAGAAGAATGGAGGAACTTTGGTCAAAGGGGAGAGAAGGAGGAGGGGGCGTGGGGACAGTAAAGATGGTAGAATAAGATGGACATCATAGCCCTAGCTTCATGTATGACTACATATATAATGTGATTCTACATCATGTACAACCAGAGAAATGAAAAGTTGTGCTCCATCTGTGCACAATGAATCAAAATGCATTCTGCTATCATGTATGCCTAAGTAGAATAAATAAATAAATTAATTTAAAAAATATTTTAAAAAATTGCTTAGTGCTTGCTGGGAGTGAAGCTTAGTGGTAGAGCACTTGTTTAACATCCTGTGAAGGACTTGGGTGCTCAAATTAAAACTATCTATTTACATGAATAAAATTTATTTGAGAATATTCATGTGCTATTTCAAGTAGTTAATTGAAATTAGATTAATATGCCAGGCATAAATGAAATCATTACACTGATGAAATTTGGTCTTCTCTTCACATGTAGTCTTTGAAAAAGCATCCTTATCTCTTTTGGAAGTAGCATAATGGCAGGGAAATTAAACTTCATTATATATTATTTAAAAGTCCTTCTGTATCTTGGACTTAATCTTGGAATGAATCTGAAGATCATTGTGTACAGGAGGGAGAAAGGACAGGTTATCCATTGCTCTATACCAAGTGAGGTCAGATCTAATATAATAAACATATTTATTATCTTATACTTTCTAATGGTCATAAGTCCATGAAGTTTAATTGAATTCTTAAATTAGGTTTTCACAGGCTGAAGTGAAGGTGTCAGAGTTTCATCTGGAGGCCTGACAGGGCAATGGGGTGTAATAAGGGAGAAGAATCCACTTCTGAATATAATCTGGTTCCTTAAGAGTGTATTGAGGCCTTGGTATTGTGCTGGCTGTGGGTGACCTACAGTTTCTGGAAGGGTTCTGTAGTTCTTTGGCATGGAGCTGCTTTCATAATTAGGCCACCAAAGAGTCTCTAGTGATGGTCTTTCAGCATAATGGGGATTCTATTTATTTATTTGTTTGTTTGTTTGTTTGTTTATACCAGGCATTGAACCCAGAGGCACTTAACCACAAAGCCACATCTTCAGCTCTTTTTTTGTATTTTATTTAGAGATGGTGCCTGGCTGAGTTTTTTAGAGCCTTGCTGAGTGCTGAGGCTGGCTTTGAACTTGAAATCCTGCTGTCTTAGCTTCCTGAGCTGCTGGGATTACAGGTGTGCACCACTGCATCGGGCATGATGGGAATTTATTAATGGGAGATGCTCTGACAGGGCTTACAAGGACCTGGAAATGTATTTTTCCATCTGTGTGAATTTGCAAGAGAGTATATTAAAATTCAACAAGGTGCATATTTTAGATTTGTATAAATTTTAGATATTTAAAGGTAATTGTGAAACATATTTCTATAAACAACTGCCAATGCCTTTTAGTTTGATGCATACATTTCTGCTTTCCAGGTAATTGATTGATGAACATGACTCAGTAAAAAAAAATGTGGTAGTTTCTTGTGTTTCTACTTTAACTGCAGATCATTGAATAATAATCTTTTTAAATAGGAGGCCTTAGATTGAAGTTGTGGTTCAGTAGTAGAGCATTTTGCCTCGCATGTGCGAAGCTATAGCTTGGAGCCCAGCACTGCACTAAAATACATAAGATAAAACAAGAAGTCTTGCATTGCAATGGAATTTCTGCCTTTTTTTCATAGTGCATTTGGTAAATGAAGTTTGAAACTTGTAGTTATTGGTAATTTAAGGACAACACTACATAACCTATCGTGTGTAGTGGCATGAGCGCCAATCCTCTGGCACCAAGATTCCACAGTACATATGGTGATAGAAAATTGAAAGTATGCTAAGAATTGTTTTTTTCCCCCTTCAATTTTTATTTAGAATCTCAACTATAGAAAGTTCTTAGTCCTTTTCCTCTGTCTTACAATATTGCATATAGCCTGGGATGCCATCCTTTTGACTCCAGATGATGGGTTTTATATTCTTTCCTCTTTCTCCGAATTCTTATCTGAGTAGTTCATTTGATTTTTGTCCCCACCTCCTCACATCTCTATTCTGGTGTTCAGTTCATAAGTTATTTCTTCTATATCCTTAGATTCTACCATTGCATTGAAAATAAATTCCTCTATATCTATAGTTTGGCTTTCTTTCAAAACAATTGTTTCCTACTGCTGATCTCTTAATTTTTTTGCAACCTAAGAACTGAGTGTTATTTTGTAATTTATTTTTTGTTTTGCATAGTATTGATATAGGGTTTTTGTTGTTTTCATTTGTGTTGTTTGTTTTTATGGCACTGAGGATTAAATTAGGTCCTTGCATGGGTTCTGCCACTGAGGTGTGCCCCCTTTTACATTGTAAAAATTGGCTTAAATATGTAACTCTCTTTTCACTAATGTCTGTATCAATTTTTACTGAAGGTAAGAGGACATCCCATCTCATATTCTTGGCAAGATATCCCCTTTTGTTCTTTCCCCCACACTCATATTAATACTATTTTGACACATTTGCCTTTTCTGTAGGTTTGTATCAGTCACCCGAAGAAACCAATCCTCCAAAGTCATTTTTTGGGGGAGGGGGCTACTGCAGGTTGAACCCAGGGGTGCTACTGAGCCACATCCCCAGCCTTTTTAAAACATTTTTTTATTAGAGACAGGGGCTCACTCAGTTGCTGAGTGCCTCACTAAGTTGCTGAAACTGGCTTTGAACTCACAATCCTCCTGCCTCAGCCTCCTGAGCCGCTCAATTCAATTTACCAATTTTTGTGTTTTTATTTGTTTTGATCTAGAATATGTTCAGTGAGAGAAAGGATTCTGGGCTATTTTGTTTGTAGTGCCAGGCACAGAATGTACAACTAATATAAATTTATTGAGTGAATACATTAGTGAAAAACATAAAAGGCAATAGTTATCTACCACCACTCTGAGAATACAACCTGATTTTTACTTTTTTTGGTACATTGCTTACTTTTATGTGGGTCAATATAAATCATAGAAATTTTTAAACCCATTTTGGGTAAGTATCCCCTGTCTTGTATAAGTTGTTAGGATACCCCATTATCACCTGTAGTTCTTTATCTTCCCAGTGTGGCTATATGAAACAATTTTTTCCCCTTTCTTTTTGTTTTTGGGTGTTCTTGAATGTCTCTGAAGTAGAGGTCCTCCCCTCCATTTTTTAAAAAAAATTGTTTTAGTTAGTTATATATGATAGTAGAATGTACTATGACACATAAATACATGGAACACAACTTCTCTCTCTTCTGGTTGTACATGATGTGGAATCACACTGGTTGTATAATCATATATGCACATAGGGTAATAATGTCCAGTTTATTATACTATCCTTCCTGTCGTCATAGCCCCTCCCTTCCATTCACTTCCCTCTGTCTAACCCCAGTACATCTATTCTTCCCCAGCCCCGACCCCCTTATTGTGAATTAGCATCCACATATCGGAGAAAACATTCAGGATAGAGTTTTAACCCTCATGCCACCCTGTGAATTGCTGGGGTCAGATATAAACAGTAGCTAAGGAGAGGGCTTTTGTAGTAAAGGGTGCAGCCATTTAAGACTGTTGGCTTGTTATGGGATGGTAGTAGGATATTGCTCTTTAAGTCATTATACTTTTTAATTTTCCTAAGGAGTAGAAGTATCATGTGATCATAAAGGAAAAAGCAAGTATTTTGAACTAGGAAGATACTATTGTTGTCAGTCTTGAAGAATTGTTAAGGCCTAAGTGTTTAGAGACAAGAATGAGATAGAAGCATGTAAATAAACAGGAGTAGTGGAGGTAACTCAAGGTAGCAGTGGCGGTGGCCCAAGATGGATGCAAACACTTTCAGAGATGGGCCTGAAAGGATGAGACTTACAATGGCTTTGGGCTGATTGATCAGAGATGCAGTGCTATGGCATTCTGCACTGTGGCAGGCCGCTGCCTCCAGGCCTTGTCTGTTGTCCCAAGGTGGAGGCTACTACAGGGGGAAGGTGATGGTAATAGCTGCAGTGTCCCAAGATGGATATGGAAAGGGAGCAACAGCATGGACCTTGACTCTGTGCATGGGCCACCCTGGGCCTGGGCTCTCACACAGGCCTGCGGGGGCAGTCCTAGGCCTGGCCTTGGCATGGGCTCCCACAGGGGTCCCAGGTGGTGGGCCTAGGCCTTGGCCTTGGCCTGTTATCCTACCAATTGGCAGGGCCTCTGGCAAGGAACTGAGGACAGTCCTGGGCCTGACTTAGGCCCGGGCTCCCACAGGGGTCCCCAGAGGCAGTCCAGGGCCTGGGTCTGGGTTCTCATGTGGGTCCACAGATCAGTGAGTAGCAGTCTTGGGCCTGACCTTGGCTGGGCTCCTGCATAATGTTTTTGAGGTTCATCCATTTTGTAGTATGTGTTAGTTTCTTCATTCCTTTTTATTGTGTATATACACTGCAATTTGTATTGTCTATTTATCTGTTAAGGAACATTTGTATATTTCCACATTGGGGTTTTTATGAATAATGCTACTGTGAACATTCATGTATAAGTTTTTGTATGGACATATGCTTTCATTTCTTTTTGATTTATATATGCTTAGGAGTAGAATCATTGGGTCATATAACAGTTCTATTTCACTTTTTGAGACACTGCCCAGCTGTATTCCATAGTAGCTATACTGCATTATAGTCCCACTAGCAGAGGGCCAGAGTTTTAGTTTCTTTTCTTCCTCACCAAAACTTGTTATTTTCTGATTTTTAAAGATTATGACCAAACCTAGTGGATGTGATAGTGTATCTTATGGGGGTTTTGATTTGCAGTACTCTAATAGCTATTGATATTTAATATCTTTTCACATACTTGATGGACACTTGTATAACTTCTTTGGAGAATTTCCTTTGCACATTTTTACTGGAACATGTGGCTTATTTTTGAATTATAAAAATTTTCAACATATTCTGGATAACAAATTCTTATATGATTTGCATGTTTTCCACATTTTGTGGTCATCTGTTTACTTTTTTTTTTTTTTTTTGGTACTGGAGATTGAACTCAGGGGCACTGGATCACTGAGCCACCTCCTCAACCCTATTTTGTGTTTTATGTAGAGACAGGATCTCACTGAATTGCTTAGCACCTCGCCGTTGCTGAGGCTGGCTTTGAACTCGCAATTCTCCTGTCTCAGCCTCCGAAAGTGCTGGGATTACAGGTTTGCGCCACCGTGCCCGGCTTGTTTACTTTCTTGATAGTGTACTTTGAAGCACAAAATGTTTTAATATTGATGTAACCTGTTTTATCTATTTTTTCCTTGTGTTGCTTGCTTTTGGTGTATTTAAGATCTACTGCCAACTTTAAGATCATAAAGATTAATTACATGTTTTCTTCTAAGAATTTTTTAATTTTAACAGTTGTATATAGATAATTATAACCATTTTTTCTTTTTAAAATTAGTTTATTTATTTTATGGTACAATGCAATTTGACATATTGTACACAAATGGAGCACAACTTCTCATTCCTCTGGTTGTACGTGGTGCAGGGTTACTCCAGTAGTGTAATCATACGTGTATATAGGGTAATAAGATCTGTCTCATTCTGCCATTTTTTCATCCCCACAACCCCAGTTCTTCCCTCACTCTCCTCTACACAAACCAAAGTTCCTTCATTCTTCTCTGTCCCCCTACCCCACTATGAATAAACATCTGCTTATCATAGAAAACATTCAGCTTTTGGTTTTTTGGGATTGGCTTATTTCATGTAGGATGATATTTTCTAGTTCCTTCCATTTACCTGCAAATGCCATAATTTCATTCTTCTTTAAGGCTGAGTAATATTCCATTGTGTGTATGCACCACATTTTCTTTATCCATTCATCTGTTGAAGGGCATCTAGGTTGGTTCCATAGTTTGGCTATTGTGAATTGAGTTACTATAAACATTGATGTGGCTGTGTCACCGTAGTATGTTGCTTTTAAGGCCTTTGGGTATTAACTGAGGAGTGGGATAGCTGGGTCAAATGGTGGATCCATTCTAAGTGTTCTGAGGTATCTCTATATTGCTTTCCAGATTGGTTGCACCAATTTGCAGTCCCACCAGCAATGTATGAGTGTGCCTTTTCCCCTACATCCTTGCCAACATTTATTATTGCTTGTATTCTTGATAATTGCCATTTTAACGGGAGTGAGATGAAAACTTAGAGTAGTTTTGATTTGCATTTCTCTAATTGCTAGACTTGATGAACATTTTTTTCATGTTTCTTGATCAGTTTTATTTCTTCTTTTGTGAAGTGTCTGTTCAGTTCCTCTGCCCATTTATTGACTGGGTTATTTGTGGTTTGGTGTTGTTTTTTGAGTTCTTTGTATATCCTGGAGATTAGTGCTCTATCTGAAGTGCGTGCAGTAAAGATTCTGTAGCCCATTGTGTAGGCTTTCTCATTAGGTTATTGTTTCCTTTGCTGAGAGGAAGCTTTTTAGTTTGAATCCATCCCATTTATTGATTATTGATTTTACTTCTTGTGCTTTAGGAATCTTGTTCAGGAAATGAAATCCTAAGCCAACATGAGGAAGATTTGGATCCACTTTTTCTTCTGTTTTGCACACGGTCTCTGTTCTAGTGTCTACGTCTTTGATCCACTTTGAGTTGATTTTTGTGCAGGCTGAGAGATAAAGGTTTAATTTCATTTTGTTACATATGGATTTCAGGTTTTCCCAGCACCATTTGTTGAATAGGATATCTTTTCTCCAATGGATGATTTTGGTACCTTAGTGTCTAGTATGAGGATTTGTATTTATGTGGGTTTGTCTCTGTGTCTTCTATTTTGTGTCTTTGGTCTACATGTCTATTTTGGTGCCAACACCATGCTATTTTTGTTACTATTACTCTGTAGTATAGTTTAATGTCTGGTATTGTGATGCCTCTTGCTTTATTCTTCTTACTGAGACCTACTTTGGGTATTTTGGGTCTCTTATTTTTCCAAATGAATTTCATGATTGCTTTTTCTAGTTCTATGAAGAATGTCATTGGGATTTTGTTTGGAATTACGTTACATCTGGGTAACAATTTTGGTACTATGGCCATTTTGACCATATTAGTTCTGCATATCCAAGAGCATGGGAGAGCTTCTAAAATCTTCAGTTTCTTTCTTTAGTGTTTTGTAGTTTTCGGTGTAGAGTTATTCTACCTCTTTTGTTAGATTGATTCCCGAGTATTTTATTTTTTTTCAGGCTATTGTGAATTGGGGGGGGGAGTGGTTTCCTAATATCTCTTGCATTCTCTTGATTCCTTGCTTATGTATAAAAATGCATTTGATTTATGGGTATTGATTTTATATCCTGCTACTTCACTGAATTCATTTATTAATTCTAAAAGTTTTCTGGTAGGGTTTTTTTGATCCTGTTAGAGTCATGTCATCAGCCAATAGTGACAGTTTGGGGCTGGGGCTGTAGCTCAGTGGTAGAGCGCTTGCCTAGCATGCGTGAGGCCCTGGGTTCGATCCTCAGTACCACATATAAATAACAAACAAATAAAATAAAGATCCATCTACAACTAAAAAAATATTTTTAAAAAAATAGTGACAGTTTGAGTTCTTCTTTTCCTATGTGTATTCCTTTAATTTCTTTTGTCTTTCTGATTGCTCTAGCTAGAGTTTCAAGGACTATATTGAATAGAAGTGGTAAAAGAGGGCATCCCTGTCTTGTTCCAGTTTTTAGTGGGAATGCTTTCATTTTTTTCTCCATTTAGGATGATGTTTGCCATGGGCTTAGCATAGAAAGGTTTTACAACGTTGAGGTACGTTTCTACTGTCCCTAATTTTTCTAGTGTTTTGAACATGAAGAGGTGCTGTATTTTGTCAAATGTCTTCTCAGCATCTATTGAGATAATCATATGATTCTTGTCTTCAAATCTATTGATGTGATGTATTATGTTTATTGATTTCTGTATATTGAACTAACTAACCTTGCATCCCTGGGATGAACCCCACTTGATAGTGATGCACTGTCTTTTTAAGATGTTTTTGTATGCAGTTTGCCAGAATTCTATTGAGAATTTTTGTGTCTATGTTAATCAGGGCTATTGATCTGAGGTTTTCTTTTCTCGATGTGTCTTTTTCTGGTTTTGGTTATCAGGGTGATACTGGTTTCATAGAATGAATTTGGAAAGGGTCCCTCCTCTTCTATTTCATGAAATAATTTGAGGAGGATTGGTATTAGTTCTTGTTTGAAGTTCTGGTAGAACTTAACTGAGAATCCACCTGGTCCTGGGCTTTTCTTGGTTTGTAGATTTTGATGGACTCTTCTATTTCATTGCTTGAAATTGATATGTTTAAATTGTGTATGTTCTCCTGATTCAGTTTGGGTAGGCATATGTCTCTAGAAATTTATCGATGCCTTCAAGATTTTCCATTTTATTAGAGTATAGTTTTTCAAAATAAGTTCTGATTATCATCTGTATTTCAGCAGTGTCTGTTGTGATATTTCCCCTTTCATCATGAATTTTAGTGAGAGTTTCCTCTTTCTCTTTCTTGGCTTGGCTAAGGGTTTATCCATTTTATTGATTTTTTTCAGTGAACCAACTTTTTGTGTTATTAATGTTTTGGATTGTTTCTTTTGTTTCAGTTTCATTGATTTCAGCTCTGATTTTAATTATTTCCTTTCTTTTACTGCTTTTGATGGTGATTTGTTCATCTTTTTCTAGTGCTTTGAGATGTAATGTTAGTTGTTTTTTTTTTATTTGTTGAGTTTTATTCTTTTAATGAATGAGCTCAATGCAATGAACTTTCCTCTTAGGACTGCCTTCATAGTGTCCCAGAGATTTTGATATGTTGTATCTGTGTTTTCATTAACCTCTAAGTATTTTTTAAATTTCCTCCCCGATTTCTTCTTCTATCCATTTGTCATTCAATAGCATGTTATTTAGTCTCCACGTGTTGGAGTAGCTTCTATTTTTATTTTATTGTTGATTTCTAATTTCATTTCATTATGATCTGATAGGATGTAAGACATTATCTGTTTTTTAAAATTTGCTAAGAGTTGTTTTGTGGCTTATGCTGTATAGTCTGTTTTAGAGAAGGATCCATGTCCTGATGAGAAGAAAGTTTATTCAGTCATTGATGGATGAAATATTCTATATATGTCTAAGTCTAAATTATTGTATTTTTCAGGTTTATACCTTCTTTATTTAGTTTTTGTTTATAGGATCTATCCAGTGGTGATAGAGGTGCATTAAAGTCACCCAGTATTACTGTGTTGTGGTCTATTTGATTCTTTAAATTGAGAAGGGTTTGATTGATGTACATAGGTGCTCCATTGTTTGGAGCATAAATATTTATGATTGTTATGTCTTGTTGATGTATGATTCCCTTAAGCAGTATGAAATTCCTTCTTTATCCCTTCTCAATGACTTTGGTTTGAAGTCTACTTTATCTGATATGAGGATAGAAACCCCTGCTTATTTATGTAGTTTATGTGAGGGATATGTTTTTTCCCCAATCTTTCACCTTCAGTCTGTGGATATCTTTTCCTAAGTGGTAGGTATCTTGAAGACAGCATATTGTTGGGTCTTTTTTTAAAATCCAGTGTGCCAAAAGTCTATGTCTTTTGATTCATGAGTTTAGGCCATCAACATTCAGGGTTATTATTGAGATATGATTTGTATTCTTGATTGTTTTGGTTAATTTTTGTTTTGTTACTTGACTTAATTTCTCTTTTGGTTGACCTTTTCTTTAATGTAGTTCTTCCTTTTGCTGGTTTTAATTTTTTTTCATTTCCTCCTCATGGAATATTTTGTGGAGAATATTCTGTAGTGCAGGCTTTCTAGATGTGAATTCTTTTAACTTCTGTTTATCATGGAAGGTTTTTATTCATCATCAGTTCTGAAGCTTAATTTTGCTGGATATAGTATTCTTGGCTGGCATCCATTTTCTTTCAGAGCTTGGTATATACATTATTCCAAGACCTCCTGGCTTTGAGGGTCTGGGTTGAGAGATCAGCTGAGATGGATTGATTTGCCTCTAAATGCTACCTGTCATTTTTCTCTGGCAGCCTTTGAAATTATATTCTTATTCTGTATGTTAGGCATTTTCACAATAATGTGCCTTGGTGTGGGTCTGTTGTAATTTTATATATTTGGAGTCCTGTAAGCTTCCTGTATTTGATTTTCCATTTCATTCTTTGGGTTTGGGAAATTTTCTGATATTCTTTCATTGAAAAGACTGTATATTTCTTTCATTTGTATCTTAGGGACTTTATCCATCCCAATAATCTTAAATTTGGTCTTTTCAGGTTATCCCATATTTCTTGGAAGTTTTGTTCATGGTCTCTTAGCATCTTTTCTCTCCATGGTTTTCAGGATTTTAAGTTCTGTATTCATTGCCTAAAACTCTATCTTCCAAGTAATTTAGTCTGTTGGTGATACTTTCAATTGAATTTTTAATTTGGCTTATTGATTCCTTCATTTCAAGGATTTCTGCTTGTTTTTTTTTTTTCCTTCACAATATCTTTCTTGATCTTTCCCTTTCTGTATTTTCTCTCTGATTTCATTCCTTGTACTGTCCTTTATTTCTCAGGTCCATTTAACTATGTACATTCTAAACTCTTTCTCTAACATTTCTTCCATTGTGGTGTTGATGAATTCTGTTATTAGAGTATCTTGGTTTGTTTGGGGCAATTTGCTCCCTTGCTTTTTCATGTTGTTTGTGTTTTTACCCATCTAATAGTATGGATCTGAAGCAGTAGAGTTTCTAACCTATGGACTTAAAGTGCCTGAAGATTTCTAGTACCTCACTGTTTAGGGAGCAACAAGTAATAATAACATCCCATGCAAACAATATGAAGCATTAAGCCAAATAGTTCCTATTATGAATTCTACAATGAACAGAAATAATATGATAAATTATTGCCTACAGTAAAAACAGCAAGTTTGCAAAAGAGTTTACAGTTTCAAGTAGTGGACAGGGAGAGAACAGAAGTGATATAGGATGTGATGATTATGAGGGAGGAGAGAAGACCGAAGTAATAAATTAAAGGAAGATTGAAAGAACATTAGAGATTTCCTGTTAGTGGAAGAAAAGAGAGAAAGTGAATCAAAGGAAATAGGGAAGGGAAAATATGTATAAAGTAAAAATTTTAAAAAATTATAAATAAAAATACAAAACAAAACTAAAATATACTAATCAAACATCCTAGTCCTCAAAAAACTGATCCATGAAAAATAAGTGGCTTCACTTATGCTAGAAATTGGGGAAAAAATTCAAATATGAGTATGTGTAAATGTCCATGTACCATTAAGGTCACAATTAAACAGAAGAAAGGAAAAAACGAAAAACAAAAAAAGAGAAAAAAATCTCAATGAAAAGTTAAAGAATTTTTTCTTTTGGAGTTCAAAAGATTCTCAGCTTCTCTTCTCAGCAGTTTTAGGTGGGGTTGTCTGGAGTGTGATGCTCCACCCTCTGGATTGCTGGAGTGTGAGGTCATTCCATAAGCAGAATTCCTAGAGGCAGGGTTTAGGCTTAGGTGGGTTCTAGGCTCTTCGCAGCATGCCAATTGGTCTGGAAATTTTAAATCAGCACACCTCCAGGGTCCAGTAATTGCTGGTCCATTCTGGAAGACTGTATCCTAGGGATCTTCCCTGGGTTCTACTCGTGTGGTGGAAGAGCCAATTCTTAGTCCCTTGTGTCACCTGTGGACTCCAGATTTGCTGGTCTTGGGTTCAGTCTCCAAACTCAATCTCTCCCTCCCCTGCCCTTCTGAATTTTCATCCAGACACGTCTCCCCTAGCTCTTGTTGCAAGCAACTGGATTGGAGGGGAAGGAGTTGAGCCAGGTAGGTTACCATGACCAGTTGTCCCCTGTGTAAACCTCTCTCCATGTTTGATTTTCACCTGGTCACTTAAACACACTCTATGTTGTGTAGTGTTTGTTTACTGGCCATGTATTTGGGGCCAAACAAAGGTTTGCCAGGAATTAGCTCCCTCAGGTGCCACTTCTGCACACTGCTTAGAGAAATGGATGCTTCTTTCCTGCATAAGGATATTGTACAGTGCACCTTTGAGTTTAGTTGGGCAGTGTTCTTGATCTCTAATCACTCTGTACCCAAACATACCTCAGACCTCCTAAAAATGCTGGTTCCTTTAATTCCTTTATCCCTCCACTTTGCTCCCGGAGGAACCACTGTGGCTGGTGCTTTTGGCATGGCCATGGTAGCGCTATGCTGCTGGGGATTTCTTCCTTTTTTATTATATCCAACCTCCTGAGTCCCTGATCTACTTTGAATGTCCAGTTTTAAATTCCAGTAAAGTCCCCACCCGCTTTCTTTTGTTCACCCGCCTTTCTGAGAAGCTGCCTGTCTGCTTTCTTGGTTTTACACCATGGAGCAGCCAGGAAAGCGATCTCTTCTATTCCACCATCTTGAAAAACCTTTTTTGAGTTTTATATGTACTGGTTATAAATTTTCTTTTAGATGAATAGGAGGCAAAGATTTTTTTCATTTTGTAGGTTGTCTCTTCACTTGTTGAGTGTTCCATTTGCTGTGCCAAAGCTTTTTAATTTGATATAACCCCCTTTGTCACTTTTTGCTTCTATTTCCAGTGCTGTTTAGAAAAGTCTTGCTTATGCCAATCTTGAAGTGTTTCTTCTATAGTTTTCTCTAATAGTTTCAAAGTTTAGTGTCTTACATTAAGGACTTTCATCCATTTTGAGTTGATTTTTGTACAGGATGGGTGAGAGGTAGTGATCTAGTTTCAGTCTTCTACATCCAGTTTTCCTAGCATTATTTGTTTTAGAGGCTTCTTGCCTTCAATATGTTTTTTGACACCTTTGTTGAGAATCAGATGACTGATTTGTCACTTTATTTATATTCTATTCCATTGGTCCATGTGTCTATTTTTATGCCAATACCATAATATTTTTGTAACTATATACTATATTTTGAAATCAAATGTTGTGATTTCTCTATTGTTGCTCCTTTTTGTCCAAGATGACTTTGGCTTTTTTGGGTCTTTCATGTTTCCATATGAACTTTATAATGGTTTTTCCTAGTTCTGTGAAGAATGTCATTGGTATTTTGGTGGAATTTTATTGATTGGCATTACATTTGATGGAAACTAAAATGGTAAAAAGCAATGAGGTATCATGGCATGAAAAATACAAAGGAACTTTGAGTACAGGATATTCAGTGAATGAAGCCTATCTGAAAAGATAGCATGCTGTATGATTCCAGCTCTATGACATTCTGTAAATAGCAAAACTATGGAGAAAGTACGTTTAAAATAAAAACTTGCACATCAACATGTGTAACAGCCTTACTTATAATTGCCAAAATGTAGAAGCAACCAAGATACTTTTCAGTAGGTGAATGAATCAACAAACTGTGGTATATTCATAAGATGGAATATCATTCTCATTTATTTTCAGTGATATTTCTTGTTATTTTCACCACACCTTTTCACTTTGTTGGGTTTCGAGGTTGTAGCCTGTGTAGTTACATTTTATTTTTTTTATCAATTTTGATAGGTGCATGGTGGTATCTCTTAGTGCTTTTGTATGCCCCTTATGTCTGATTATGAGTCCATATGATCTCTTTCATGACATACCTGTGCTCATTTACTTTTTTAAACAAAGGCCAGGTCTAAGATCAATTAAAACATTTTACATTTTTCGGTTGATTACTTAATGTTGCCCTTTGGAAAGAGCTGCATTTCCATTTTCTCTTGTAACAAATGCCGATGACTCAATATTTAATTATACAGATTAAAATAAAATCTCTACCTCCTAGTTATTTATTAGAAAGAAATGAGTAAGGAGTTGCAGGGAAAACAGATCAATAGGTTTTCAGAATTTAACCTGAATATTAGAATTTAGGCCTCAATTTATGGCATATATGATTATTCAGAAATTTAAAAGGTTTTAGGTAAGGATAATTATTTTAGTTTGGCCAGTCTGTTGTACAACTATATATTCATTTAGATGAAAACATTTAGTGGTTTCTTGTTGATACTTGTCTTCCATATTCTTTTTTAAAAATATTTTTTAGTTATACACGGACACTGTCTTTATTTTTGTTTTACTTATTTTTATGTGGTGCTGAGGATCGAACCCAGTGCCTCACACGTGCGAGGCAAGTGCTCTGCCGCTGAGCTACAACCTCAGCCCCCATATTCTTTTTTTAAATATATTTTTTAGTTGTTGATGGATCTTTATTTTTTATTTATTTATATGCAGTGCTGAGAATTGAACTCAGTGCCTCACACATGCTAGGCAAGTGCTCTGCCACTGAACCACAACCCCAGTCCCCATATTCTTGATAGGTTTAATGTTTTTTCTATTTAAGAAATCCATTTTATATATTTTGTTTTATGGTTTATAATTGCTTAAATTGGCCTTTTCATTTTCAGGAAATAAAACTTTGTTTTTGACATTCCATTTTAAATACTTATAGTTGTCTTCACTGAAATAAATTAAATATAAATTCCATTTCTTTGGGTATTATAATATATAAAAATGAGGATTTCCCTTCTTCTAAAATAGCAGTAACTTCCCTTATGAGTCAATTTAACAGTAGGCAACAGATTATTCAGGTAGAAAAATTTCAACACCTATGCTTGGTGACTCACTATAAAATAAGTTGCTTAGTTAAACAAAAGATCACGGAGAATTTGCATTAATTCCTATTTTATACTTATCATGGAAAATATAAAATACATATTCTAATATGTATATATGGAAAACAGCACTTGCTTGGGCTCAGTTCAGAGGCTTTAAAGCAGTTGTTTAATAACAAATGTTGCATAATGTCGGTTTTCCCCATAATCTGTGGTATTTGCTTGCAGTAGATTCAGTTACGTTCTAAACTTGGCTCTCAAAATTTCTACTAGGAACTTTCTGTGCTCTAAACTATCAGCCTTATCTTTAATGAGAAATCATAGCTCTATGTTTAAATGTCAGACAGAAACCTTTGAAAATGTTAATCCATTTGAGCTGTGTAGAAATCATATGGAGATGTATGATACAAATTTCTTATGGCACTGTTTTCTACACCATTTGTGTGGTGTATAATAGAGGAGAAAGTAAAAGCTGGTTTCATGTCTATTTTAGTATGACACATTACAGGGCATGCATACTGAGCATTTTATGGAAATTTTTCTCATCAGCTAGTCCATGAGGAAAATTAAGATTGTCTTGCTATGCGCCATAGAGATGGTAAGGCTTTTCAAAAGAGAAAACAGAGGACAGAAGGACATGCTGGGCGTGCACACAGCTGTGCTATTGGCAGGAAATGTGCTGACTCCTTTATGAATGTGTGAATTTATGAACACGCTTTTTTAAAAGAATTATCTTTTTCTATTAATCATTGAATTGGAAGCATTTTTTCTGGTTCATAGAAGTTTTGTTCTGCTGAATTTTGTTCAGCTGTCTATAAACTGAGTTTTCACAGCATTCTTTTCTACCTGTGGTAGGGTTTTTGATGGAAGAATCTCTTGGTTGTGATATCGTTCAGATGATACCAGTGAAGTGATCAGAGTTCCAGTATTTAGTGAGTTGCAGCCCTAATGAGCGCTTGATTCAAGTTGACAAGTTGTTTTTATTCCTCCCCTCCTAATTTAGGGGAAATGCTAGATTTTGTTCATTATTAACTCATTCTTTTAACAGAAGAGGACTGGATTAATTTGGGGGAGGGAGAACACTAAGAAAATAATGTTCGTGTTTTCTTAATTTTGAAGATTGAAGTTCAGGCTTTTACAAATTCTTGGGGCTGAGGTTGTGGCTCAGTGGTAGAGCGCTTGCCTAGTACATGTGAGGCACTGGGTTTGATCCTCAGCACCATATAAAAATAAATAAACAAAATAAAGACACTGTGTCCATGTATAACTAAAAAATATTTTTAAAAAATTCTTCACCAAATCCAGTTGTTCCCTTTTATCTGTGTTTGTTTATATTCTACCATAATAATGATACATTTCCATATCTCTGAAAAGCTTATGTCACTTTATGCTGTATACTCTGTGTCCTGTTGTTACAGTTTTGCAATTGTTAACATTTTATAGAGAAGGAATCATACAGTATTCAGCTTTTATATAGGTGTGATATCCCCCAATTCATCATGGTTTTGAGATTAATTTATGTTGTTTTATGGATAAATTATTACTTTTAATTGTAGAATACTATTCCCTTGGATCAATATTTTAAAAAATGAATTAGTTAATTTATTTTTACAATAGAATGCATTTTGACACATTGTACACAAATGGAGTACAACTTCTCATTCTTCTGGCTGTACATGGTTCAGTTACTCCACTAGTGTAATCATACATGTATATAGGGTAATAATGCTCATCTCTTTCTACCCTACTTTCCATCCCCACAACCCCAGTTTTCCCCTCACTCCCCTCTACACAAACCAAAGTTCCTTCATTCTTCCCCGTACCTCTGCCCCACTATGGATCAGCATCTGCTTATCAGAGAAAACATTTGGGTTTTGATTTTTTGGGATTGGCTTATTTCACTTAGCATGATAGTCTCTAGTTCCATCCATTTACCTGCAAGTGTCATAGTTTAATTCTTCTTTAAGGCTGAGTAATATTCCATTGTGTATATCCACATTTTCTTTATCCATTCATCTGTTGAAGGGCATCTAGGTTAATTCCATAGTTTAGCTACTGTGAATTGAACTGTTATAAACACTGATGTGGCTACATCACTGTAGTGTGCTGCTTTTAAGTCCTTTGGTGTATAAACTGAGGAGTGGGATAGCTGGGTCAAATGGTAGATCCATTCCAAGTATTCTGAGGTATCTCCATACTACTTTCCAGATTGGTTGTACCAATTTGCAGTCCCACCAGCAATGTATGAGTGTACCATTTTTCTCACATCCTTGACAACACTTACTATTGCTTGTATTCTTGATAATTGCCATTCTGACTGGTGTGAGGTGAAATCTTAGAGTAGTTTTGATTTGTATTTCTTTAATTGCTACAGACGATGAACATTTTTTCATATTTGTTGATTGATTGTACGTCTTCTGTGAAGTGTCTGTTCAGTTCCTCCACCCATTTATTGATTGGGTTATTTGTGTTTTTGGTGTTAAGATTTTTGATTTCTTTATATATCCTGGAGGTTAGTCCTCTGAGCTGCTTGTGGTTAAGCTTTTTCCCTTGGATCTATATTTTAAGGTTCATCTGTTGATTGACAATTGTTTCTCATTTGTGTTGTTGTTAATAATAAAATACTTAACCATATATGGTCAAGATATATTAACTTTTTAAAAATAACTAGTAATCTTCTTTTCAAAGTTATTGTGCCTTTTCACATCCTTGATGTTAATGAGTGAGAGTATCAATCACTTTGCATTCTTGTCTATACTTTGTATTACCAGTTTTTAAAATTTGACTAATTCTAGTGGTATTCTTTAGAGATTTTAATTTGCAGTTTCCTGATACTTAGTTATTTGAATATTTTATGTGCTTAGTAGCTATCTGTATATCTTATTTGGTGAAATACCTTTTCAAATATTATAACCATTTTTAAGGGTTTAATGCATAATTATTATTGATATATAGGTATTGTTTTTATGTTTTAGATATAAACCTTTTTTCAGATGTGTATTTTGGAAAATTTCCTTACAATGTGGAGGTTTGCTTTTTCATTTTATATCTGTCTGTTACAAATAAAATTATTAAATTTGATGAATTTTGTTATATTTGTTGTATATGTATTTTCACGTGTTCTCTTTCCTATTTAAGAAGTAGATTGCAAGCCAGGCGTGATGGCGCAAGCCTGTAATCCCAGCACTTACGGAGGCTGAGACAGGAGAATCGCGAGTTCAAAGCCAGCCTCAGCAATGGCGAGGTGCTAAGCAACTCAGTGAGACCCTGTCTCTACATAAACACAAAATAGGGCTGAGGATGTGGCTCAGTGGTCGAGTGCCCCTGAGTTCAATCTCCAGTACCAAAAAAAAAAAAAAAGTAGATTGCAGAGATTTTTTTCCCTAAATTTTGTTCTAGACATTGTATAATATAGACTGTTGTATTTTTAAATTTGTGTATGATACATTTATAGTTAGTTTTTATGCATAATATTACAATTTTAGTACCATTTAATCAAAAGACTATCTCAGTATTTAATTATGTTATGCCTTTGATGAAAATAAATTGGCCATGTAAATGTGAGTTTATTTCAGGACCCTTGACAGTTTGTACATGTTAAGGGATTTGTATCATCTGAATATTTCCTATTTCTTTCTTTATATTGTTTGTCTTTTATTTATTTATTTTTTAACATTTTGATTAGAGTTAGCATCTTTAAAATTTAATATGACCAGCCTTTAGTTTCATTTTCTATTGCTTACTCCTATTTTACCGATTTTGTTTCATTTTTATTAATTCCCTCATTCAGTTATGATTGGTTTCTTACTTGCTCCTCTTCTTCTACTGTTTTTAAAAGATTTTTGGATTAAATTAATTTTTAAACCAAACCAGAAGCTTTAAAATTATACATATTAATGGGATAAGGTGATGTCTCGACACATGTTGTATACATTGTGTAATGTTTAAATGAGGTAAATCATATTTATCTCCCCAAAGACTTTTCATTTCTTTATGGTAAAACTTTCAAAATACATTCTTTTAGCCATTCAACACAGACATTAGTGTTTCCCGTGGTCATCCTGCTATGCAGTAGCAAACCAGAACTCCATCCTCCTATCTAATTGTAACTTAATACCTGTTATCCACCTTCTCCACACCCTTCCCTTTTCCACCACTCTCTCCAGCCTCTGATAGCCACCATTCTACCCCCAGCTTCTATGAGATCAACTTTTCTAAATTCCACAAATGAGTGAGAACATTCTGTGTCTGGATTATTTCACTTAACCTAATGACCTCTAGTTCCATTCATGTTGTCATGAATGACAGGATTTCCTTATTTTTGTAGCTGAATAGTATTCCATTATGTATATATACCATGTATTCTTTATCCATTCATCTGTGGATGGACACTTCAGTTATATCTGTTTCTTGGCTGTTTTGAATAGTGCTGCAATTAATATGAGAAATACACAAGTCTTTTAGACATAACG
This sequence comes from Xerus rutilus, assembly GCA_028644305.1. Taxonomy (NCBI): domain Eukaryota; kingdom Metazoa; phylum Chordata; class Mammalia; order Rodentia; family Sciuridae; genus Xerus; species Xerus rutilus. The sequence goes on along the minus strand of CM053402.1, from coordinate 32,393,864 downwards.
ATTTTATTTCTGTGGGATATGTACCAAGTGGTACAATTGCTGGATCATATGGTAGATATTGTTAATTATCTGATTAATCTCTATATTGTTTCCTTTAATGGCATTACTAATTTATATGTCCATAAACATACAAGGCTTCCCTTTTGTCTACATCCTCACCAGCACTTGTTTTCTGTAGTCTTTTTGATAATAATCATTCTTACTGGGATGGAGTGATAGCTTACTATTGTTTTTATTTTCATTTCTCTGTCAATTAGTGATATGTGGAGTATTTTTTTTTTTTTTTGGTACTGGGGATTGAACTCAGGGGCACTGGACCCCTGAGCCACATCCCCAGCCCTATTTTGTGTTATATGTAGAGACAGGGTCTCACTGAGTTGCTTAGCGCCTCACCGTTGCTGAGGCTGGCTTTGAACTCGCGATTCTCCTGTCTCAGCCTCCCTAAGTGCTGGGATTACAGGCTTGAGCCACCGCGCCCGGCTGATATGTGGAGTATTTTTTATATTCCTGTTAGCCATTTGTATGCCTTATTTTGGGGATGGAAGGGGAAATACACATTTTGATCTGTTTTCCATCTTTTTTTTTTTTTGGGAGAGAGGGGGGAAGTTACCAGGGCACTTTACTCTGAGCCACAACCCCAACTCTTTTCATTTTTTATTTTGAGACAGGGTCTCACTAAGTTGCTTAGGGCCTTGTTAAATTGCTGAGGTTGGCTTAGAACTTGTGATCTTCCTGCCTCAACCTCCTGAGTAGTTAGTTGGGATTACAGGTGTGTGTCTCTGGAGATGGCCTCAAGTTTTTCTTTTTCTTTTTTTTTTTTTAAAGATATTTTTAAATTGTAGATGGACACAATGTCTTTATTTTTTATTGCCTTGTATGTGGTGCTGAGGATTGAACCCAGGGCCTCACGCATGCGAGGCAAGCGCTCTACCGCTGAGTTACAATCCCAGCCCTCAAGTTTTTCTTTTCTTTTTTTTTGGTGCGAGGACTGAACTCAGGGGCACTTGAACATTGAACCACATCCCCATCCCTTAGTTTTTCTTAATTTACAAAAATACAGGTGGCATTTTTATATTAATTTTGTATCTGGTGGCTTTGGTAAATACACATATTAATCATAATATTTTGGGTTTATTGAGTAGGGTTGTCTGGATATTTTTCTCCTAATAGATTTGTAGTGTGGGTTTCATACAGTCAGGTTTTCAGCAAATCATGATAGCGTCTTTCCTTGTAGTAATTGCTTTTCTTGACTTAAGCATAGACCCTTCTATACTATGTTGAATTGAAGTGGTGATAATGATCTTTCTTATCTAGTTCCTTTTAGCATTTTACAGTTATATGTGTTGTTCACTAAGGGTACCAGTTTTAAGTCTAGTATCCTTATCAGATTAAGGAAATATTTCTTATTTTAAATGTATTTTAAAATTATAGCTTACTTTTATGTATCTAATGAGATTATCATATTTTTTTTCTGTAGAGTATCAACTTGGTGAATGATAAATTTTTTTCTTTCCCCTACTTTTACACATTCTTAAGTTTATAGGGATGTAGTATGAGTGTGTGTTTTATTTAGATTTTGAATTAATTTACTAGTAGCATGTTAATAAGGGATTTAATATTAGGAAAATATATTGTATGTTGATATTTCATGCTTTTATTATTTACTTGTTTATTTTTATAAACAGGAGATTGAAATTAGGGCCTTGCACATGCTCGGCAAGTATTGTGGCAGCTCTCCTTTTTAAAAATAATGACTTTTTTTCTTCTTTTAGCACAAGCCCACCTTATTGTTGTGTGGATCTATATTCACTTCGTACTGGAGAGATGGTTAAGTCCATTCAGTTTAAAACACCTATTTATGACCTCCACTGCAACAAGCGGTAAGCATTTTTTCATGTTTCTTGTACAGATGTAATCTACCTCCTGGGCATATGGTGAACTAAAGTTCCATGACTTGAATATTTTTAAGAATATCAAGGAAATATCTTCAAAATTATGTCCTATAAGATAGATCTAAGATTCCTCGATTGAATATTTTCAGAGTTCTAGTCTTGAACCATGAGGGAAATGTGAATTCATTGCTGTGTGATTTAACCAGCATTTGAAAAACAGTGAAAAAGAATAGAAAGTATCAGAGACATCATAGATGTTCTGAGCAACCTTTTTATGTGTTTACTGGTTTATGATATGGACTATGATTTGTCTGAGAGGTACACAGTGGAGCTCAACCATGCACTGGATTGATTTTCCTTCTTTATGATTTATTTTATTAAATTGGACATATTCAAATCTAGGTTGAATTTCTACTTGACCTTTGGTGATAATGACAGATTATAACCATAGAATATAAGTGGAGAAAGAAACATAGTAATCTTTCATTACATAGTACTTTCCTCTTACACTTGAGAAAAAAGAGGTTTAGGATGATGAATGCCTTGAACCAAGAATGGATGCAGGATATAAATCTTGTCATCAAAAGCAAACATATGGGGCTGGGACTGTGGATCCATGGTAGAGCACTTGCCTTGCATGCATGAGGCACTGGGTTCGAACCTCAGCACCACATAAAAATAAATAAATAAAGATATTGTGTCCATCTACAACTAATAAAATATTTTTTTTAAAAAAAGCAAACATGAAGTACAACAAATGAAATATTTTCTGTATTTCAATAAGTTTAAGGGAAACCAGACTCTCAGATTAGATTTTAACAAGATGGTGCAAAAAGATGTACCTAACAACTGCATAGTAAAAAAAATGTGCATTATCACTAATGATAGAGCTATTTGAATTCAAATGCAATAACATGAAAGTTGTAGGAAACAGAGGAAACAGTATACTATGCCAGGATAGGGTAATTATCCCATGAGATATCAAGTTAGTGAAAACAAAATCATAGAGAAGTATTAAACAACATTATTGAATGGATAGTTTCAGTAGATAACTTATTTAACCCCCCCAAACTATTCGGTGTGCCATCTTAAAGTAATTTGCATATTATTTAGCTAAAGAGAAACTTTAACACATTCTATGAAGTCGTACAGAGAAGATTTTCAGATCAGTTTCCTCATATTACAGATCTGTGGCTATGCTAGAAGCCAGAGAAAATAGAAACAAAAAACTCCTACAGTTGTTCTCATTATTTGCTCAGTTTAAGTTAAATAGGAAATCAAAACTTCAATTGTATATCTTTCAAAAAAATTAATAGTAAAATATATGTGTCGTGAAATTCTACAAGACAAATAAAAGACACTTTTATTCTTCAGAAATAAATGTAGTCACATGTATTTGAGTTTATCCTTCTCCAGAAAGCATTTACATTGATAAATGCAGGTATAACTTTTAGCTCATGCTTTGTTTATAACTCTGCAAGATTGAAGAGTATAACTTGAAACATGAGACCAATAGAATTTTTTCAAGAGCTCATGCAAGAGATGATATGGCAGATGGTATGGAATTCAGAACAGTATGGCAAGAATTTGTGCAGAAGGGGCATAGTTAAACTGTGGTTCTTTCCTGGAAGCAGAGGATATTAGAACCATTAGAGATCTAGTACTTGAAATCACTAAGGAGGCAACAGAGACTGGGAAATGGGAAGTAATAGATGTGGACGTGAAAACTCCTCCTTATTGGGTAATAGGCGATTAGTGTCTCTAAATAAATGAATGTGATTAAGGGTAGGTATGATATAAGCCTTACTGAAACAGGGTAGCAACCCTAAGTAAAACAGTTGGTCACTTCCCCACCTTACCAGTCTAAATGTACCATTTCCAAAGTTAGCAATTATTACCATCCTGTCCCACCAGTGTGTTTTTCATGTTTTGAAGAAGGTTTCCAATAACTTGTCTTCTAAATTTATAATCTTCATGTTGAGAGCAATTGTATATGAGGGGCTTTATTTAAGTATACCAAAGGATCGTCATCTGCAGATGGACCTGATGCAGAGGATGAGACTCCATGCTGGTTCTATGGAGGCGGGGGGAAGGTAGTAGGGTGTATGCTGCTTATTTGTGGGAGAAATGTCAATAATTAAATAATTTTTATAAATTTTGAAATAAAGCAGCAGTGGTGGTATAAAATAGTCTTAAATCATTTGAAAATTTACACTTCAGGCAGCAGAATTTAATTTCTCCAACCTAGAGTGTAGGAGGTACACCTAATAACTCAGTTAAAGTGACTACAATGAGGTGGAAGTGTTGGTAAACAGCTTCAGAGAGCAGGTCAAAAAACGCAGCAAGATTTCTTCTTTTTTAGTTGGATTAAGGTACAGGTATAAGAGAGTGATTTAATGGCAAAAGAGACTCTAAATATCAAATACTCTGACATAGTAGACATGATTAAAATGAAAAACCAGAAGAGAAAAATAAAGATAAAGGTAAAGTGTTGTAGATAAGAATCAAATGGTAAGTCCAAACAAAATTAATGTCCTCAGAAAGGAAAAGAGGGGAAGTAATCCTCTCCCCTGTAAAAGCAAAGCATTCATATAAGGAAAGGGAGCTGAAAACCAAACTTATCAATCATATTAGTAAATTAAAGTAAATTTAAATCACTGTAACAAAAATATTTTCAAATATGAACTTAGCCAACCAACAGATTAATCTCCTTCATGCCCAGAGACATATTACACCTTGTATACTTTTATGATCATAGTGAATGAAAATCTCAGTGGAGAAATAAGACCTTCCAGGTAGAGCAGTAGAAAGTGTACAAGTTGAACAAGAGAGGTAAGAAATGGAAAAACATTATCAAACTCCATTTATCTATGAGATGAGAAGATTTAAGAAGACAGGGGCATGAGAAAAAGTATTTGAAAATTTCAAACAATTATCCAAATTTTATGAAGAACAGAAATTTATGTATTCATGATCTCTAGGAACACCAAGGAGAATAAATAAGAAGAAAACTATTCCTGGACACATCATACTGTAATTGATTGAAATTAAAGATGAATCAGAAAACTTGAAGACATTTAAAAATATATAAAAGCACATTAAATGTAGAGAACAGCAGTATGAATATTCTTTTTTTTTTAACTTTTGAGATTGATTTTTATTTGGGCTTTTCATGGTAGTTAGAGCCACTCTGTCTTCAGAAAATCACAGCACAGAAACTATGTCATAGACTGTCCAGAAAAGTCTGACCAGCTGAACAGTATGAATATTCTGAATTTCAGTCAGGGGCACACAGAAGAATCAGGAGAACTGAGAAGAAAACTTCTACTTCACTCCTGCTACCTACTTGCTATCCAGATGGTCTGTTTTCCCTCCTTGTTGAATGAACTACCTCTGTTCCTCTCTTGTAGCATCATTTCTACATGTGTATTTGATCTCATGTACCCATCCAAATCTTTCCTTTCCTTTTTTCTTTCCCCTTTCCCCTTTCCTTACCTTTCCCATTTCCCTTTCCCCTTTCCTTCTCTTTCCCCTTTCCTTTTCCCCTTTCTCCTCTCCTCTCCTCTCCTCTCCTCTCCTCT
>CM053402.1:32350810-32388291 GCA_028644305.1 Xerus rutilus | reverse complement strand
GCCTATTGAAACTCAGAGGTTCTTGACCACTGAGCCACATCCCCAGCCCTATTTTGTGTAGAGACAGGGTCTCACTGAGTTGCTTAGTGCCTCGCCGTTGCTGAGGCTGGCTTTGGACTGGCCATTCTCCTGCCTCAGCCTCCCAAAGTGCTGGGATTACAGGGTTGTGCCACCGTGCCCAACCCATCCAGATCTTTTCTTCATGACTCCACATACCATGTACCCACCGCCGTTTCCTCAAATTGAGAGGTTTCCTTTACACCTTTTGTTTAACATAACATTGCTCTCTTCAAGTTTACATTGGTTCCCAGGTTCCTATATGGGACGGTTTTCAGATCTCATCATACTGTGGTATGTTCAGGACTCATTAACCAAATATTCAGTAATTTGCTACTATATATCCAGCACTAATTTCATCCGTGTGTGTTCATCAGTGATCAAAATTTCTTCTTTTTAAACTCAATGTCTTCATTAGGTTTTTGGGACTTTGTTCTCTTAGTTTTCTTTCTAACTTTATTGGATTCCTTTACCAATGTTGGATTGCTGTCATCTTTGAATCTCTTTTATCAGTTGTATTTCCTCTTCAGTGGCTCTTATTTATTTTCTTTTTTTTTAATTTGTTTTATTTAGGCTTCTTATTTTCATTTCTTTACTACAATTAATTTACAGATGATCTACAATTTTCTATCTCTGATCTGTAATCATAACCTCTAGATCCGTGTCTTTGATTGCTTGTATTTATAGCTCTGTTTTGAGATTTAGATGAGACCTCAAGTGTAACATTTCTGAGATGGAAACCTTATTAACCTACTCTTCCTGCCATTGTTAATATATGGTAACTACTCTGACAGTAGTTACTTTTGGCTGAAAGAAAATTAAAAAATTTTAAAAATTTTAACAAATTTGTGGTATAATTTACATACCTTAAAATCTACCCCTGTAGAGTATGCAGTATTAGTGGGTTTTGGGTATGTGCATTGTCTTGCAGTTCCCATCCATAAGCAGTGCCACACCACATCCTCATCAGTAGCACTTCTGTTTTACGATTTCCCGGCATGTCTAAATAATCTATTATATATTGTGATTATGCCTGTTCTGGATATTGTATGAAAATGGAATAAAACATGATCTTTCTGACTGATTTCCTTCACATAACTTACTTGTTTTTCAGATTCCTTCACAAGGAACATGTATTAATACTTTGTTCCATTTTATGACTGAAATTTGCATGGCTATACCACATTTTGTTATCAGTTCATCAGTTCATGAACTTTTGGGTTGTTTCTACTTTCATACTCTTAGGCATATTCCCATGGATTTTCCTGTATAGGTTTTTAATTGAACATATATTTTCATTTCTCTTGTGTTTATATCTAACAGTGGAATTGCTTGGTAATGTGGTAACTGTAAGTTTAACTTTTTGAGGAATAGCTAAGCTATTTTCCAACATGGCTGCATCATTTTGCATCCCTACCAACAGTGTATGAGGGTTTCAGTTTCTCTACTTTCTCCTCAACACTTACTATTTTTGGGTGATGCTGGAACCCAGGACCTTGTAAAATGCTAGGCAGGTGTTCTTTGTTTTGTTTTCAAATATTTTTTAAGTTGTAGGTGGACACAACACCTTTATTTTACTGATTGATCGTTATGTTGTGCTGAGGATTGAATCCAGTGCCTTACACGTGGTAGGCAAGGGCTCTACTGCTGAGCCACAACCCCTAGTGGTTGTGAAGTGGTATCTTTTTGTAGTTTTGTTTCATGTTTCCATGATGACTAATGATATTTAACATCATTTCATGTGTTTATTTACCATTTGTTTTTGTTCCTTCCAGAAATATCTATTCTGATTCTCTGCCATTTTAAAATTTGATTGTTTGTTATTAAGTTGAAGAACAAGTATGTGTACATTCTAGATAAGTTATTTATCATGCATTACTTGCCGAACTCTCTTCCATGCTATGGATTATTTGTTCACTTTCTTAATGGTGTCATTTCAGGCACAAAAGTTTTTAATATTGGTGATGTCCAATTCCATTTTTTTTTTGTTGCTTTTACTGTTATTATCACACCTAAGAAACTATTGTCTAATCCAAGGTTATAAGCATTTATACTGGTGCTTTCTTCTGAGAATTTTATAAATTTAGCTCTTAAATTTAGGTCTCTTTTTTTTGGGGTACTGGGTATTGAACCCAGAGGCACTCTACCACTGAGCTACATCACCATTTTTTATTGACACAGGGTCTTACCGAGTTGCTTAGGCCCTTTTATTTTTTATTGAGACAGGGTCTTACCGAGTTGCTTAGGTCCTCGCTAAGTTGCTGAGGCTGGCTTTGAGCTTGCGATCATGTTACTTTAGCCTCCCAGATTGTTTGGGATTATAGGCATGTGCCACCACGCCCAAATTCTTGGTTCATTTTTAACTTCTGTTTTTCTTTCCTACCCTATTGCAGTCCATGGACAAATCCTGTTCGGCTCCACCTTCAGTTACACTAATAATTTAATCATTTCTAACTATAACCATTGCTTGACTCTGTTCTAAACCACTGTCTTTTACCTGGATTATTGTGATATTCTTCAAATTCTCTCCTTTCAAATTGTCACCTGCTTGCCCCCAGAGCTACCTGTTCTTATTATAGTGCTAGAATCTATCTTTTAAAACCTATGCCAGAATATTACATCTTTCTGTTGTAAACTCTCCCTGTGGCCTACAAGAACATCTGGTGTCTTTGCTTTTTTGCTGCCTTTCTGATTTCATCTCCTAAGATTTTTTTCCTTTTGCTTTTTGAGCTGCGTCTCTGCCTTACTGTTTCTTGAAATTGGAAAAAAAATATCGTTAACCTTCAGACCTTTAGACATTTTGGAATTTAATTTGTGATGAGGTGGTATTTTAAATTCACGTGTGTATGTTGGGGGTGAATACATTATTCAGTGAATGATTTGAGAGCACTAAGTCTCTTGGGGAGGATCAGGTCATTTATAAGTAAATAAAGCCATAGATCCTTGCCTATATAAGAATATTGTGAGGGTGACATGCCTCAGATTGTTGGTATTAATAATTTAGCAGTAGTTTTGGTTGAAATCAATTGTATTTGCTTATGCAAAATGAACAAATGCAATTTGAAAATTTGAAAACTCAACACTATCTTTTAGCATCAAAAGCTGTTAAAATTCTACAAATAATGTCAGTGAAAGATGTGTAGAACTTATAATCATAGAATTTTGAATTGGAGAAGTTTAATAAGATCTAAATAAACCAATAATAAAGACTACTTTTTATGGCATGAAAGGTTCATTTCAATATTATTTTTTGACCAAAATTATATTACCATCTATCAGTGCAGTAATTTTACAGATCTGATGTTGATGAAAGAGGAATACACCAGTGCAATGGAACAGACTCCGGGATCAGACATGGACTTATATGAACACATGACTTGAGATAAAGGTGTCCCTTAGCTCAGGTTTTTTAAATCAGTTTTGTTCAGTTACTTGCATATTCATCTAGAACAACAACAAAAAGAAGTCTTATATCCTACAAAACTGTCAATTCTAGATGAATTGGAACTCTGAACATGAAAGATAATACCACTTATTTGTAGGCAAAATTTCAGTTAGAAATTAAATTTACTTTATGTTTACAAGTTTTTTTCAGGTTTTAAAATTCTTTCTAAAACTAGTTCTGATAATTTATTTGTTTCAAAAAATTTTCCCATTAGGTTGTATTATTTATTGAAATAAAATTATAGTGTTTATTATCAATTTAATGGCTGTGAAATATCTAGCAATAACAAAGTTTTGAATGCTCTCTTTTTTTGATCAGTCCAGCTAGATATCTAGTTTTGTTTCTAGCTATGACCCTCCCCTCCCCTGCCCCTTAAGAGTGAGGTGAAATACATGCTGCATGCTGTTTACCATTGTAGGGAGTTCCTTTTCTAATTTGTTGACAGGTTTTTTTTTTTTTTTTTTTGTAATTGAGTATTGAATTTCTCTTTCATTTTCAGTCTGTTAAAAGAGTAAATTATTTTGGTTGATTTCTTCATGTTAAAACCATTCTTGAATCTTTGGATGAACCTTTGGTGTTATTATCTAAATTCCATTTTATGTTTTTGGATTTTATTTTTGCATCTATATTCACAAAGGTGGTTGATCTGTAATATTCTTTTTCTTGTTGTGTTTCTTTGTTTTTTTCAGGGATCATTTGCATAGGATTGTTACTTTCTTCCTTAAATCTTCTGAATTTCTGTTACTGGGTGCACATACATTTATGATTATTATATTTTATTTTCTTGCTTTATGATCCTTTCATCTTTATGAACTATCCTTTGGGACTTCTGATACTCCTGTTCTTAATGTGTGTTTTATTTTGTAATCATTTATCCATTTCAGCTCTTATGGTTACAATTTACATGGTATGTATTTTTCCATTTCATGGTTTTTAACTACTTGTGTTTTTTGAATGTCTTGGTCCTGACATATGTAACTTCATCATTATCCAGTCTGATAATCACCTAGTTTTAAATATTCTGTGTATTTAAAAGAAATGATTAAGGACTGCAGATGTAGCTTAGTAGTAGAGCAAATACTTGGTGTTTGGGAGACCCTTGGTTCTATCCCCAGCACAAAAACAAAAACAAAACAGAAGGAACTTATGAGAACAGAGAACAGTTTGCTATTGTACACACACATATCCACACATATGCATACATAAATATATATATATACCCATGCCTCATTTGGTTCTGTTGACTCTTAACAATGGTGAATATTTTCTTTTTTTGAGATTTGTTATTTGATATTTTTATGATGACCACTGTGTTTAAAGGATGAATGTAGATCTTGGTAAATAATATTTGCATGTGAAAATGCCTTTTCTTTTACAAACGTGTTGTGCTGACTCAATGTGTAAGGGAGAAAGTTTTGGGCAATATTGTAATAACAGAACAGAAATGTAGTTTACTATTGGATATTTCTGAAATTTCATATTCTTTCCTTTTAGGGTTATTTTCTCTGCTCTTTGAATACAGAAAGTGTACATATATTATCATTAACAACAAACAGCTCATTAAAAAATTAGAAAATTAGAAAAGTTTTAAACAAATCCAGCTGAAAAAAAATTACAAGGAATAATAGTAATTACTCATTAGAATGGTTCTACATAGCAAATGAGATTGTTTTCTTTTAACATGTGAACAAAATTAATAGAGCATGCATTTTTAATAATGCTTTTTTCTCTATTTTTCCATTCAAGTATCAGCATCTGTTGTTAGATGTACCTGTCCTCAATTTGGAAAAAAAATTTAATGTTAAATATTTGGTAATAATTACAATAATTTATTAGATTTTTTTGAAATAATTATTAAATTTGGTGATTTCTATTAAGAGCTTATGAGGAATAGTAGTACTTCAGATGTAGTTAGAAATTACATTTTGAAAAAATATTTAAATCTAAATTATTTTCCTGATTACTTATAAATCTTAGTATCTATGAAAAATACTATTTATACAGATTCTCATTGAATTTTAATATATTGAGTCAAAATGACTTATTTACACCAATGTAATTGTCTTAGATTTCTTTGTGAGTTATGTTGGTAATGAAGCAATCATTTTAAGTGATAGATTACATAAATCCATTTATGTTTAATTCCATGACTCTGAAACATCAGTGGAAAAGCACTTTTAGTAAATAGCTAACAGTTTATTGATATTATCCATTCTTAAGGTTGATTTATTTGATTTAAAATGAATGAAAAATGAAACTTTATTAAGACAAAACATTTTTTGAGGTGATAGTTTTCCTTCAGTTGTTTTTTTGTAGTAATCGCTATCTTAAAAAAGATTTCCTCATCTTTTTTTTTTTTTTAGGTTTTAGAGGTAGATATTGCTAGGAAATATTTATAAGAAATGTTTTATTTTGAATCTAGATGATTTAATTTATGATTCAATTCGTAGAATTTCACATTCACCTTTTTTTCCCCTAATTTTAGGATCCTCGTCGTAGTCTTGCAGGAGAAAATCGCTGCCTTTGATAGCTGTACTTTCACAAAAAAATTTTTTGTCACAAGTATGTACCAAATCATTTTATTTCTTGTCATGTGCATTTGAGTTATACTACTTACTTGATACAGTCAGCAAACTAAATGTAATCATATCATCATTATTTCATCTGTTTTCAATTATGATCTGTGATTTTTTTTGTGAATATCTTTATTCAGTAGAATAATTGTATGATGTCACTTCACCCTGGCAACATGGTTTCAGCATATATTTGTTCTTCATTGCCTCAATTTCCCCTTATATACTTTCCTTGAAAAGTAGTAATTAACTTCACATGGCTGTTCATTTTTTGAGTATTTGAGTATTTCAGCCTTTCTTTCTCTCTTTCCATCTTTACTCCACCCTGACAACCTCTAGAACTGTCTAAAAGTTCAGAAGTAAGCATAGAATTTAGTTCCAAACAATGTGTTCAAACACACAGAATTAATATATTTTATATCATATGAAGTTATGTATATGAAATTTGTATTGTGAAGGAAGGAGTGGTGATAGAGAGGAAGGGGAAGGGAGAGTGAGAGAGAAATTAATTTTAAGAAATTGGCTCATGGAACTGGGAGCTGCCAGGTCTTAGTTTGGCAGGACTGGCTGGTTGGCTAGAAGTTCCAGCAGGAGCCAATGTTGTAGTCCTCAGTCCTGAGGCAGTCTGGGGGCAGGATTTTTCATGATCTTTTTTTCCCTTCAGTCTAGTATGACAGTTTTTATTTTTGTCTTCTATGTTTCAAACTCACAACTAACTATGAAGGTTCCAGCTGAATTTTTCCAGAGTGTCTGATACGTATATTCTGCAGAAATAGTTTAATGGATCTCAGTTTTTGAAATAACCAAGGAATCTCAATTATATTGGTTGCAGCTTTTGAAATACCAAATCTATTTACATGAATATTTACTGAATACTCTATATCAAACACTTAATAGTAGATATTATCCTTGCCTTTAAAAGCATTTTCTTTGATGTGGTTACCACATTAAGTACTATATATAACTGCATATATCATATACTATATGGTTCCCTATATAAATGGTAATTCATTTTAATACATTGTTTAACATTTTGTTGACCATGAATAGGATAACCTCATTTTCTTATTCTTGTAATCTTTTTCTCTCAGCATGTACAGCTGTTACACATTAATATATTACATCTTATTTATTATAATTAGAATGATTAGCAAAATAGAACCACATATGGTTCTATCATTTTTTTCTCATTAGGTGGGGTATAGATGAGTGAATCAGAATGGAGTAGGAATATTTCAGCCAGATTCAGGTGCTGAGTTTTCCTGAACATTTGTCTTTCCATTTTATTTATAGTTTTTTTTGCTGTTCATTATTAACCAGAGATGTGGGCATCAAGGCTTCTAATGTTAGCTCTGTTGTAATTCCATTTTAACTTTATATTTATAACCCGTATCTTATACTTGTACCTTGTCTTTCAGGTGCATTGAGCTATCTTTTGTTCTTATTGTTATTTTTGGTTTATTGACAAATAAAATTATCTTGTGCATTCAAGTGAGTGTTAAATTGGGGAAAAAAATCCAAAGTCATTATTTGTTAAGGTAGTTTCAATTGCAAAGTATATTTGGAAATTTAATCCCTATTTAAGTGTTAGATTCTACTGTATTGTGTATGTTGAAATATTACATTTCTCAATAGCTGTCAGTTTCTTTGTAATAAATGGCAGAATATAAAATGAATTTTAATAATGACTAATGAGAGGTTAAGAAAGTTAATGATGGAGATATTTTATTTTTTTGAGGTATTTATCTTATAAAGCATATTTATATTGTAGATTTTTAAGCATATAAGTAAATATATATATTTGTAGTAATTCATTTAATATCCTATTTAAAAATTTAAAAGAAAAATAGTTTCACTATAAAAGAATAATTTAAAATAACTAGATTTATATATTAGCATTATAGATTTATTTTTTATTATTGCATTAATATTATACATGCTAATGGGATTGTTACGTATTAGTACATATACGCAGAAGAACAATGTAATTTGGTCAGTTTTCTTTCCTAGTACCGATCCCCGTCCCTTGTTCCTTTCTGTTGGTCTTCATGAGATGCACCCTCAACCTGTTTTCATTTTTTTTCCCTCAATAGCTTCTACATATGAAAGAAACATACAGCCCTTGACTTTCTGAGTTTGGCTTATTTTGGGTAACATAATGTCCCAAATTGCAACCATTTGCAACAAATGGCATCATTTCATTATTTTTTATTGATGAATAAAACTCTTGTGTACATATACTACATTATAATTAGATTGAAAGGACACAAAGGTCTATAATAATTCTGATACTTTACAATGAAAATAGAACTTTTATAATATTGTTTTATTGACAAGTATTGACCAAATTACATAATAATAGAATTTTTAAAACTTTGGTCTAATAATAGTTTGGATAAAATGATGTGTGTGTAGCTGATAATCTACACATTGTCCTCTACATGAGTGAAATTTGTTTCTACCAATATTAATGTTCATTAACACTTTTTCTTAATGCCTTCTTTGCTTTCTCTTTTTCTCAGTGTTTTTTTTTTTTTTTAATGGGGGGCATCTTTGCTTTGTATTCCTAAATGCTTCAACTTGCATTGCTGGAACCCAATAAATAGTTGAAGCAAATATTACTAAAGTATTAGTCTCTGTCTTATTTTGTGTATTGTTCATCACTGGAAGGAAGAGATCTGGAAGCATGAGTAGCACTGCTGGTTGTACAGTCAGGTACTTTATTAGAGGCATACAGTTTCTAAAGATATCCTGGTGCAGTGTCTTGTTGTCCCCCGTAATGAATTTTCAGTCATTTCTGATCCATGAGAATTCCCATTTTTTCTCCCAGAATACTGTTTGAACAGTGGCTCTTGTTGATACCTTAAAGTCTCTATTTAGCATGGATTGCATAAAATCTAAACTGTATGTTGCTTAATGGTATGCTATAATACATGCCTTACAAAAGAAAGAGAGTTCGAAAAGCAACAACAACCAAAGTTTGTGATTTCTCTCCTTATACTCTAAATAGTATTTGTTATAGAATTTCATTTCAGTCCAAATCTCATTTTTGCAAATATTCTTACCAATAATAATAAAATATCTGATTTTATACTTCCGTTAGGATGTGTGTTATTCTTAGTTACAAATTATTTTACTTAACTTAAAATCCTAGGGATCAAATTTATGCATGTGATTTTAGGTTGGCAAAATTGATATTCAGCAAATATTTGGAGATTTAGTTGTTTTTTTTTTGTATTACAGCTTTAAAGTGATTTTTTGTCAACATTAGAACTAAACTCAGTATCATCAGAATTTTAAAATCAAGAGAGAGAGGGTGCCACTTTGTAACTTGAAAGAAGCATTATGTTTTCTCTAATTTCTGCACCAGCCACCCTCCCCTTCCATTTCTTTACCCAGACTGAAACTTGGTACAGATTACAGATTTCTATGTATTTGGATTTATGTTATCCCATGAGTGTAAACTAGTTCTGCCAGGTACTGGGGACAGGGGAGCTGGTGTTATGGCACAGTGAGATAGCTTTTGTGGTAGTTCATTTGCCATTTTTTCTATTGATTGGTACCCTGCTGTTAAAGAGGCAGGTTACAACCCATGTAGAATGATGAGATCTCTATTTAATGAGGATGTTATTTTAATCATCCAAGCATTTCAGACTTCTAAAATAGTCTGAAAATCTCTTGTATAATACATTCTCAGTTGACTGCCTTGGTTATGTATGAATACAATGAAGGTACTGTAAAATAAGTAGTGATAGGGTGTTCCATCAGAGCATCAGGGGAATTTATGCTGAAGTGTGGATGGAGCAGGTAAATAGAGCTGATGGAAAACTGTTGGGAATGTATCAGATGAGATGAGAAAGGAGACACCTTTGTATTTGGATGCACAGAAAGTTCGCCTGGAGCAGCTGTCTGATGTGGAAATCTGAAACCTAGGTATGATTAGGAAAACAAAAGACAAAGATTGATAGATGTCATTAGTAGTCATTTTAAGTGTACTAAGTCGAAAGATAGATATGAACTCTCCAGGGAGATTAGAGTGTCTAGTAATGCCAAGCCTGGTGGCACACACTTGTAATCCTCGTGATTCAGAAGGCTAAAGCAGGTGGATCACAAGTTTGAGTCTAGCCTCAGCAACTTGGTGAGACACTGATTCAAAATAAAAAATAAAAGAACTAGATGTATAACTAAGTGATAGAGAACCCCTAGGTTCAGTCTCCATTACCCCCCCCCCGAAACACACACATATACACAGACCCACACACACACACAAAAAAAAGGTAAAGAAAAATGAAAATTTAAACAGATAAATTTCAAGTAATGAAAAAGCCATCGAAAACCTACCAAGAGAGCTGGGTGTGGTGGCACTTAGGGAGGCTGAGACAGGAGAATCGCGAGTTCAGAGCCAGCCTTAGCAATGGTGAGGCGCTAAGCAACTCAGTGATACCCTGTCTCTACATAAAACACAAAATAGGGCTGGGGATGTGGCTCAGTGGTCAAGTACCCCTGAGTTCAATCTCCAATACCAAAAAAAAAAAAAAAAAAAAAAAACAAAACCAAACCAAAAAAACCCCCAAAAAAACCTACCAAGAAAGAAATGCCCAGCACCAGATGGATTCTCAACTGAGTTCTACCAGACCTTTAAAGAAGAGCTAATATCAATCCTCTTCAAATTATTCCATGAAATAGAAAAGGAGGGACTCTTCCAAATTTATTCTATGAAGCTTGTGTCACCCCTAATGCCAAAACCAGGCAAAGACACATCAAAGAAAGAAAATGTTAGACCAATATCCTTTATAAACATAGATGCAGAAATTCTAAATAAAATACTGGCACAACACATACAAAAACACAGTAAAAAGATAGTATACCATGAGCAAGTGGGGTTCATCCCAGGGATGCAAGATTAATATAACATATAGAAATCAATAAATGTAATTCATCACAAAGAGTCTTAAAGAAAAGAACCACATGATTATCTCAATAGATGCAGAAAAAGCATTTGACAAAATGTAGCATCCATTCATATTTAAAACACAAGAAAAAATAGAGATAGAAGGAACATGCCTCAACACTGTAAAAACTATATATGACAAATCCAAGGCCAACATTATTCTAAATGGAGAAAAAAATGGAAGAATTCTTTCTAAAAATAGGAGCAAGACAGGGACGCCCACTTTCATCCCCTCTATTGAACATAGTCTTTGAAATTCCAGCCTGAGCAATTAGGCAAAACAAAGAAACTTTAGTTTATTTAGAATAAGAATAGAAAATAAGAACTTTAGAATAAGAGTAGGGAAAGGAGAACTCAGACTATCTCTGTTCACCAATGACATGATCCTACATTTAGAAGACCTCAAACTGTACTTTCTAGAACTCATAAGTTAACTCAGCAAAGTAGCAGGATACAAAATTTATACTTATAAATCAATTTTGTTCCTATACTCCAATGATGAATCAGCTGAAAGTGAAATTATGAAAACTATCCCATTCACAATAACCTCAAAAAAAAAAAAACCCAACAAAATACTTAGAAATCAGTCTAACAAAAGAGTTGATGAATCTGTCTACACTGAAAAGTACAGAACACTAAAGAAATTGAGGAACACCTTAGAAGATGGAAAGACCTCCAATGTTCTTAGAAGGCAGAATTAATATTATAAAAATAGCCATACTACTGGGAAACAGTCAAGAGTGGGAAGATGTAGCCTACACAACAGGAGAAAATCTTTGCCACCTGCATCTCAGAGCATTAATTTCCAGAACAAATAAAGAACTCAGAAAACTTAATATCACAAAAACAACCCAATCAATAAATGGGCAAAGGGTTTGAACAGACACTTCTCAAAAGAAGAAATATGGTCAACAAATACATGAAAACATGTTCAACATCTCTAGCAATTAGAGAAATGCAAATTAAAACTACACTGAAATTTCATCTCACTCCAGTCAGAATGACAGTTATCAAGAATACAAGCAGCAATAAATGTTTGAGAAAATGTGGGGAAAAGGGTACACTCATACATTGTTGGTGAAATTTCAGTTTGGTGCAGCCACTCTGGAAAGCAGTATGGAGATTCCTCAAAAAACTTGGAATGGGACCATGATTTGACCCAGCTATCCAACTCCTCAGTATATATCCAAGGGATTTAAAATCAACATACTTAGAGGTGCAGCCACATCAATGTTTATAAGCACCTCAATTCACAATAGCTAAGCTATGGAGCTAACCTAGGTACCATTCAGCAGATAAATGGATAAA
The DNA here is from genome assembly GCA_028644305.1 of Xerus rutilus. Lineage (NCBI taxonomy): Eukaryota > Metazoa > Chordata > Mammalia > Rodentia > Sciuridae > Xerus > Xerus rutilus. Next base: position 32,375,957 of record CM053402.1, on the reverse strand, counting down.
GAAAATGTGGTATATATGCACAATGGAGTATTACTCAGCCATTAAGAAGAATGACTTTATGACATTTGCCAGTAAATGGATGGAACTGGAGACTATCATGCTAAGTAAAATAAGCCAATCCCAAAACCAAAGGTTGAATATTTTCTCTGACAAGTGGAAGATAACCCACAATAAACCTGGGGGAGGATAGAAGTTCAGCAGATTAGACAAAGGGGAATGAAGGGAAGGGGTGGGGAATAGGAAAAGGAACAGCAGTGGAATGAATCTGACATAATTTTCCTATGTACATATATGAATACACCACAATGAATCTGACCATAGTGTACATCCACAAGAATGGGGTTCTAATTAGAATAAGATATATTTTATGCTTGCATAATTACATTAAAACGGATTCTACTCTCATGTATAACTGAAAAGAACCAGAAAAAAAAAATGAGCCGGGCATGGTGGCACATGCCTATAATCCCAGCACTTTGGGAGGCTGAGACAGGAGAATTGCGAGTTCAAAGTCAGCTTCAGCAATGACAAGGTGCTAAGCAACTCAGTGAGACCCTTTCTCTAAATAAAATACAAAATACGACTGGAGATGTGCCCTGTGGTCAAGTACCTCTGTTCAATCCCTGGTACCAAAAAAAAAAAAAAAAAGAGAAACATTGTATTCAAATATTGAGTTCACAGAAATCTTCTTAAAAGTATTTTCTGTTTAATTCTAAACAGAAAATCTTTAGATTTTGTATTTTAAGACTATGAACTCTAACAAAGAAAGAATATATACTTTAATAGTAATTGTATAAGTAAATATTTGAGCTCATAAGTAAATAAAACATGATTTATTATGAGTTGAATAAAGGTTTTCAATTTTAAAAAATGAAGAATGTTTTTCCAAGGCTGGGGTTATGGCACATGGTAGCGTGCTCGCCTAGCATTCGTGAGGCACTGGGTTCGATCCTCAGCACCACATAAAAATAAAGATATTCTGTCCGCCTACAACTAAAAAATAAATATTAAAAAAAAATGAATGTTGTCCAGTAAGCAGTCCCTTTCCACTGGCCTCTTTTTACTTTAAGGAGGAAAAATTGCTTCTTATATTCTTTTTTTTTTCTAAATATTTTTTTAGTTGTAAATGGACAGAATATCTTTATTTAATTAATTTATTTGTTTGTGGTGCTGAGGATCGAACCCAGTGCCTCACACATGTGAGGCAGGCACTCTACCACTGAGCCACAATCCCAGCCCCGCTTCTTATATTCTTAATGGCATTAGTGTTAGTATGTGTGTTTTTCATTTATATTAATGATGAGTAACAAATGGAACAAACACAAGTGAATTTGAAGGAACTTTGAAGTGAGAAACTTTTTCTCTTCTATTTTGAAAAGAGCAGCTTTCCTTTTTATATTAAGAAACAATGTTTGTGACTAGAAATGGAATCGCCATTTGACCTAACTATTCCACTCCTTGGTATTTATCCAAGAGAATTGAAATCAGCATTCTAGAGCAATACATGCATTCCAATATTTACAGCAGTGCAGTTCACAATAGTCAAGTTATGGAACCAGGCTCAGTGTTGGTCAAGAGATGAACAGATTTTTTAAAAAGCATATATACACAATAGACTTCTACTCAACCATAAAGAAAAATTAAATTTTGTCATTTGTGGATAATGGGTGGAACTGGAGAAAGTCTTGCTAAATGACATAAGCCTAAGAAAGTCAGGCGTTGAATGTTCTCCCTCATATGCAAAAGGTAGAGCGAGAGAAAGAGAATTTTAAAAAGGAATCTCATAAAAATAGAAGTGAAATTAGTAGAGGAAAGGTTGGGGACCAAGAGGTAGGGAGGAAGGAAGGGAACGAAGAAGAACTTGGGAGTAAATTCAACCAGATTGTGTTGTATGCATATATGAATATATCACTACGGATCCCATTTTTATGTATAATTATAATGTACCAATGAAAAAAAGTACACGTAAATAAATAGAAGGAAGACTAGAAGAGTAGATGAAGGGGAACAGGGAGGGAAAGGGGAAGCACTGGAAAATGAATTGGAGCAGATTATATTATGTGCACATATGAATAAGTCACAGTGAACCCCACTATTGTATATAGTGATGCACTAATTGAAACATTTTTTTTAGTTGTTGATGAATCTTTATTTTATTCACTTATTATTTATATGTGGTGCTGAGAATTGAACCCAGTGCCTCACGCATGCTAGGCAAGCGCTCTACTGCTGAGCCACAACCCCAGCCGGAAACATTTTTAAAAGAAACAAATTTGCAGCGTTTACACAAGGGATTGGTAAATTTATATGATATCTAAGCCTGGTTTTAGTTAAAAGTTAAACTTGTGCCTTTGGATTCTGCACAAGATGGACAAGGATGCCATGATATTTTCAGAGCTTCAGTAAGTTCCCAGTGCATATTAGATGCTCAGTGAATATATGTGCAACGAACTTAGTCGCTACTTTCCCATCATCTGCAAATAATTCACACCTGTTGAGTCTTACAGTCTCAGTACTTTGAAGGTGATGATGTGTTTCATACACATAGAAAACTAAAAGCAGAAGTTATCCCAAAACTAATGAAACCTAAAAAGTATCATTAATCAACTGTATGATAGTGAAATGAATTGTGTGTTTTTCTGGGATGGTGTTCATAATATTTTCTTGATGTCAATACAATTTGTGATCCTTTGTGACTGGTGTTATCCTGACCACAGATATAATCTGTGCTCATTTTGTGATAACTATCAGGTCCTTACTTCTTTTCATTGTGAAATAAATAATGTTACATTGCATAGATGTATCACCTTTTATCTAGTCATCATTTGACAGACATTTGGCTTGTTTATTAAGTTTGAACTCTGGCATATACTTATGTGAACATTAGTGTACAAGTTTTTATGTGGACATGTTTTCAGTTTTCTTGGGTTGAATATTTGGTTACACATTTTTTCAGTTGTGTGTTTTCCCTCTTAGCTATTGACGTTGAGCACTTTTCATGTATTTATTTGCCATTTGTTTATCTTTGTCCTTTTTAAAATTTGAGTTTGTCTTTTCAACATTGAATTGTAATAGTTATTTTTATAGTCTGAAAGCAAGTCACTTATGAGATAGATGATTGCAAAAGCATCCCCCCGTTTTGTAGGTTGTCTTTTCACTTTCTTTTTTTTTTTTTTTTTTTTTTTTAAATATTTTTTTAGTTGTAGATGGACACAATGTCTTTATTTTATTGCTTTGTATGTGGTGCTGAGGATCGAACCCAGGGCCTCACGCATGTGAGGCAAGCGCTCTACCGCTGAGCTACAATCCCAGCCCCTCTTTTCACTTTCTTGATGTCGTCTTTTGAAACCCAAAAGTTTTATTTGAAGTCCCACTTATTTATTCTTTTGCCACTAGTAGTTTTGTTGTCATATGTGAGAAACAATTGTCAGGGTCATGAAAATTTATTTATTTATTTTCTAAGAGTTCTGTCATTTTAGTTTAACATTTACATCTTTTATTCATTTCAAATTAATTTTGTATTAGGTAAGGATTCACCTTCATTTGCATGTAGATGTCCAGTTGGCCTAGCACCATTTGTTGAATGGAATATCTTTTCACCAATGACTTACCTTGGTACCTTTATAAAAAATCACCTCATTGTAAATGTAGGTGCCTGTGTATTTAAAAAAAAAATCTGGAGTTTTTATTTGGCCAACAAATAAGGCAGAGTATCTCAGAGAATAGTTAATTCTTCCTTTTTGAAATGGGCTGAACTTACCTACCTCTCCATTAGGACCAACTTTCTGAGAGGATATCATGTAAATTTCTATCATTCTCATGTACCTTCTTAATTACAGCTTGTTTATGGAATATTCTTCATTTCATGTGCCCTTCTTGAATTTTATCTTTGTTTAAGTTGGGAAACCCAAATATTTTTAACATCCCACTCACTCTTATCTAGTTCAATGACATTGTAGGCATGTTAGAATTAATCCTATCCTTACAGAGGTTACATCCTTCCCCCCCTTCACTTGTTTTCAAAGTTTAGTTGGAGGCAAAGGTTAATCTTTATTGGAGTCATGCTTATAAAGTTGGGATAGTGCTGAGTGGCTGATGTTCTGCTGATCCAAGCTACAAAATATTGTTTCAGTGAGCAGAAAAACAATTTGTTTTCATTCCAATACACTATAATTCTTGAGGTCCACTGACTTTCTAAAAACATGGACTCAAAAAAGTGGAATGAATCATAAACTGTTTTCTCTTATAATCCTTTATAAGACTACACTTAAAAAAAACTACACTTAACAGCATTTAGTAGTGGCTTAAGACTTAGTTAAAAAAGACTACACTTAATAGCATTTAGTAGTGGTTTAAGTAGTTACCAGAATTGAGAGTTAGATCACATTGATTTCTAAAGAGCTATTTCTGGGGATTAGATACATCTAATGTGATGCCACCATTCATAGATATTTGTTCTGTTTTCCCTGATGGAAAAACAAAGTAAAATAGAATTTAATTTAATTTCTCTAGCCCTGCAAATTTCAGTGGAATATACACTCATTTATAAAGGTATAATTTTGTGTTAATACTATTAGTTTACTCAATGGGAGTCAAATCCATTATATAAGTACTACACAATAAATATTAGAGAATATATTAGGATGTGTTGTCTTTGTATAACTTGTGGTGTCTTTGTCCTCTGCATACAGGCAGGCAGTGAATATAGTAATATCACAGTTACCAACAGATCAGTTTCCCAGAAACCCAAACCATCACAAACATTCCTTTAAACCATACACAAATAATTTTTTTAAATGAGGAGCAAGAAAATGACAAAAAGTTTTGTTTTATATGACATATACGCTTTCTCTAAGGGTCATTTTCTTCTTTATAAGTTCATTGTCTCCTTTACCAAATAAAAATGAAAAATGGATGACAGTTTAGGGAGCTGAATTGAAAAACTGTATTCTAATGGAAATGACAGTAATGTGGGTTTCTTTGATGCTTGTGAGTATAGCAATAGTAACATAGTTAAAATGACGACAAGTATTTCTGGAAGGGCTTTCTGAATTTAGGGAAGCATCTAATATATACTAAAGAATGATTTCTATTAAAAATGGTTTTAGAGGCTGGGATTGTGGCTCAGTGGTAGAGCGCTTGCCTCGCATGCATGGGGCACTGGGTTCGATCCTCAGCACCACATAAAAATAAATAAAGATATTTGTGTCCATCTACAACTAAAAAATAAAAAATAAAAAAAAAATGGTTTTAAATGAAGATCTGTAACTTAGCCAAGCATACTGTTTGGATATTTGAAAAAAAATTCTCACGTAGAGTATTGTTTTGACAATGCCTTATAAATATGCTTTGATTAGTTTCAGTACATTTTTTAATTTGTTTAGAACTTTATTTGGTGTAACTACTGTCAGATAATGTTCAGGGAAGGGGAGATTCAGTAGTGAATAAAAGGAACACAAATTCTTGACTTTACATATCCCTCTGATCAAGTTGTAAGAAGACAGAAAATAAACAATAAATATAAATCATGCAACAATCTACTATTATTACTGACTAGTAGTGGAAGTAGGAACAATGAAATTAATGCTTAATGTAAATACATAACATTTTATAGTTTCCCAATATTTTCTAAGAGACACCCTTTGAGGGTTGCTTGTCCTCATTAACCCCCTACCTTTGTATCTGTTCATTTTTTCCACCACCCTGGTATCATCATTTCCTTTTGGTGTATGTTTGATAGTCTCATTTGTCTTTTGCCCTTAACTTCCTGAACCCATTGTTGGCTTTCTCTTTCCTTTCCTAAAATTATTCATTGATTGATGAAGAACGTGGGAACTTTTAAGTAGTCCCTCTTAATTTTATTTTCTTGTTCAGGAATAACAGTATAAAATGCTCAGTTATTGCAAACAATGATCAACAGTTCTTCCCAGATTTGTTTCTTTAATGGAGTAGAGTCAATCCCAAAAGGAAACTAAGTAGAGGAGAAATGCATCTCATTTAGCTTTTAAAGTAACGACTAGTATTATGGGGATTTTATGAGCCTTGAAAAAAATGTAAGCATTTAATTTTCTATTTTTCTGGCACCAACCTATGACACACCAACATTTGAGTTACTAAGCAATTCCTCAATACAGCCATTTGCAATTCTCAGGTTGTTATCCCTGCCCTGGGCCAAACATGAATCCTGTTGCTCTTGGGAGTCGCTGGCTTGCTTATGCAGAAAACAAGGTAAGACATGGCCAATATTTGGGTGATAATGTAATAGAGAAAGTATTTAAGAATTTTCTATAGTATATATGTTCTATTAGTGATTAGCAATAATGAATATTTAACTTAATTGGTTTGGTTTTGATTGTGCAATCCATAATTGGGCTCTTATAACAATTCACACGTTTGAAATTATCATTAAACCAAGACTCAGTAAATCTTTATTTTCTAGGCTTATTTCTATTTTTTTAAGGCATAGTTTTTAAAAAAAATTTTTTTTAGTTGTAGATGAACACAATATCTTTATTTCTTTTTATGTGGTGCTGAGGATTGAACCCAGTGCCTCACACATGGAAGGCAAGCGCTCTACCACTGAGCTACAATCCCAGCCCTAGGCTTACTTCTATTTAAAGAGCTTTACCCTATTAGTAAAACACAGCTTTGAGATTACCATAGTAGTAGTGAAAAGACAGCTATTTCTGTAAAGCTAGACATCAGGAGGTGCAGGGCATAGAACAATTTAATTGACCTTAGACATCCATAACTAGATCTAAACAAGAGTGCAGCCATTTGCTTTAATAATTAAATCACTCAGGCTCACATTTTATTGGATTTTCCAGTTATTTATCAAGTTTGCTTACCAAGATTTTCATAACAAAGGAAGATACTATAGTTATACAGTAAGTTTTATTTATGTACAATTCAGAGCAAAACATAAATCTGAATTTTACATAAGAAAATGTAAATGTCACTTAGCACTCTGCATGTGAATGTAGAATAAAATCTAAAAAATATTACAGACTGAAGAAAATTAGTATTTTTGTTGGTTGTATGATTAAGAATTTTCTATAGTATATAGGTATATTGGTATGTTATAGGAATATTATAAAACATTATTAGGAATATTATAATACATTATTAAATAGCCCTTGATAAAATCAAGATGTATTGAGTAAAGTAAATGAAGGAAGTCACAGAACTAGTAAATCTCTATCCTCTGGAATGAGTGGGTTTGCTTTGTTACTCAGTCTGGGCTTGAACTCCTAGACTCAAGTGATTATGCCACATCAAGCCTACGAAATGCTGGGCATATATGTGTGTTCTACTAGCCTCAGCTTTAGTCTCTTTTTAAATAACATGATCATTATTTTGGGCTCATATGACAGAAGGGCCTCACTGAAAAAAAACAGATACGTAGCATGTGTCTTCAGATGTGGTGTATGCTGTGAAAGTACCAAACATTAATTACATCAGTTGTCTTCTGGCCAGAGCTGCATAATCTGAATATAATCAAGAGAAAATATCAGACAAATTCAAAATAATCACTACTTAACATTTTTATAATCATGATTACTTAGTGCACAAATTCAATGCATATCTTGACAAAACTACCATCCTTAATTGAGTTTCAGATAGTCCCAGAGTTGGCCAATGGAAGTGCCTTCAGGTTCATTCCTGTGAACTTATGACATACCTCCTAGTTTTAAAAAATTTGATTACTTAACTGGCATAAGAATATGTCCAAATTCATATTGTAATAACCTTTCCTCAGCCTTTGAATCTGTTTCTGGCTCTCCTGGCTTTTTGTTGTTGTTGTTGTTGTTTTGGTACTGAGGATTCAACTCAGGGACACTCAACCACTGAACCACGTCCCCAGCCCTATTTTGTGTTTTATGTAGAGACAGGGTTTCACTGAGTTGCTTAGTGCCTTGCCCTTGCTGAGGCTGGCTTTGGATTCCTGATCCTTCTGTCTCAGCCTCCTAGAATGCTGGGATTACAGGCGTGCACCATTGCACCCAGCTTCTCCTGGTTCTTTTTATTGGGCAATGTTACTTAGAGAGTAAATTTTTTCTAGTAGATATAATCTGTTGCACCTGGGATGTCCTTGCTTCTAGACATTTTCAATGGATGAGCCAGGAAATATGCATTACATATATGTGTGTGTGTACATACATATACACACACACACTTATATACATGTACACGAATAGGCAAATGTACATATATACATATTTGTGCACCTGCATATACACATACATATTTTAGAAAATCCCGAGTTCATGTTGATATTTGCACATGGTTCTTTCTGGCATTCTCCATTTTATGTTCATATGTTCCTTCTTTTGTTTGGTAGACCCAGACCTTAGAACATTTATTAAATTTTTCAATTATACGAAATAAAAATAATTACATATTGCTTGCCTACACTACCATAAAAGTTAAACCAAATAAGACAAATTCATGGTATTTTTGCTTAATTATGCCTGCTGCCTAAAACTGAAGGTGCACAAATAACTGTCTTTATAGCTTATTTTCATTAGTCTTTCTTTCATCTCTTTCTTCCTGCCTTCATTTTGGTTATGGTATTATTTCATATATAAATGGGTGCATTTCTCTTTATATTTGTGCTTTATTTATGTGCTCATGTATTTTAATACATGTTATATGTATTATATTTCCCTTTCTTTCACAAAAGTGAACATAGTAGTATATATGCTGTTTGCCATACTAATTTTTTGCTTAACAATATTTCCTAGAAATTAATCCATTTGTTTGAATTCTACAGAGAATTCTAACTGATCTTTAATTTTATTTAACCAAGATACAAATGTAATTTTCAGGTCAAGTTTTAGAAAAAAATTATTTGTAGAAAGACTGAGTTGTAATCACATTGAAAAAGTAAGAGTGTTGCTTATTTTTACATATTTGTCCTTGAATGTTTTAATTATCAGAAGCAAGGAATAGAGAATAGCCTTTCCAAAATATTGCCTTTCTATGCTCATGCAGTAGGAGGCAGCATAGGTATAATTTTCAAAATTCTTTGAATGTGTATTTGTGGATGAATTAATGAGCGAGATTCTTTTTATGAGCTAAAATAATCATTTAAAAAAATTCCTTATTTTACTATGTTTGAAACTACATTTGCTGATCACTCACCTTGAAATCTACTTAGTGTGGCAAAGCAGAGATTGCCTAACAATAGCATGATGTTGCATATCAGATATATAAAGATATCCCATTCTGTTCTAGGAATATTTTTAGAGGGATTTTAAAAAAGTAATGTGAGTTTGGCTGGGGCTGTTAACTCAGAGCTGGAGGGCTTGCCTGGCATGTATGAGGCCCTGGGAGCAATCCCCAGCACTGCCCACTCCCACCCACCTGCAAATGTGAGTGATGAAGAAAAATTGTGAATGAAGAATAAAATGATTACATGTTAATCTTCATCAAATGTCCTGGTTTTAAGCTATGCAAAAACATTTGTAGGTTTATTTCGTGAATTCCAAAGGCTTTCAAAAACTTTTATTACTATGCAGTGTTATTGTAATACTCTACTATTATCAGTTTATTTTTTTAATTAAACATACAAATCTGGTAACTGATTTTTTTTGTTGTTGTTAAATATGGCAAGTGTAGGACCAGTGAAAATTTAATCGAGGTTTATTGCTTCGCATTTTAGAGAATCATACATATGAAAGTAGCGATTCACTTTGAAGATTGGCAGGTTGATTTGTTTATGTCAGGCATTGATGAGAGCATGTCTTTTTTATCCTAATGGTAAAAGCAGTAAGCTCTCTGAATTGGACTGCTGGTATGTGTGTCATAGTTGATTTATGTACAATTTGTGCTGCTTTTCCACTGACACAATTGAAAATGCAAATATGGCAAAAATCTTTTGTTTATTTTTTATGTTTCCTTTTATAATCTTTGTGGAGAAATTAAGAGGACAAAACATGCAGTTTGCTAGCATGTCAAATATTTAATGTTAGGAAATCATGTCTAAATCCTTTGATTATGTTTTTGAAATTTATTTGTAGAAAAGCTGCCAGACTCCAAATCCTACCATTTCAGAGTTTATGAATTCTTAAAGACTATTCCTCTTGTAATTAAAACTGTAGTTGAGCATAAAACTGCCTGAGTGGCACCAGTAGATTATAAAAAGGGGAAAAGTGTCTCAGCAGGGCTTTTAGCTGTTTTGTCTGAAATACACTCAAGCAAACATTCCCACCCACCATCATCATTACGCTCAGTAAATAAGCTCTATCTAATAGCCTTAAACAGCTTCATAGAACTTTTTCTCTTTTTCCCCCCAGTTGATTCGATGTCATCAGTCCCGTGGCGGAGCCTGTGGAGACAACATTCAGTCTTATACTGCCACAGTCATTAGTGCTGCTAAAGTGAGTACCTCATCTCTGGGAGCAGTGATTATGTGGAGTAATTATCAGGTTTCTCCTCTGAAGTGTATTGGCATTGTCCCTTCCATTTTCATTCACAAGTGTGGAATAAATTGAAGAAGTAAATCAGAATTTTTTGTCACTCATGAGAATTGATGATTAAATAATTTGGTATTTAATCTTGCAAGGTAAATAAATTTTCTGTTCTAATGATTCTAGGGTTTATCCTTATCCAATTTAAAATCTTAAAGTCTGTTAACTGGATTAAAGTCTGGTAACTAATTAATACCACATTTGAAAGAAGCTTTACATGTTTTAAATAGTGACTTCTGCATTCTCTGTCTGCTATGTGTCTCCACCTACCTACACTGATTTCCCTGTGTATCTTTGAACATTTCTGAGTTGTTTTTTTAAACATAAATGGAATATAATTCCTTATGAAAACTTGAGGCAATTCCCTGGCACATTCAAAGGTTCTTTCATGTCAAGGGCTACCCCCTTCACGTTTGTCAAGTGAGTACTTTTTTGTGTGTGTGAGGGTCAATTTCAGTGATGCCTGGTAAGCTTTATGCTGATTGTAAGATATTCTAATAACCACTATCCTTTTGAATTGTGAAGTAGACAACAAAACAATTCTAACAATAGGGATGACACAGTTAATCTAAATGACAGCATGTAATAGAAAGCACAACTATTCAGAAAAGAACAACATTGTAAAACAAACCACAGGGAGGGAATCAAAGGTCACACTGTTTTATGTAAAACAAATACAAAAATATTTCAAGATTGATCACAAATGCTTACATGTTGTGTTCTAGAGTGTGTTCCTTGGTTTGATGAGAGAAGCATTATATACTTTTCACTCAGAAAGGAAATAATGAATGAATCCTTACACTTACAGCATTATGTATTTGTATTTCAAAAATGTTATAAATAATGCTTCCTTTTCTCCATGCATATGCAAAAATAATGATGGTTATTTCAAAAAGAGTTGGTGTAATTAAGCAGGCTTACACCTAAGTTGGTGTAATTAAGCAGGCTCTTCAATGTTATTCTGTTAGTTTATAACACATAACACTGAAGTCTGTGTTTTAGACTCCAAGATTTATTTGTCTTACTCACTTGGATCAGGATAGCTTATTATATTAGCATTTTGAGTAACTTTCTGTTATACAGTGGAGGACAACTTTTTGGCTTTTGTTTGCTGTGTGTTTGTGTGTTCATATAAAAGAAAAGTGACCCACTTCGTTCACTGTTTTCTTGTGGGTATGCTGGAAAGAGGCTATAATTAATATGATTTGAAAATAACAGTGTTGGGAACTGTGAGACAGTGTTAGGTCTTCTATATTTAGACTGTAAGAATTTATATTTTAAAACAACACATTAATCTGGTCATATTCCAATAGATCCTGGGTCACCAGTAAGTTGATGAGAATTCATTATTAACTTTGGCAATGTTTGCTTTGAATAAAGTGAGTAATGATTTATTTGAATTGTTTTTGCCTGATGTTGATGGTTATAAATTTACAAAATACTAAAGCCCCCCATTTCTTTTTTTTTTTTTTTTTTTTTAAATTTTTTTTAGTTGTAGATGGACACAATATCGTTATTTATTTATTTTTATGTGGTGCTGAGGATCGAACCCAGTGCCTCACGCATGCAAGGCAAGCGCACTACCACTGAGCCACAACCTCAGCCCATAAAGCCCCCCATTTCTTGATAATCATGTGTGTCTGTGTATGTATGTAGATGCACATTTAATTTTTAGAATCATTTTCCTTACAATTGTGTATTGTACCCTGATCTGGTAGCTTATAGGTATACCTAACTTGGTTGTCATTAAATATTTTTGGAATCTTTTTTTCATTTCCATATAATATTTATCTGTTTACATTGTATTCAAGTCAGAGAACTTGGATATTTTAAAATTTCCTTAAAAATCTTGTCAAATTATCCCAGCACTTAGGGAGGCTGAGACAGGAGAATCGCGAGTTCAGAGCCAGCCTCAGCAACGGCGAGGTGCTAAGCAACTCATTGAGACCCTGTCTCTACATAAAACACAAAATAGGGCTGGGGATGTGGCTCAGTGGTCGAGTACCCCTGAGTTCAATCCCCAGTACCAAAAAAAAAAAAAAATCTTGTCAAATTATTTTGCTGAAACACCTACCACAGAGTGATCCTTCATTTCCCTTTCAAAATTTGGATGTTTTTATGTAGACAACATTGGATAATGGACATTATCCCCTATATTCCTTCTCTAGTAAGATATGAGATATTACTTGTTGGTAAATTGACCTTCTGAGGAATAAAATCATTCCAGTTTTGCATGGAAATGACTAAAACCTACAAGGAAATGATTTCTTAGCATTCTAAATATATTCTTTGTTCTGTTGTTGCTACATTATTGGTTGTTGTGTGTTGACTTGTGAAAATTTATCATGTAGTTCAGTAATTACTGTGCTTTTCTGTTTCAGGGAATATAGAGTCTACTTTTAAAAACCCACAAAGAGATCTTAGAAACCTTCTCTAGAGAATTCTATCTAAGGTTTAAGAATAAACAATAACAATATTATAAAGACATTTCCAAAGAATAAGAACAGTCAGGTTTTGCCTAATTTTGTTTTATGATGCTAGATTACCTTGATAATGAAATTTGATAAGAGCATTATAAAGCAGGCAGGGTAGAGCACACCTGTAATATCAGCTGTTAGGGAGGCTGAGGCAGGAGAATCCCATGTTTGTGGTCAGCCTCAGCAATTTAACAAGACCCTGTCTCAAAGTAAAAAATAAAAAGGGCTGGGATGCAATTTTGGGGTAGAATTGCAGGAAAAAAGAGATAATATACAAGAAATAGTATGAGTCACAGTCAATTTGGAATTGTTCCATAATAAAAGCTGGTTGATCACTCAAAGGTGAGTGTATTTTGCCACATTTAGCAGGACAAAATTATGTGATAATCTCAATAAATGAACAAAAAATATTGGATAAAATTGAACACATATTCCTTGATAAAAGGTTTCATGAAATGGAGATTGTTTCTGGTTCTCTGGATTTTTATTTTCTCACATTATCAAACTCATTTAGGTGTAGTAAATCTAGTCATATTAACATCTGTTCTTGAAAAGTGTCATGTTTGCCTTTTGGGTCTGTTTTTGTTGCTTTCTCTGCTGGTTCTTATTTATGCTTGACTCCTTATTTGCCAGAATTTGCTTCAAAAATTTTTTTTAAACTAATTTTGAGTTTGAGATGATAATGAAGTTCTGGGACTCTATCAGTTTTGGATCATCTTAATCTAGTTTTGGAAATTGAAATTATTTAAACAGCCCACCTGAATTATTAACATGGTTATTTTATTGAACACTAGAAGAGGTTCACTTTCTTGTTGTATATTTCTTTATGTACCAACATAAAGCATGGAGAGACTCTTCTAGGTAGACCCCGCCTTGGCAGGCCTTTGATTCTAGGACAGGAGGTTCTTATCTTGAAATGAATTCACTGTTAACTCAACTTCTTCAAGAGTAATCATTACTCTTTTTCTCCTTTCTGATAACAACTCTCTCTGTGGCATCAAAAGGTTATTTACCTCCTTTATTACATAGAAGGATTAATTACTGTTTGTTTTTTTTTCTCTCACTACATAATTGTGAGAATAAACATATTAATTGCATATGCACTTGGAACTCCTTAGAGGAAGTTATCCTTTAAACATTTTTGAAATTTCCAAATAGCATGTAAAATTAATCTTTATAATTTTAGATTTTTTATTCTTTGCTTTTTGTAACAGTTGGTTTGACTTTCCTTATAAAGAATATACTACTAGGGTTGTGGCTCAGTGGTAGAGTGCTTGCCTAGCACGTGTGAGGCACTGGGTTCAATCCTCAGCACCACATATAAATAAATAAAATAAAGGTATTGTGTCCAACTACAACTAAAAAAAAAGAAGAATATATCAACAATTAATTTTCTATGGTAGTGATAAAGGAAAAGCTTTAATATTAAAATTGTTCAAATGAGATTACTTTGATATATTTATAAAATCTTGGTCCATATATTCTTGTTTCCTCATAACTGTCATAATGTTTTAATCCCCATGTGGTTAATTGATTTAATAAAAATGCTTCTGTTTTCTCTTGTTTTGTGATAACTTCTTAATGACAACTAACAATTTTGTGAGTATAATACCATTAACACTAATGGATAGAGGGGACAAATGATACGGCATGGGAAAGGTTAAAGATAACTAGTGACCCTTTGGTAAATTTGAATATGTTCCATGCTAATTTGAATTACAGATCATCATGAATTTTCTCACACTTTTGTGAGTTTTGTTTTGTGAGTACTCTTGTAAAGATTAATCAGGGATCTAATGAGCTTATAAATGTAGATACCTTGCATCCTGAAGAGGCTCTCCTTTTGGCCAAGTTAGAATTCTCTATTCCTAATTTGTGTTTAGCCTCCACCATTCTTGTATATATTTGAGGAAATTATCACATACACATACTTTAGCTACTGAAGTCAAGTGGAAGGACGAATTACTGTGAGGTGATTTTGATTTCTAAAGTTGGTATGTGAGAATTGTTAAATAACATCATATAGATTAGTTCTGGAAACTAGTGCTGATAGATGTGCATTATTCTAATATGAAAAACACATTTATCCTAAAAACAAAGGTCTTTACTAATGCAGAAAAATTTCAATACTCCTCCTTTCCCATTTCCCCACCCCATTGTTAATTAGCTATGATAAATAATACTGTCTTATAACAACATGAATTGCAGATTTGATGACTATTGAATTTTAGGTTTAGAGTTTTGTCCACTAAAAGATGACTACATCAATAGTCATAATTCTTTCCAAAAAAATGTCAAGAACTCATGTGATATGAGCCTTTAACTATGAAATATACTACTGCTTTTCCCCCTTTGTAGATCCTTTCTCTTGTTTTCTTACATGAACTTTTATCGTTATCTTGTGGTTTGCTTTGGTACATTACTTTCCACTTTTTATGTGCTCCAGTTCTTTTAGTTTTATTCCTATTCATTGGTATAAGAGCATGAAGTAATAGGCTCAGGGGCAAATGCAGAGGATATACAACCAAAGACTTTAAAACCGAAAGGCATTCCTTTGATAAAGGGATAGCTACCTCTAAGTGGGAGCATCTCCATTAGCATTAATGGAATGAGCCCATCAGCTGAGGCATCTCAGAGGTTAATCAGGCTTCCTGGCCAGCTCTTGACATCAATACACTGTGGCGCCTGATTCTCTTGGTCCTTCAGAGGCTTACTCAACAACACTCTAACAGACTTTGTGTAAGTCATTTCTTGTGAATTATTGAAGCAAACGTTTGGCTGCTAATTGAGGAACACTAATGTGTTTTATAATCACTGCAGTTTGAGTTTTTAGCGCTAAACAAAACAGTCACAATTGATTTGTGGTTTATTTGTTTTCATTCTGCTGTATGTTCTATCTTTTTGCTTGAATTCAGCAGATGGCTTTGCTGCTCATTTTATTTAAGTATTTATTAAGACGCATTATTATGGTTCTTAGTTTTTCCTCTCCCTCTACCCCCACAAGACATCTGTGTTTTGTATTCATGAACTGTGAGGTCACAAGCAGCTCTAAGTGGGAACAGAGCGCAAGGCAGTGTAGGATAGGGGAATGGCTAAACCAGGGTCTGTGGGCAAATAGTCCTTGTTTTGAATTCTGGCTCTGTCATTGGTTAGCTGTTTAAGCTGTCATTTTACTTAAATGTCCTAGGGCAATTTTCTCTTCTATAGAATAAAAAAGTCTATCGAGGTAGTTTATGTTAAGCGCCTTTAGCAATCCCTAGTCCATAGTGAAGGTGCCATGGAACATAGCTGCAGTCAAGTGAGGCATATACTACTTGTGTTTTGTTGGAAAATTTCTTTAGAATATTCTTTTCCGTTTTTAATTCTCATATAATTGTTGCCTAAATCATATTTACACCTTCTTAAACAAACTTCTTTGTGTATCATTTGTAAATTATGATTTGAAAAATCATGTGTATAATAATTTACATTTAAAATTTTATTTATTTATTTAGATGCATTTCAAGTCATAGTACATATATAGAGCTCAATTTTTCCATCTCTCTGATTGCAAACAAGGTAGAGTCACACCATTTGTGTGTTCATACATGCATCTAGGGTAGTAATGTCCATCTCATTGAACCATTTTTGATATACATTTAAAATTTTTGCTATAGTTTATGCCTGAGTATAGGTGAAGATATTTCCCCCATTAATTATTTTAGAAGAGTTATCTCATTGAAAACTAGTTTGAAGTGTATTAATAAATTTCCTCACTACAAAGAATTGTAAAAATGTACACATATTGTTTAGCATGAAGTTTTTGATCTCTCCATATCCTGGTTTTAACAAGACTCTTCTTCAAATATTTGTTATTTACCATGTTCTATTTGTTTTGTTTTTCTTCCTTTCAGATGAATAATAATCTTCTTACTTTGAAACTATTTTAATAAATACATCTTATAATCAGATATTTATATACAAGATAAAATATATACAAACTGGCTTTAACTATTTGCTCTGAATAAAATGGAATTAAAATGAAGTTATGAAACATATTAATTTATCTTTAATTGAAATAATTTATTAGATACTATGTTGAGTTATTTTCTGTTACCATATAGAAAAGAACTTTCTTAATTTGAAATGATACTTCATTCATTTAGTAATGATGTGGAGACTGTTTTCCACATTACAAATCTTGGCATATAGTAGTATATAACAGCACATTATAGGTTTATTTGAGAGCATAGTCTATTTCCACATAGTTATTCTACCAGTAACTCAATCTTTTTCATGGTAGAAAATAGATATAAAATTAGATATATAATATTTCCAGAAAAAAAGAATATTCCAGTTTTTACTTCTTTTATGTTTTTTAAGATACATACAGTAAAAGGGATGAATAAAAGAACTATTTCTATAAAATATAATTTATATAAAACAGATTTTCAATTATGATCACAATCATTTAATTATGGCTTTATTCCCACCCTGCTGACTTTATTAGATGCCATTCCTTTCAATTAATACTGATTTTCTAATGAATATTCAAAATGGTGAAAGTCAGATGGAACATGTATGAGTTTGCTGGTGCAAAACATATTGTAACAGAATAAATAATTCAATATAGAATAGGAAAATTAGTAAAGTGCATATTTCTACTTAGACCCTATATGTTGATATGTGGTCATGTATTTTGCCTTTCATTGTACAGACATTGAAAAGTGGCCTGACGATGGTTGGGAAAGTGGTGACTCAGCTGACAGGCACACTGCCCTCAGGTGTGACAGAAGACGATGTTACCATCCACAGTAACTCTCGACGGAGTCCTTTGGTCCCAGGCATCATCACAGTCATTGACACTGAAACAGTTGGCGAGGGCCAGGTAAGGACTGTGGGTGTATGAAATTTGTGCTACCTGCTGAGATAAGGGCTAAGATCAAGATCAGTCAAAGGATATTTTGCCAAGGAGATTAATAATTTGGAATTTTGGATATTAAAATTACTTAAGGTCAGGTTCTTTTTTTTTTTTTTTTTTCAAGAAATGATAAGTAGGTAACACATTAAACCTGTTAGTTCAAACATTACTGCATCAAACCTTACTATGAAGTTAAGGTTCCAAGAAATTCTCTGGCCTCTTTATCAGGACATTTGTTTGATAAATAAATAATTGTGTATTTCATTATACTATTCTGGTTCATAATGCTGTTTTTTATAATGCTGTGTCA
Organism: Xerus rutilus; assembly: GCA_028644305.1. Classification (NCBI taxonomy): domain Eukaryota; kingdom Metazoa; phylum Chordata; class Mammalia; order Rodentia; family Sciuridae; genus Xerus; species Xerus rutilus. Next base: position 32,357,798 of record CM053402.1, on the reverse strand, counting down.
CCCAAATCCTAAGATTAATACATTTCTCTCTAAAGACATAGGCTTTCACATAAAGCAGTTAATAGGATTTTATGGATCTGTGGGAATTTTTAAAAAGTTAAATAATGATGGTTATAAATTACATAGTGAATAAGATTAACACTTATAACATATTTCCTTATAAATATAAAAAACAATACATTACGTTTTATAGTAGTACATCAGAAAACAATAGCTTGTTGTGAAATACTATATCTTCAGGTAAAACAGTTGTTTTTAAAATCTAGGTTTACAAACATTTAAAATGAGGTGATTATAAACATGGAAACTAATTTATGCTTGCATCTTAATCTTGTTGGTAAGATGTTTTTGGCAAAATGTATTCTTCTCCCTCATCCCCACCACGTACTCAAGAACTATTTCCTTTTGTATCATAGCTTTCACTTTTCAAATATATTTCTAAAAGGAAGTTAATTTTTTGTTCTAGTAGTTTATGATCATTGCTATAACATAATCTAAAATCAATTTCTGGAATACGAGTAGAACTGCATTTGTAAAGTAAATTTGTTTTGTTTTCATGTAAAATATATATTTAATTATGTACTCAGAAGAAAATGCTTAGAAACTGTGAGTATTTAAAGTATTAATCTTTAATGTTGCATGGTCCTTTTAGAAAAATCTACTTGCACTATATATGCAGCTACTAATATTCTAGTTCCTGTGGTAAGGTTGCTGCCCAGTTTAAGAAAAAGTGAACTTTGCTGCAATTAAAACAAAAAATTTCTCTGAAATTTGTGCTTATTAAATTTGGCCGATTAGTTTTTTAAAAATCTGAATAATAGTAATTTTTTTACCCCTTCCATCTTAACTTTATGGTTAACAAAATATCATACATAGGCTGCTGCTTCTTATTCTTTTATTTTTTTAATGAAGTACTAGGAAACTTTACCATTGCGTGTAATGACTTTCTACTTCTGTGTGCATGTTTTATCTGATGTGGATAGACACAGATGTTTTCTTTTTAAATTGGAATTAAATATATAAACCTTTAGTGTTATGAATGTTAAGGTAAAAATTTTTCCTTTCATTTTCTGATTCTTAATACATCTATTCTTAATACACCCACATATATTAGGTAACAACAACTGTATTCAGCATTTTCTGTGATCCTAAGTCTGTTGAAGAGTTAGCATGTGTTAAGTCTACAGTCATTTGAAAGTCATTTTTTTCTTCCTGTTCTTCATGATCTTTTTGTGACTTTAAAAGAAGAAAATTATTTGGGTGGAGATGTGGCTTGGTGGTAAAAAGCTCACCTAACTTGTACGAACGCCCTGGGTTTGATCCATAGTCCTACCACCTCAAAAAAAAAAAAGCCAACAAAAAACAAAATAAAAACAAACAAAATGCCCACCTCAAATAAAAACAAAACAGGAGTTCTCAGCTGAGTGTGTTGGCTCAGGCCTCTAGTTTCAGCTTCTTGGGAGGCTGAGGCAGGAGGATCACTTGAGCCCCCAAATTTAGGACCAGCCTGAAAAGCATAACTATACCCTCTGTCTTTAAACAAACAAAGAAACAAACAAAAACTTTTGTGCCTTGTCCTTTCACTGAATAAACTTTGGGGAGGTTAAAAAAAGGTGTGTATATTTGTTTATATACACAAATTCTTGGTTACAGCATATGTAAATGGATTATAGCTTGTGAAGTTACAAAAGTTTTCTGTAATGAATGCCTGGATAATGCTTGAAATAAATGTGTTTTTTAAAGGAAGAATCATAGAAGTGTTACTTTTTTTTTTTTAAGATTTTTTTAAACATTTATTTTATTTATTTTTGTATTTGGTATGTAGTGCTGAGAATCGAACCCAGTGTCTCATGAGCGTGAGGCAAGTGCTCTACCACTGAGCCACAACCCCAGCCCGAAGTGTTAGGTTTTAAGAGTTAAAAATCTCAAATGTTCAAAATAATAAATTTTATATTTTCAGTTTTTGTGAGCTATATTATGACATTCTGAAATTTTAGCTTAATTTAAAAATTATGAGAGGAAAGAAATGGATTTTCTAAATTATATTTTTTAAACAAAAAATTCCTATAGTAAAATATCATTTCCATTCATTCGTTAATGTGCATCTGTTTTTTTTTATCAATAAGGTATCTTTGTCGCTGATAAATATTACAATTGTAGTACAAGCCAAGGCTATTTTTAGGTTGTGCTTGATTGTATTAAAAGCTGCAGTAGTCAGTGCCATAGACTTACCACTTTTACTCCTTTGCATTAGTATTTAACCATAGCTGTGATGTTTTTCCTTTTCCATATATATCTCAGAAGCCGAAGTGAACATTACATTGACTTCTGTTGTTTAAATCCATTGAGCCTTTAATAAAGATATTTTTGTGTTCACTGTGGTAATGTGTAAAGTCTGATTCTCTGTCTTTGTATTGATTAATTTGATTTTATGGTGATGGGATCATTGTGTAGTAACTGCATTAAGGAAGAATGGATTTGATTGACTTTGTGTCCATTTTTATTTGTGTTACTTTCATGTTTTATTTAAAAGTATTACTTGACTAAGATAAGTGGTATGATTTGTCTTTTACACATTTCTGTAATTGTAGTTAGCAATGTGGCAAAATTTGTAATTGAAATAAAATACCTCAGAATGATGATATAAACCTGAACTGTTTCTTGCCCCGAAAACTTTACGTATCATTTATAATAACTTAATAGTTCTAGAGGCATATTTTGTTCTTATGGTGAAGTGAAGGCTTATCCACCTTTTATCAGTTCAAGTGCTTTGCTTTGTCTAATATAGTCCAGTTAATGCATAGAGGTTCATTGTGCTTAGGTAAGTGGTGAGTAAAGATACTGGGATATCTCTGGTATTAATGGTTTGATTAATGGTTCGATGTTTTAGGCAATGTGATGATACAATGGAGAGGATCCTTCTAGAAGTATATGGTTATTTATATTAATGAATTCTATAAAAATAAGAATCAAAGAACCTAATATAGTGTTAGGAGGTTTTGCCCTGGACCATAATTAATTTGGCTGGATGGCTTCTGTCTTTATTACTGGCATCAAATGTATGCTTAATGCTCATTATAGCTGGGCATAGTGGTGCATGCCTGTTATCCCAGTGGCTGGGGAAGTGAGGCAGGAGGATCAGATTGCAAGTACAAAGCCAGCTCAAGACTTGGTGAGACCCTGTCTCAAAATAAAAAATAAAAAGGGCTGAGAATGTAGCCCACTGGTTAAGCTCCTCTGGGTTCAATCCCTTTTACTAAAACACAAACAGAAAAAGCTAATTATCTTGGAAACACACACACACACACACACAGTGTGGGGTTATAAAATACGGTAGGCATGGGATTGTTTTTATTTTGAAATAAATATAGAAACAGAAAAAAATGTAGAAATGACATGAAATCTATAACCTACAATTTCATTTGTTATGAGGATTGTAAATTAAAATTGATACCATTTTTAATCAATTTAAATGTCATTTATTTATTTATTTATTTATTTATTTATTCATTTATGTATTTGTTTTTATGCGGTGTGAAGGATTGAACCCAGTGCCTCACACATGCTAGGCAAGCTCTCTGCCACTGAGCTACAGCCTGAACCCCAATACCATTTTTCACTTATCAGAATCTGAGAAACTCAAAAGATTGCAAAATATTTTTTTATTAGTTTTGAAGTAATCATAGACACAGTAAGTTGCAGATCTGTCCACATGCTTTTCACCCCGCTTCTCCCACTTCATTTGAATGGTGACATCATCATATAGTATATTATCTTACATCTCTATAGTGCAGTATCAAAACTGGGAAATTGCCAGTGGCACCTTACTCTTAACTAGGTAATAGAGCATTTATTTAACTTGCATTCATTTGTGCATAGATGTGGGTGTTTATAATTGTATGAAATTTATTTTTATTTTTGTTGTTTTACTGTGCTAAGGACTTAACTAGCGCCTACTGTATGCTAGACAAGTCCTGTGCACAGTTATATTCCCAGCCCAATTCTATAAATTTTTATCCCCTGAATAGTTTCATGTAAGCACAGGATAATTAGGATATGAATCTGTTCCATCCATAGTTACCTCTTTGTGCTTAAGCCCCTCCTTCACCCCACCACATCCCTTTCTCCATGAAAACACCACAAATGGTGGTCGCAATTCTATAGCTTTGTGATTTTTTTTAGAATGTTCTATAGGTGGGATGTCATGTAGCATATGACATTTTATTTCTCACGTCATTATCAACATTCTTTAGGGATATTTTTATCTGACATAGAATTAACAGCTTTCCTACTAGAGAGAGTTTCACTTGAATTGTTTAGAAAGTGAAAACCTAAGCATAGCAGTGTTTTCTGTCAAATAGTAAAGTTGATAATTCATGAGCAGCAGGCACAGTGAACAGCCCTGGTAGGCTGAAATTGCAGTTCATCTTGTGGCCAACTGAAGAACAGAGAGGAATTTATTGATGAAATATGAGCAATCTCAGAGGCCTTTGGGCCAGTACTATATAAGCTAGCACGTTGTTATTGTTTGGATATGAGGTGTCCCGCAAAAGCTCATGTGGAGACAATGCAAGAAGATTTGGAGAACAAATGATTTGGTTGTAGCCTTAACTTAATCAGTGATAGGATTAACTGAGTGGCAGCTGGAGACAGGTGGGATGTGGCTGGAGGAAGTGGGAATTAGGGCATGGCTATGGGGTATATATTTGTATATGGCAAGTAGTGACCTCTCCCTCTGCTTTCTGATAATGATGTGAGCTGCTTCCCTCTGTCATACTCTGCCGCCCTAATGCTCAGTCTTACCTTTACCCCTGAGGAATGGAGCTAGCCTTTTATGGACTAAGACTTTTGAAACCCTGAGCACTCAAATAAACTTTTCCTCCTCTACAGTTGTTCTGGTTGGGTCTTTTAGTCACAGCAGTGAAAAAGCTGACTTAAACACATGTGTATTTGAAATCTCAGAAAGAGATGTGAAAGGGGCAGAAAAAATATTTGAAGAAAAAGTATAGATACACATGTTTTTCTTCACTTAATTTCTTTAATGTTTGGAGGAGTTTATAAGGAACTAATCATAAAATTATTTCAGTTGTTAGGACATAGGTGAATGATAGCTTAAACAAATAGGGAGAAAAAGCAGGGAGGTATATTTTACTAGAATTCACTCAGTATCAACAGGAAGCAGATGGTAGGTTAAGACGTAAGTTGTAAACCACCTAACTACCACTAAGAAACTACTTTAAAAAAAATTAGAGGAATTACAATATAATAGTAGTTTTTAAAAAAAGATCAGAGGAACAATGCCAGTTGTTAATGAAGTCAAGTTACAAGGCAGTGAGTGACCAGATCGATGTTAGATTCAAAGACAACATTGTTAGAAAATAAAAGGATGACAAAAAATGTATTATGCAAATGATAATAATAAATAGAATTGGAATGAGTATTTTAATATCCACCAAAAGACTTCTAGTGAAAAAGTATAAAGAGGGACTTTTCATAATGATAGAAAGACACTATAATATATTTGGTAAAATAATTATTAATCAAAATCTGACATTTGAAAGGAGAAATTACAGTTTAAAATCATAATACTTGACTCTCAATAATTGATAGAAGAACCACACATAAAAGTAACAATGATGCAGAAGACTTGATTAACACTGTTAACCAACTTGACCTAATACTCTACTCTAAGCCTGCAGAGTACATGTTCTTTTTTGGAACACCTAGAACATTATATGATAGGACATATTTGCCTGGCCATAAAATAAATGTCAATTACTTTAAAAGTATAAAGTCATGCAAAATAGATTTTCTAAGCACAATGGAAATCAACAACATAATTAAATTAGGGACTCTCTAAGTATTTGGTAAGGAAACAACACATTTGTAAATAACTGACAAGTCAAAATAAGAAGTCTAATGACATTAGAAAATATTTTGAATTGAGTAAAAGTAGAACATATTGAAAATTATGGACTGCAGGTATGGTATCTTGTAGAGCAAAATTTATAGTTTTAAATACTTATATGAGGAGAGGAAAATGGTCTAAAACAAATCATTTTTGCTTTACCCTTAAGAAATTATACAAAGAAGGGCATATTATAGCCAGTGTGGAAAAAATGAGGCAGATAATGAAAATCTGAACAGAAATCAAACAATGAACAGTAAAATATTGGAAAAAATCCATAATTGGTTTTATTTTGTTTTATTCTTGTTTGTTTTTTTCCTATAGTACTGAGCATGAAACCCAGGGGTACTCTACCATTATGCTATATCCCTAGCCTTTTTTTTTTTTTGATTTGTTTTTTAGGTTTTAGGTTTTTTTTCCACATTTAATTTATTTATTTGTTCTATTTAGATTTACATGATATCAGAGAGCAATTTGATTCATTGTACACAGATGGAGGATAACATTTCATTTCTCTGGTTGTAAGTGATATAGAATCACAACATACATGCAGTCATACATAAAGTTAGGGCTATGATGACCATCATATTCCACCACCTTTACTGTCCCCATGCCCCCTCCCCCTTATACTCCTGTGAACAGAGTTCCCCCATTGTTTCCGTGACCTTCCCCATATTAGGGATCAGCATCAACTTATCAAAGAGTACATTCAACATTTGGTTTTCTGAGATTGGCTTACTTCACTTAGCATGATATTCTTCAACTTCATCCATTTACCTGCAAATGCCATAATTTTATTTTCTTTTATTGCTGAGTAATATTCCTTTGTGTATATATACCACCGTTTCTTTATCCAGTCATCTATCGAAGGGCATCTAGGTTGGTTCCACAGTTTAGCTATTGTGAATTGAGCTGCTATAAACATTGAAGTGGCTGCATCAGTGTAGTATGCTGTTTTTAAGTCTTCTGGGTATAGACCCAGGAGTGGGATAGCTGGGTCAAATGGTGGTTCCATTCCAAGTTTTCTAAGGAATACTGCTTTCCAGATTGGTTGTACCAATTTGCAGTTCCACCAGCAAT
>CM053402.1:32323766-32350310 GCA_028644305.1 Xerus rutilus | reverse complement strand
TTCATGTTGATTGTGTATCTTCCTTTCTTGAAATACCAATCTGAGGTATTGCAGCTTCTATCCTATAATCTTGTATTGACACTCCAGATTACCTGTGTCTCACCTTGGAGCTACTTCTGTTCCCCCAGTGTCCCCAGATGGGCACTGTAGCCATGAAAGTTGGTGGTGGAGGTAGTGGACGTACCTCTAGAGGGTAGTGGGAGTGGCGTTGGCTGGGCTCCTATGGCGGTCCTTGAGGGCTGTTTTGCCCCTCTCTTACGCTCCTGCTGGTGAGCATGGACTCTGGAGCACAACTAGGGGTGGTCCCAGGTCTTACTTAGCCAGAGTCACAGCAGGAGATTCTGTGTGCGACCATTACCGTGGGTGTGAGCTTCCCTGGGGCTGGAGGCTAGCAGGCCCTGGTCTGCCTTCCACTGGGCACCCCTGGCATTCCCTGAGGGCTGTTTTGGGCCTTCTCTCTCACCTGTCCCCAGGAACTCTGGAGCAGAGCTGGGGCTGGCCCAGGCCATACTTGAGTGGGGCCATCTTATGACTCTTACCCTGGTTTGCGTTCCCCTGTGGCTGGTAGCTGTCAGTCTCTGGTCAACCCTTGGCCGGACACCTGTGGAGTTTGCTGAGGGCAGATTTGGGCCTTCTGCGGCTCCTGCTGGTCTGCAGGAACTCTGGAGCTGGACTGGGGCGGACCCAGGCCTCACTTGGGTGGGGCCATTTCGTTCTTGGGTCTCTACGGGTGACTCTTACCCTGAGTGTGGGCTCCCCTGTGGCTAGCTGCTAGCAGTCTCCAGTCTCCCTTTGGCTGGACACCTGTGGAGCTTTCTGAGGGCAGATTTGGGCCCTCTGTGGCTCCTGCCGGTTCGCAGGAACTCTGGAGTGGAACTCTAGTTTTTAGTTTTGAGACAAGGATTTCACTAGGTTGATCAGGCTGGCCTAAATTTTTAATTCTCCTGCATGAGCCTCCCTGGTAGCTGGTAATTTAGGTATGTGCCATAGCTGTAATTGATTCTTTGAAAAGATAACATCATTGATAATTTGTAGCTAGATTGAAATTGAGGTTCTAGCCAGAGCAGTAAAACAAGTAATTTTAAAGGATGAAGATTAGAATTGTGACATTTCAGACATTTTTGTAAAACCAGATAACCAAAAGGAGGCAAATTAAAACCGCTGGGCAAGGCTTTATTGGAAATACACACTCTCAGGCCGAACTCTCCCGTCCATCAGAGTGTGTCTGGGAGATTGGTGCACGTGTTCCAGGGTACAGAGAATTTTAAAAGGTCCAGTCAGGAAGGGGAGGGCTTAAGGCAGGAAGTGAAGGTCAGAGTCCTTCCTGGATGAGTCAGGAAAAGCCCGCTGATTAACAGGAAGCGCCTCTACTGCTGACATCAGTGTCTGACTGTTCCTTGGCTGCCCCTAAGTGGACACCCTGAACCCTGAACCGACCTAACAATTTTTATGGAATAGTTTGTTCTGCCAGTTTAATACTATAGAACATTATTGAATAGTAAAGTTAAAACGAGTGGCTTATCATATGTAAATTGTGTTAGTTTAAAGCATTCACAAACAAAAGTACCATCTCAATACTTACAGATATTGCTTTTTTGTCCAAATTTGCAAATAAGTAACTGATCTGGTCATTTATTGTGTTTTTCAGGGTTTGAATAACTTTTGGTTTATGCTTCCAGCATCTAGCAGGGTATTTGACATGTAATTTTGAAAGAAAAAAATAAATATTGCTTTGGTAGGACTACTTTTTAGTTTGCTGGGAATTAAATTTTTTATGTCTATATATTGTGATCCAATATTTTGTCAAGTTTTTTTCCTTGCACATTTGATAAGCAGAAACTTTTTTTTAAAAAATGGTCTTCAATGGGCATAATTGCGTACGTCTGTAATTCAGTCACTTGGGAGGCTGACCAAAGAGGATCGATCACAAGTTTGAGGCCAGCTTCAGCAATTTAGTGAAGTCCTGAGCAACTTAGTGATACCTTGTTTCAAAAAATAAAAAATAAATAGAACTGGAGAGGCTTGCCACAGTGGCACATGCCTGTAATCCCAGCGGCTCAGGAAGCTGAGGCAAGAGGATCACCAGTTCAAAGCCAGCCTCAGCAACTTAGCGAGGCTCTAAGCAACTCAGTGACACCCTATCTTTATATAAAATACAAAAGAGGGCTGAATAGGGGTGGGGATATGACTCTGTGGTTGAGTGCTCCTGAGTTCAATCTCCGGCACCAAAAAAAAAGAACTGGGGATGTAGCTCAGTGGTAAAGAAAACATGGTTTCAATATCCAGTCCAAAAAAATAAAATGATTTTTCAGTACATTAGCAATGGGACATATTTTATGGAATGTAAATTATATTTCAATGTATCTATAAAAATTACAGGGAAAATAAATCACATTGGAGATATAAACCAACCTATTGTTTTTGTGCTATCTTATGTGCTATTTATTTATTTACTTATATTAGGTATATATGACGGCAAAATGCATTTTGATTCATTACTCAATACCCATAAATCAAATGCATTTCTATACATCAGTGATAAACCCTCTGAAATAGATATTGGGAAAAGTACCCCATTCACAATAGTCTCAAAAAATAAAAATGAAATACTTAGGAATCAATCTAAAAAAAAGTGGTAAAAGACCTATACAACTACAAAAAACTAAAGAAAGAAATTGAAGAAGACCTTAGACGACAGAAACATCTTTGATGTTCTTGGATAGGAAGAATTAATATCATCAAAATGGCCATTATACAGATTTAGTCCAATTCCAATTAAAATCCCAACAACATTCCTCATGGAAATAGGAAAAAAAAACAATTATGAAATTCATTTTCAAAAATAAGAGACCCAGAATAGCCCAAACAATCCTTAGCAAGAAGAATGAAGCAGGAGGCATCACAATACCAGACCTTAAACTATACTGCAGAGCTATAGTTAAAAAAAAAAAAACAGCATGGTATTGGCATCAAATAGACGTGTAGACCAGTGGTACAGAATAGAAGACACAGAGACCAACCCACATAAATACAGTTATCTCGTACTAGACAAAGGTGCAGAAAACATAAATTGGCAAAAAGATAGCCTCTTCAACAAATGGTGCTGGGAAAATTAGAAATCCTTATGCAGCAAATGAAATTAAACCACTATCTCTCACCATGCACAAAACTAAACTCAAAGTAGATCAAAGACCTAGGAATTAGATCAGAGACCCTACGCCTTATAGAGGAAAAAGTAGGCCCAAATCTTCATCATGTTGGATTAGGTCCTGAATTCCTTAACCAGATTCCTAAAGCACAAGAAATAAAATGAAGAATTAATAAATGGATGGATTCAAACTAAAAAGCTTCTTTTCAGCAAAGGAAACAATAAATAATGTGAAGAGAGAGCCCACAGAGTGGGAGAATATCTTTACTACATGCACCTCAGATAGAGTACTAATTTCCAGGATATATAAAGAACTCAAAAAACTTGTGTTATTTTAATAGTACAATAAGAACTCCTCGTCCATCTATAACATAGGTGATAACGTTCACATTTTGTACTTTAAAATAAAAAATTTATTCGGCACTCATTTTGTTTATTTGAATTTTACTTAAACTATCTTTTCTCTTGTTCTTGGGTTCTATTCTAATTTCCAATTCTAAATAATAGAAGAAATTTTTTCCAAAAGTCTATAAAGATAAAAAGTATGTTTCCTGTCCTTGAGTAAAGCTATCTTTGATTACATTTTGTTAAAGACTTGAAATTACTTGATTTTGGCTTTTTGCCCCTTAATGTGTAATTGAAGAAATACTTGCCTGTGTCCTTTACACTCAAGTCAACTGTTTTTAGAATGTATATGCCTATCTTCTAGGGGCATGTTTTATCTTCTCATTTCTTAAGCGGAATTCTGACGTTAATTAGAATAATTTTCCAAAATAGTGGAAGCATGTTAGTTAGTTGGTCAGAGGTATTGAGATGTAGCTGTTTATAGTCTTCAAACTCAATTATTGTTCAGAAAATACTAATCTTCTTTTGTCTTTTTCCTTTTCTAAAGGTGCTAGTGAGCGAGGATTCTGATAGTGATGGCATTGTGGCCCACTTTCCCGCCCACGAGAAGCCAGTGTGCTGTATGGCTTTTAATACAAGTGGTAAGTTTTTATGTTGCCATTTATTTCATGGGTTTCCAACCAAGTAGTTTGTAAATGGAAAATATAAAATAAAGAATATGACTTCTGCATGTGTCTGTGTATAGCAAAAATGTTAGTTGTGCTCAGTGATAATGAATGAATGAATTTATATACAACTTATAACCAATCTAAAATAATAGTTTCCCTCCCAGTAAAGTGATGATTAAATTGCAGTGGTAGGTAAACAGTTGTATTGAGCTGCATTGATTTTTTTTCCACATTTTTTATTGGTCCATTATAGTTGTACATAATGATTGGATTTTTGTTTCATATTCATATGTGAACACAATATAACAGTATAGTTTAGCCAATATCATACCCCAAAATTTCCCCCTTCCCTTCTCTTCTTCTACACCCTGTTCCCTTTCCTCTACTGGTTGCCCTTTGATTTTCATGAGATCTGCCCCAAGTTTCTTTTCCTTTTTTCCACATAGGAGAGAAAACATAGGAACCCTGACTTTCTAAGTTTGGCTTATTTTGCTTGATATAATGATCTCAAGTTTCATGCATTTTCCTGCAAATGACATAATTTCCTTTTTCTTTATGGCTGCATAGAAGTCCATTGTGTATATATACCACATTTTCTTTATCCATTTATCTGTTGGTGGACATCTAAGTTGGTTCCATAGTTGGCTTTTGTGAATTGTGCTGCTATTATACATGGGTATACATTACTTTAGTATGATGATTTTAATTCTTTTCTTTTTTATTTTAATCATGGTCTTGCTAAATTGCTTGCTACATTGCTACATTGCCGAGATTGGCTTTGAACTTGTAATCCTCTTGGCTCAGCCTCCTGGGTTGCTAGCTGTCATGAGTGGCATGTGTAATTAATAATTACCTGGAGGCGAATTGTCTTTAAATGCAAGTGTATGTTCAATCACAATAATCATCAAATATAATTAATTAATGCAAACAGTATTAGGTGTGCTGAAGTACCCCAACTAGCATATGATGCACACTAATCGAACACTATAGGTAAGTTACACTATCCTAGGGTAGTTAAGCACTACCAGCAATTCACACAATCCTAGGGCAACTAAACATTACAATTAATTCATATAATCCTAGGGCAACCACGAGCCCCAAAGTACCTCCGATGCCAAGTGACTTCTTTTAGCTAAAGAGCAGATGTCCTTGTCTGGTGGTTCTCTTTAGCCAATGGCTGGACCTTAGGGAATGGTGGAGCTGATCCAGGGACAGACGACAAGGTGGCCAGTCTCACTGATGTCCTTGGAGCAAGCCCCAAAATGTGGCAGGGCAAGCAGTTTTAAAGCAGTTCCAAGTTGGTGGTGTGGGCCAAGTTGGTGGTGTGGGCTGGTGATTGGTTACATCTAGTAAAAGCCAATGTCCATTGGTTATGTCCAGTGAAATAGTATAATTGCAACTGAGCCTTTCTTTGCACATGTGCATGGGCTGAGCCCCCCTATCAGTTGTAACCAGTAGGCCTGTTGTTAGGTGCCCCTCACTGCCCCTTTGTCGATTACATGGGCTGGGCCCCTTGCAGCGCTATCCATTATAGGCCTACAGTTAGGTGCCCCTTACAGCCCTTGATTGCATGGGCTGGGCTCCCTATCAATTGTAGGCCTATGGTTATGTGCCTTTTTCGGTCCCCATCATTGCAAGCAGGCATGACTAAGCAAGTCAGTGGCTGCTGTTCCTTATGGCCAGCAACCCAGTGAGTCCCAGGCATGTCAGGCATGTCCGTGGCATATGCTGCTTACACTAGCCATAACACCCAGCTTAATTCTTTAGGATAAATACTGAGGAGTAGTATAGCTGGATCATATGGTGGTTCCATGTCTAGTCTTTTGAGGAACCTTCAGACTGATTTTCATAGTGATTATACTAATTTACAATCTTACCAGTAGTGTAAAAGTGTTTCTTTTTCTCCACATCCTCTCCAGCATATATTATTGTCCTAATTCTTGATGACTGCCATTTTGACTGATGAGAGATGAAATCTTAGTGTGGTTTTGATTTGCATTTCCCTAATTGCTAAAGATATTGAACATTTTGTCATATAATTGTTGGCCCTATGTGTTTCTTCTTTTGAGAAGTGTCTGTTTAATTTCATTTGCCCAGTTATTAATTGAGTTGTATTTTTAGCATTAATTTTTTTGAGTTATTTATATATTCTAGATATTAATCCTCAGAAGAGTAGCTAGAAAAGATCTCCCGTTCTGTGGGTTCTCTCTTTACATTTCTAATTGTTTCCTTGAGTTGCATTGATTTTTGTATTATTATGAAAAAATCTTCAGTATTCTAAATTAGAATGTTAATGTATGTGAATGGAATTTTATTTGTAACCTGAAAGTTTTTTGTAACTTATAGCATGTTATGAGCTCATTTATTTTCCTGTTTAATTGTATATGCTCTTAGTTTTTCTGGTTTTCTTAAGGAATTTGATAAAGACTAGTATTATAGTACTATCTATGGAGTACTCTATTTTAAACTTTTCTTTTTCTTTAAACTTTTTATTATGAAAAGATTGAAAAATGAAGTAAAAAAAGTAGTATAACTGTCATACATGTAACACTGCCACCTAGACTCAACAGGTGTTCACATTCATGTTTCTTGTGTGTGTGTGTAAGCACAAGCACATGTGTTTTCCTGAAACTTCTGAACATGTCATATACATTGTAATATTTCATCCACTTCCATTTAATCATGCATTTCTTAAAATAAGGACTTTTCCCTATATAATCAATATTATAGACCAGAAGAATAACACTTTATATTGTTCCATAGACAATTCAGGATTTAAAGCTTCCCAAAAATATGTACTGTAACTTCTTCAAACCATGGTCTAAGGTTTGCCCTTTACATTATATGTCTCTTTAAATTCCTTTTTAAAAAAAAAAAATTTTTTTTTTTTTTTTTGGTGCCGGGGATTAAACTCAGGGGCACTCGACCACTGAGCCACATCCCCAGCCCTGTTTTGTGTTTTATGTAGAGACAGGGTCTTACTGAATTGTCTAGGGCCTTGCCATTGCTGAGGCTGGCTTTGAACTCACAATTCTTCTGTCTCAGCCTCCCAAAATGCTGGGATTACAAGCATGCACCACTGCACCTGGCTAAAAATATTTTTTAGTTGTCAATGGACCTTTATTTATTTATTTAAAATATTTTTTAGTTATACATAGACAGAGTGTCTTTATTTTGTTTATTATTATGTGGTGCTGAGGATCAAACCCAGTGCCTCACACATGCGAGGCAGGCGCTCTGCCACTGAGCCACAGCCTCAGCCCAGGACTTTTATTTTTTATTTATTTATGAGTGATGCTGAGAATTGAACCCAGTGCTTCACACATGCTAGGCAAGCACTCTACCACTGAGCCATAACCTCAGCCCCTTAAATTCCTTTTTATATAGGATGTACCTTATACCTTTTTCTTTTCCCTTTTTTTTGGTGGTGCTGGGGATTCAGCCCAGTACCTGGTGGATGCTAGCCAAGCAGTCTTTACCACTGAGTTATATCCCTAGCCCCTTTATTTTCTTTTTGCACTGTCCAAAAGTATTTGTGTTATTAAAAATCTGGATTTATCAGAGTTTTTCATTATAATGTTTTGAGAATTTCTGTGTTTCTACCATCTGGAAATTGGTCTAGAGAAGCTTAAAACTATTTAGTCTTGTTTATTTTTAAACTTTCTAAGAACTTCTATGTCCAACATTTTATCCCAATAGGAGACATATCAGGTTGTGTCCCTATTTGTGATGCTCTGTTTCATCATGTGTAAAAATTAGTGACCATCAAATGTCTACATAAATTTGAGATAGGGTTTTTTCTTGTGGAAATTGGCAAGTATTCTGTGGAGAGTTATTTTGACCTCAAGTCCAAAACTTTTAAATTAATACTTCTATTACATTGAAGGTTGAAAAATAATGTTTCTAATTCTATCATATTTCCTGCATTTATTTACTGCTACTCTTCTATAAAGAAAGAATTGCCTTATTAAGCAGGAATTAACCATAGGTCTCCAATATATTTACACTGACAAATTCCTAATTTTTTCTTTTTTATTAACTATCAGTTTTTTTAGTAAGCTTGGTAAGCAGTTGGTAATACATCCAGTGGTGAGAAATAAGGTATTTTTAAAATACTTTGTTTCTAAATAAATGATAAAATTACTCTTTTGCTTTCATGGCTGATACAGTATTTAAAAATTTATAGTCTTTTCAGATCTTATCCATTTGGTTGATGTATCTGGGGAGCCTACCATTTTTATCTTATCTTTCAGAAATGATCATATCACTTAAAATTGATGGGGAGGATTCTTTATTTCCCCCCTTTTTTATCTTTATAAATAAAGATTGATGGTAAGAGAGTAATATAGAACACTTTGAACAATCTTCCTTCTAATAATTCAATTAGTAGTTTTTGATGAAGAGAACAATTTTTGTAGTGATTGGTGATCAGTAGGATTGATTTAATTAATAAAAACAAAGATTTATTGAAATTCTCTGAATGTTGTGAGAATTAAATTAAGAATTTGAAGAAACACTCTGTTACATCATTCACAGCACTCCAGTTGGATTTATTTTTATAGTCATCCATTAGGTCAAATCTCCTTTGTATTAGTGTACATTTCAGATGCCACTTCAAGTGCTTTTGTCATTGGGATCTGTATTTTTCCTCTTCATGACTTTGTATTTATATAAAGAACATATTATTTAATGTAAAGAATTTCACAGTCATCTCTATCACTGTAAGTGATTTTCCATTAAAAATTGTTTCATTTTTTTGAAGTGCATGTTGCCATTTGGTGTTGACCTCCCATATTTGTGTTTATATAAGATTTTAAAAAATATAACTTTTCCATTTTCCTAGAGCACTAGGTTTATTAGTATGATGTGCTTTATTTTGTGATAATCATTGGTTTAAATGCTTCTTTCCTTTATAAACCTCTCTGTTCCTCCTAGTTAGGGATCAGGTGTCATTTATCTTTATACCTCTTGTGCCTTGCATGGATCTCAGTGTATTAAGAAAGTTATTGATATTGAATGTTTTAATTTGAATTCATTCCGAACTATGAATACTTGGTTCTCTGGTAGGATGGTATTCTCTGCTGTGAAAATAAAGGTAATAGATCAATTGATACTGAATTTTTCTCCTCCACACCTCAGTTTTCTATTGATATTTTGATGAAAGTATCCTAGAGCTATTTTGGACTTGTTTATTTGAGATAGTTCATAGTGTCTAGAGTTTTCTAATATTGATTATACATAATTGTTTAATACAAAAATTTGTGAATTTTATTAATGTCATTGGACATACCCTCAAAAGAGGCTACTGACCCATAGATGCCTGTTAATTGAGTTAATACATGGTAATTTAAAAAAACAGCCATTTTCCCACTGAGTATTAGCTGTACCTTTGAGCTTACAAGCAACAAAAATAATGAATATTTTCATATAATTTCACTTTGGTTATGAAACTATCAGAATATTGAATATGCTTCAAAATTATTGTAGAACCTATATATATATATATATGTCATTATGAACACACACACATACGTACATACATACACATATCTATTTTGTTTGTGGTACTGAGGATGGAGCCCAGAGCCTCCCACGTGCCAGACAGGCTAGCTACATCCCCAACCCTATAAATTTTTTTAATTTTTTGGTACTGGAGATTGAACTCAGGGGTACTTGACTACTGAGCCACATCCCCAGCCCTATTTTGTGTTTTATTTAGAGACAGGGTCTCACTGAGTTGCTTAGTGCCTTGTTATTGCTGAGGCTGGCTTTGAACTCACAATTCTCCTGTCTCAGCCTCCCAACCTTATAAATTTTTAACATCTTAAGTAGATTGTCTTTTAAATAAATATTATTTTGAGAAAGTTGACCTTAGTTTTCATATATTGTCAAAGTAGTCTGTGGTAGTGAAATGGTTAAAATTACCCCATCATGTTGAAGCTTGCCAGGTGCGCGCACCTGTAATCCTAGTGGCTCAAGAGGCTGAGGCAGGAGGATGGAGAGTTCAAAGCCAGCCTCAGCAAAAGTAAGATACTAAGCAATTTGGTGAGACCCTGTCTCTAAATAAAAAATACAAAAATAGGGCTGGGAATGTGACTCAGTGGTCAAGTGCTCCTCAGTTCAATCCTCGGTACCCCACACCCCCCAAAAAGTGTTGAAGCTTGAGTTGGGTGTGGTGATGCATGCCTGTAATCCTAGCTACTATGAAGGAGAACTGCAAGCTTGTGACCAACATGGGCAGTTTACCAGGACCCTGCCTCCAAATTTTAAAAAATTGAAGAGCTAATAATGTAGCGCAGTGGTAGAGAGCCCCTGGGTTCAATCCCCACTACCAAAAAACAAAAAAAGTGTTGAAGCTTGATATGGTTTCACCTATTTCAGCTGAACACATCGAAAGGCAGGTCTTTGCCAAGTTTCTATTTACATTGCCTGCCTAGGACTTGGTAATTCAGTTAATACAAGACAATTCTGATATTTGCAACCTGCTGGTGAGATATAAATATGTAAATAGGGCCTTAAGGAAGGAGAATCCTAAGTGCAAAATGGGCAAAGTACTAGTAGATAAATAAATACGAACCTGGTTTTGGGGAAAGTTCTTCAAAAGGAAATTAGTGCTAAGTTCTAACCTAAAAGATGATTAACTAGGAAATAATTATTCTGTGCCTTTATACAAGTAAGTACTAGTTGAATGAGTGAGGAAGAGAAAACGGGGTACATTTGAAATATAAAGCACATTCCATACAATGAACTCATGCATTTGTTACATAGGAGATAGGTTTTTCAATGTGTTTCTGCAACATTTTAGTTTTGTGAATTAAACATCGGCGGTAAGTGGAGGGTTTATAAATCAGAAGTCACACAGTTGCTTTCATAATGTTTAATAGGAGCTAATAAGTAGAGGATTTTATTTAGTTGTTTGCAGTGCATCTGAATTGTGTTTAGCTTTGAGTATTTTTTTTTTGTACTGGGGATTGAACTCGGGGATACTCAACCACTGAGCCACATCCCCAGCCCTCTTTGGTGTTTTTTTATGTAGAGACAGGGTCTCACTGAGTTGCTTAGCAACTTGCCATTGCTAAGGCTGGCTTTGAACTCATGATTCTCCTGTCTCAGCCTCCCAAAGTGCTGGGATTACAGGCGTGTGCCATCGCACCTGGCTTAGCTTTGAGTATTTTTGCTGTTCAAAATAGTGAACTGGTATTGCTTGATTAGGAGCAAGGGTATAGAATATATTCAATTATCAATTATTTGGAATCTTAAGGTTTTTTTCTTTTTTTTTTTTTTAAGCAAGTGTTATACCTAGTTTCTCACAAAGAGCCACAGGATTTTGTCACGATTCCTCTTAGATCTTATCACTAATTGGCATCTTATTTTTCTTATTTCTCATCCCCTTTGTTTCCTTTCTTAGATTGAGATACATGTTCATAGATGGTATTTCTTAGCAAGGAGGCCATGTTGCCTATTACAAATGCATGGACATCTCAGTGTGGGGGTTTTTGTCCATTACAATTTTAAAAATATTTTTGAGAAGGTGATATATTTTGTGTCGCTTTCCATTTAAGTTCTCTCCTATAAATTTACAGAGGTGATCAAGGAATGTGATGTTATAAAATGATGTATTTTTGATCATTGACTGCATTATATTTATTATATAAAGTCCTAAACTTTTATTAATTGATGTTTTGTACAAAGGTATGCAATTTAAGTTGGCCTTAATACTTACAGATTTTTACTTTAATTTGGATAATTTGAAATGTAGCTTATAGATCTTCTAGTAACATAGTCTAGTACTATATATGTTTCTAAATGTTTATACCAACATGTTTCAATTATGCTAACCCTCTAATAATTCTCAATATTTACATTAGTAAATGGTATTTTCATGGGGTATGTGATGTGGTAATAACAACAATAGTGCTTGTTAGAATGTTCTTTATGGACGTTTATATAAACAAAAAAAGTTGATTGTTTTATTTTTTAATTAATTTTATTTTTACACAAATGGATGTTTTTGTTTTAAATGCTGACATTTTTTAAGCCAGTTTACCACTATGTACTACTGTTATACTAAAGAATATAGTAAAGATACATTTACTGTATTTTTAAAAAGAGACGTATTTTTAGAAGACGTTGTTATAAATAATGTCCTGGACAACAAAATCAGGGACAGACTATACCTGTGGCCACCTTCTGGAAAATGTTAAAAATACTATAAAATGTACAAATGGATTAACACTGCAAAATGAAGTAAGGAGAAAATGCAGATTGGTTGGTGGCATGCAGTTCTGTCTTGTATAGGATCTATTCAGAAAAGAAATTAAGGGATGCCATTAAAGGAAGTTGTGAAACTTGTAGCTCAGCAGCTGTATTCAGTTTGTTTTTCAATTTCTCATTCCCATTCTTGTTTATTAGCTGTGACTCTGAGCTCAGAATTAAAACAAACATTTTAATGGTGGTATTTATGATTCATTTAAAAGTACCAGATTGTCCCCCTTAGATCTTGGTAGATTCAGTATGGGTGGTGTAAATCTGTTACTTTCAATTATTTAGGGAGAAAATGAGTAATATTTTCTTGAGAACTTTTTTTTTTTGTTGAAGTACTGAACTTTATTTTTTGGAGAAGTTTTAGGTTTATAGAAAAATTGAACAAAAAGTACAGTTTCTATTTAACTTCCATATAACTGCTTTCCCCACACATGTACAATTTTCTCATCATCAACATCTTGCACCACAGTGGAACTTTTGTTAAAACAGTGGATATAAAGCTACCTCAGCACATCATTATTTCACGCTATCCACAGTTAGAGTTCACTCATGGTGTGGTCTTGACAAATATATAATGACATATATCTACTATTGTAATATTATGCATTAGTTGCACTGAGTTGGTTAGCGCCTCGCCATTGCTGACGCTGGCTTTGAACTCGTGATCCTCCTGTCTCTGCCTCCTGAGCTGCTGGGATTACCAGTGTGTGCCACCGCACCTGGCTTAGCCATTATTTCTTAAAACATTCTTTTTACTTTTTTGTCTGTCTTTTCCTTATGGGACTCCACTTCCTTGTGGATTGGCGTACCCTTCCTAATGTCCACAGGTCTCAGATGCTCAGTTCATTTTTCTTCATTCTTTTTTTCTTTCCTCAATTTGGATTATCTAACCTGACTTGTCCTCAGGTGGAGTGATTCTTTCCTGTGTTGCTTTAATTCTGCTATTTGAGGCCTTTTAGAGAATTTTTTCATTTTGTTTATTATGCTTTTCAACTGTAGAATTTGTTTCTTTTTTATAACATATCATTATCAATACTCTTTACTTGATGAGATGTTTTCTCATGTTTACTTTTAATGGTTTAGACATGTTTTCTCTGAATCTTTTCCAGAATTTGATATTCTTGCTATTTTTAAATTTTATGTCATTCTCCATATAGGTTACATATATGTATAAGTGTGTGTGTATGCGTGTGTATATATAAGTGTGTGTATATGAATGATTTGAAAATATTTTCTTCCAGTGATAAATTTGTCTTTTTGTCCTCTTACCTAGGTTTTTCTCATAAACAAAATTATCTTAACTGTTTGCTAAATCCAATTTATTATTTTTTTTATGGATCATGTTTTTGTTGTACAGACTAAAAAATGTTCAACAATCTGGGGCCTGAAGATTTTATCCTATGTCATCTTCTCATAGTTTTAGAGTTTACATTAAAATCTGTCATCCATTTTGAGTTGTCAGTCATGTCAGGTTGGGTTGTGGTTCCTTTTCTCCCCCATGGATATGTGATTGTCACTGAATCATTTTTTCAAGATAGTCATTCCCCTATTGAATTTTTCTTGCTCTTTTCACCAAAAGTGACATATTTATGAGCTGTTTTTGGATTTTCTTATAAAAGTGAATTATTTTTTCTCTTTGTTTGATCTTTTAGTTATACATGACAGTAGAATGTATTTTGACATATCATACATACATGGAGTATAACTTCCCATTCTTATGGTTGTACATGATGTGGAGTTACACTGGTCGTGTATTCATATATAAACAGGAAAGTTATGTGATTCATTCTACTGTTTCTTATTCACATCACCTCTCCCTTCCATTCAAAAAGTGAATTCTTTAAGCTTTCTTTTTCTGTCTGGGAATATCTGTGTTTTGCCTGTAATTTTGAAGATTATTTTCACTAGATATGATATTTTAGTTTGATAGTTTGTGTTTTTTCCCCCTTTGGCAACTATCAACTCACTTTGTTCCAAGATATTTTGGTATTACTAAACTCGAACCAGTTGGTTAGTTGGGTGCCAACTTGCATAATTTTGGGGTCTGCATTATAATCAGTGGTGTTTTATTGGAGCCATTGAAAGTATTTTTAAAAAGTGTACTGTGTAGGCTGGGGTTGTGGCTCAGTGGTAGAGTGCTCTCCTTATTGCTCTGAGTATATTGTTCAAATCTGTTATAGCCTGGTGCCATTTACTGTTTCAACCTGGTTTCCCACATTTTCCTCCCAATATCTAGCCTGTGTGTGTGTGTGTGTGTATTGAATAAAACTGATTCATTTCTAAATTGTAGTTTTAATAAGAATTGTCTCCCTCTCTGAATTATGAGGGTGATCCATGATGATAAATTAAATTAACTGCAGATGTATATATCACAGATAATTAAGATTGGAATATGTAATAGATATTAATATAAAATATCTTGTGGAAACCATTTTATTTGATAAGCAAGAATAATAGTTTGGACATCACAAAAGAGAAGTACTCTTTATTACATTGGAAATTGAAAAAAGAGAAAGAAATCTTCAATTCTTGGCAATAAGCTTGACATTTTTAAAACAGACCTGGATATCTTTAATTCATTAAATTATTGATCTGCTTTCCAGAGGCGTTACTTCTGCCAGCTGAGCTCCTAAAAGCTGCCCCTTCTTGTCAGGGAAATTGCTTTTCCGTCCATTAATAAGAGCAAAATGAATGTTGATTCTTAAGTAAAACAGATTAAACATGTACCTCTTTGGATGCTTGACTGCATATTTAACAGAACTGAAATTCCTCTGGTTACTTAAATGCCGCGTAGTTAAAAGTTATAATGGTTTGGGGTTAATTGTTAAAGAAGTTTAAATTGTAGATTTTTTTTCATAAAAGGTGTTCCCATTGTTTGCAACAAGGCATAAAAATACCTCGTCTTGATTTTTGTTAACATCTGTAATACCTCACAGGTTTGTAGAGTAATGTGTCTTGAGAGTTTTCATCTGATGGCTTCTGGTTTGTTACTACCAGCCACCAATACTGTATCATTAATGCAAAGGCAGCTTTGAGAATTTTTTGCCCTTTTTTTCCTTAGAAGGAGATGTTTCCATTCTAGGTCTGTATTTGCTCCCTAGTTTCATCATCTTGTGCAGTGGTTCTTTTATTTGTTTAATGGATTATTCCCAGAAGAATTAGTTTTCTTTGCTCTGTGTTCACTGTGGCACTGTAATTAAAATACAATTAGAAGAAAATGTATAGGATGACTTACCTTTAGACATAGTAGGTACGGTGTATTGGGCTTAAGATACTCTTTGGATTTCCACCATGTTTTAATTTCTTTAAAAAACAATAACAACAAAAGGATAAAGTTTCACCATAATGGAATGAAGTAATAAAATATAAATACAAAAATGAGAGCTCACAGAAGCAAAAATATGTAAGTTCCATGAAAGTCCTAGTGTATCCATGGGTCCTCAATTTCCACCAGTAAGCGAGGAACCCTGCCCTTTCCTCACCACCATCACCACTGCACTCCTACTTGTTTGAGCAGATGTGTTCAATTAATACTCAATGAATTGGTGAAATATGTGAATGCATATATTGGAATACTATGTAGAACTGTGAAGTAAATATAATATATATATACACTTAAGTGTGTTATATCTGTTGTAGATAGTGATGTTATCATAGATGTGTATATAATAATATAGCTATATTATCACACACATATGTATATACACACACAATAATATAGCTATCTAAAACAGATATGATGTAAATACTTAAATAAATACAAGCCTAGTACTGCATTTTCAAAAAAGTGCAGAAGCATAAATGTGGCCAAGCACATACATGCAGAAAAGCCAAGGCCTGTTCTGACTTCCATTTACCAGTACAGCCTTACTGGTTGTGAAAATACCGAAGGTTGAATATGTGTCACTTGACCTGGCTGCTTTATGATGCCCCTGCCCTTGTTTAGCATGAGGCTTTTTTCACTGTTCTCATTCAGATTGGTTACTTTCCTTGTTGAACAGTAAATATTTTGAACATTACTCTGAAAACAGTCCAAATATTTCTCAAGGATACATACATTTCAAGGGAAATTTATTATGTACAATAGGGTGGGTACCTAGGTGGGAAAAAGTGAGAGGTGTCTAGTAGGAGCAGAGATAGAAGACCACACTGTAAATATGAAAACAGTAAGAGAAAGAGGCTCATTAACAAGATGAAATGAAAAGCATGATTAATTCTTCTACACATCTGAAGCCTAAAAAGGATGATATCTAGAATGCTAAGAAAGTGGAAGTTATATATATTAATTAGAATTCAGAATTAAGAATAATCTTAAAGTTCTAGAAGTATAAAGAAATCATTAAAAATGAACTAATATCATTATTTTTCCTTCTGTTGATTTTTTTCTAAGATTTAGTTGTGTATAAAATGCTTGCCCACCCAGTGATTTTTTTTTCATACATTGTTCTTATATTCTTTTTTTGTTTTAGTTATTTGTTTTGCAGTTCTGGGAATTGAACCTAGGGTCTCACACATGCTAGACAACATTGAGCTATATCCCCAGACTTTTTAAAATTTTATTTTGAGACAGGGTGTCACTAAGTTGCTGAGGTTGGTCTTGAACTTGCAATCCTCTTGCCTTGGCCTTTCTAGTAGCTGGGATTAAAGGTGTGCCCCCTGTGCCTGGCTATTCTTTTATTCTTAAATATACTCTTTCTGAAACTTACTCATATAATCATGCATTGATAATGTTCATGTAAGTAATCAAAGTTAGTATCTAGAGACTTGTGTTAATTTGCTAATATTTCACACTTTTGCTCATATACAAAAAATGTGTTGCCAGGTGTGGTGGTGCATGTCTATAATCCCAGCAGCTTGAGAGGCTGAGGCAGGAGGATCGCAAGTTTGAAGCCAGCCTCAGCAACAGCGAGGCTCTAAACAACTCAGTGAGACCCTGTCTCTAAATAAAGCACAAAATAATGCTGAGGATGTGGCTCAGTGGTTAAGTGCCTCTGAATTCAATTCCTGGTACCCTCACCCCCAAAAAGTGTTAACTGAGATACAAATTGGAATAGAATACATGTTAAGTATTTTTGAAACTTTGTCTTTTATTTAATCATAATTGGCTACCTAGTTTCTGAACTCCTAGGGCAAAACCCTGGTTCATTTTTGTTATCTTTTCCTGTATATACCTATGGAATGCATGGTTCTTGGTGTTTTTCCCACCCATTTGTCCAGGGGCCATGTTGGAGATGCATCAACCTGTTTTTTGTTTTTTTGCCCTTTACAGTATATTTGTCTCTTTTATCATCCCCCCCCCCCATTCTCTCTGCTGTTTTGAGTTGTCATTCATTCTTCCCTCCATGGGAGTGCAGTGGCTGTTTCAGTGTTTTAACTTTTTAACTGATCTGCTTAGCATCATGTCTTTTCCCTTTCTTTATTCACTCTATGTGAAACCATCAAGTTTATCTTGTGCCTCACCTGTATTTTTGTTTTTGCTTATTTTTATCAAAGTGTAGTTTACATAATATATATTGCAAAGATTTTAAGTGTATAACTTGGTGAATTTACACACACACACACACACACACACACACACACACACACTCTTGGTATGCAACATCCAGGAAGTTTAAAATATCTATTTCACATGTTTCTGGAAATTTACTTTGCCAATAACATTTTTTATTTCTACTGCTAAAAAAATTTGCACAAAACCACATGGTATGCATTGTATCTCCTTGTGTATTTGTTTCCTTTATTGTGCTGTTCTTGGCATTTTGCTTTATTGTCCATTCTGTGTATCAAATTCCTATAAATATGTATTCAAAGTGTGCTTTAATGTGAACTTTGAGCAGTTATCTGTGACATTAATTTTTGATTAATTTAGTGTATTTTTCTGTATATAAATTTTCCTTGAGGTCAGTTATGTCTAATATTGCCGTGTAAATACCTATAGAGCTTGTATACCTAGCATTGTGTTGATACACACACACACACACATATATAAAACATAAGCACTTTTATCTTTAGATTTCTAAATTTATATTTCCTACTCTGGATTTCAGTTATCACATCTGTTCACTGATATTAAGCATGTTGTTTCTAAGATTCTTTTAAGATATCAAATTAAGAAAGTTTATCACTTGTTGTTTTCCTGAGTAAAGTTATGAGTCAAATTAATCTTTCCCAACCATACTTTCTTATCTTACCAATTCTCCTTCTTTATCTAAGTAATTTAACATTTTTGCAACTTTTATCATTGTTGGGAGCCTCCACCTTATTATGTGAGAACAAGAAAAAAAGTCATTAAATTATGAAAGTAAAGCATATTTTCATAAAAAATATTTCATCACTTTCATGCCATGCCATGCTACTAATGTTTTGTGTATTATTATTTACTAATGGCTAAATTTTTTTAAAGTGAATGTTTAAACCAAAAGTAATTAATGCGAGCTAATTCTACATTTATATGGAATTTCAAAGGATCTAAAAGTAGCCAAATCAATCTTGAAAAAGATGAGTAAATTTTGAAGACTTTCACTACCTGTATTTCTGACTCAATCTAAAGCTACAAGAATCAAGACTTTTTTGGAGTTTAAATATAGGTAGATCAATACAATGAAACAGAATACAGAAATCGATCAGACTTAGTTATTTGATTTTTTGAGAAAAGTGTCAAGGAATTCGGTAGGGCAAGTGTTATATTCCCAGCAAGTGGTACTGGAAAAACTGGGATGTAATTTTGGGGAAAAAAATGAACCTTTACTCAACAACACACACACGTATTAATTCAAAAT
This sequence comes from Xerus rutilus, assembly GCA_028644305.1. Lineage (NCBI taxonomy): Eukaryota > Metazoa > Chordata > Mammalia > Rodentia > Sciuridae > Xerus > Xerus rutilus. The sequence continues at coordinate 32,331,105 of CM053402.1, read as the reverse complement.
GGACAATCAATGTAATATAAAAATCTAAAATATAAAACTTAAAAAAGAAATCAGGATTATATTCTTAAGACATTGAAACACAGAAACATTTCTTAGGACACTAAAACCACATCATAAAATTATTCTTCATCAAAATTAAAAGTCTTGCTGGGCATGGTAGGCCACACTTATAATCCCAGTGGCTCAGAAAGGAAGATGGCAAGTTCAAAGCCAGCCTCAGGAAAAAGTGAGGCTGCTAAGTGAGATCCTGTCTCTAATAAAATACCAAATAGGGCTGGGGATGCTGCTTAGTGATCGAGTGCCCCTGAGTTCAGTCCCCAGTATCCCACCCTCCACAAAAAAAAAAAAAAAAAAAAAGGTTAAATCTTTCACTGGGCCTGGTGGCACATACATGTAAATCTCAGCTACTTGGGAGGCTGAGGCAAGAGAATCAGAAGTTTGAGACCAGCCCAGGCAACTTAGGGATACTGTCTCAAAATTAAAAAAACAGGGTGGGGTTGTAGCTCAGTGGTAGAGTGCTTGCCTAGCAAATGTGAGGGTTTGCGCCTCAGCACCACATATAAATAAACAAAATAAAAGCCCATCAACAACTGAAAAAAAAAAAAAAAACAGAGGGGAGGGGTGCTGCTAGAACAACCCTGGGTTTAATCTCCAGCACTGCCAATAATAAATATTTTTAAAAAATATTTTGTTTTAGTTGTCAATGGACTTTATTTGTTTATATGTGGTGCAGAGAATCAAACCCAGTGCCTTAGACATGCTAGGCAAGCACTCTACCATTGAGCCAGAATCCCAGCCCATAAATACATTTTGGATAGGTATGTAAAATTAAATCCAACTAAAAATGTACAAAAGATTTGAACAGTCATATCACAGATGATATTCATATAGCCAGTAAGCACATGTAAAACTTATCAGCATCTCTGATCACCAAGGAATATGGCAAATTAAAACCATGAGAAATTACGAAGTACCCTTTGAAAGACTGAAATTTAAAAAGACAGGCAATATCAAATGTTGGTGAGGGTTTGAAAACTGTGTGACTATAAGATGATATAACTACATTGGGAAGTAGTTTGGGTAGTTTCTAGTTTCAAATTTCCTTTTTTTTTTTTTTTTGGTAGTGGTTGGTGGTAGATACAGAGGATTGAACCCAGGACTCTGCACCTGCTAGGTACACACTCTGCCACTGAGCTGCATGCATCTCCACCCTTAAAAAAATTTTTTCTTGAGTCAGGGTTTTGCCAGGCTAATCTTGAATTTGGAACCCTCTTGGTTCAGCTTTTGAATAGCTGGGATTACAGTTGTACATTGGCACGCCTGGTTTTAAAAAAAAATCTTAATTATAGTGGTAGGTACATAAGTTGTCTATACTTGTTAGAGTCATCAAAGTGAATATTTAAAATGAATGCATTGATTGTATATTTTGACATATGAGAAAAAATATACTGAATCACTTAGGAAGAACACACATAAACATATACCACTTTCCTAAATATCTATTTCATAAATAATCTATTGGAAATGATGAATAATACTTCATATTAAAATCCATTGGATATGGCCAAAGATGTCTTCTTTAACACAACAATTTCACTATTCAAAGTGAAATAAAAGAATTTAAGTAAAAATATTAAGACACTTAATTTCTAATTGCTAAAAATTCAGAGGATGCATATAAGTTGATGAAGTACATGAGTAAGAAAAGTGTCACTGATTTAGACTTTTCTGCATGGAACATATGAGGCAATATTACCTACTTTGTTTTCATTTATATTAGTTATGGACATATAGAACTTTAGGAACGGATCAAATAAATCGTCTGTGTTTTATATGGTAGTGTTTACTTCATTGCCTTTTACAGGATACTATGTAGCATGATTTATAAAGATTTATTGTGGGGTCTTGTGGTGTAGCTCAGTAGTAAAACTCTGGTGTAACCTTGGTATAATATGCACAATGTCCTGGTGTGATCCTCAGCACTGGGGGAAAAATAAAGATAGAATAACAATAATAAAACAATGTAAAATCACAAAGATTTTACTATATTCTGAGCCCTGTAAGTGGAAAGAACACATTGATGAATTTGATTATTGGCATTTTTGAGCAGCCGAAGAAATGTGCTGCTCTAAGCTTCTTAAAAAATTGATGCTTTGTATATGGACATTGAAACCATTATTTTTAAGCATTCTTATTCAATTGGAAAGTTTTATTAGACTTTTATAAGCTATAATATTATTAGAGTTTTATGTAACCTGAGTGGGTTAGAGATTTCTGTTGGTACAAAGATTCTTGTATTTAGGTTTACAAATTTGGCTTTAAACTTTTACAAATAATCTGTCAGTTTGCATGTATAAAAGTATTGATCAGAATGTACACTACAAGTAATTTTGCTAAAATATGCAATTTTTTTTATGAGTGATACAGTCTGAATTCCTGTAAATATTTGTTTGACCCAGCATATTAGTGTTTATGTCTCTTTTTGGAAGAGAGTGTGAATAACTGGTAATTTGTCTTCCAATTCACATGTGGGCACATGATAAAGAACCATACAATTAGATAGGTGTTATAAATAGGATATGAGAAAAAAGACAAACCTACTCATGTTTCCAAGATTTTATAGCATATTCCCAGTGCAGCTTTGCTACTCTTTAATTTTGCTTTTTGGTCTAACCAGCTGACGCCCAGTTGAAAAGACTTATGTTCTTATGAGGCCACAAAAGACTTAATGTTCATTCTCCAGCTACCTCAGATTTGGGAGAACGCTGTGTACCATCATCAGCTCTAGTCTCCACCCTCTGACACTAATGCTCATCTATCAAACCTGAGGTTGAGAGCGAGGGAGAGGAAGCTTCCAGATAAACATACAGCAGTGCCTAAACAGCTAATCATTCTAGGCTTCCGCTTCCAGGCCCTATAATTAGAAGTCCTTCTTTTCCTTGTATTCCCAGATGACGCAAATGCTTTTTGTGGCTTGGCACCTCATTTGGGGTGTGGGTTTAGTTTATGGCCAGGCCAGAGTCTGGTTTAGTCTTCTGATGCTGCATAAATAGGTCTCAAGCCACAGTCTACTCTGTATGAATTTTTCCTTTTATGTATATTTGCTTTTTAACTTGTTTTCTAGAAAAAAAAAAAAGCTTACCATTTCCTCAACAGAATGTGTGCAAAAGAGGAAATTGTAAATTAGAAGAAAGCACATGAATGTGCAGCTCTGTACTAGCTATTTCTTCCTTTTCTCTCTGCTTTGATTTTTTATATTATTTTAAACCTCTTGTAAAAAACGTAAAACTCATTAGTGGATTACAGAAACCACATTTATTATTGAGTAGTGGAAATAGAAAATACTTGAGATATGATGACAATAGATAAAATTTTTCATTGGACTCTTTACTGAAAATTTGACTTGGTTTTACTTAGTAACCACTAGGCAGAGACAAATGTCTGTTGAAAAACCCAGGAGTATATTGACAAGTGGGTATGATTATATAAAACAATAGTAGACTTGATTTGATAAATCAGGCCTTATATTTGAATGCTCATTCTGAATAAAATGTTAATATGACTTTAAAAAGTATAGCAAAGCTTGTCCATATTATATAAGGAATATATATGTATCAAATCCTAGTTCATCTTATTCTGTCAGAATGATCTTTGTATTAAATTGTCTGTCAGATGAAGAAAATAATTTTTTGTGTGTGAGGAGGTAGAGTCAGAAGACAGTAGAATTGTTATAAATCACTCAGCAAAAAAAGGAGGGATGGGAAAATACTGTCAAAAAAGAAAAAATGATTTGTTTGAATAAAAATAATAGAAGAATATAAAGTGTGTCAGTGACCAAATGACCATAACTTGGTGCATAATTATTAAATAAATCATTAAATATGTTACAGTTGACAGGGTATTAAATTAAGGGTAGTAAATAATACTTATTACCAAGGTGTTCTCTTTGAAATAACCAGAAAAGTGTCATCTGATATTTTACTCTAGTAACTAGAGTCATACCTTAGTCATGGAAATAGCAAGCTCAATATATTTCATCTTTTCATTAAATGACTACTTTATCTCCTCACATATTCTTAATATTCTTTTTTTGGGGGGGATATCACGGATTGAACTCAGGGGCTCTCAATCACTGAACCACATCCCTAGCTGTATTTTGTCAGGGTCTCACTGAATTGCTTAGTACCTTGTTTTTGCTGAGGATGGCTTTGAATTCTGGATCTTCCTACCTCAGCCTCCTGAGCCACTGGGATTACAGGCATGCGCCACCATGCCTGGCTATTCTTAATATTTTTTCATGCCTTTTTTTCTCAACAAGAAAAGTTTTGAAAGTTAACTAATATGACTCCATTTCTTGAACATCTGACTAAGCTAATAAACCATCCTTCTTATAGAAAACAGTTATAAAACCTGCACAAAAAACCAAAGGAACAAGCCAGGTGCGGTGGCGCAAGCCTGTAATCCCAGCACTTAGGGAGGCTGAGACAGGAGAATCGTGAGTTCAAAGCCAGCCTCAGCAACGGTGAGGTGCTAAGCAACTCAGTGAGACCCTGCCTCTACATAAAAACACAAAATAGGGCTAGGGATGTGGCTCAGTGGTCGAGTGCCCCTGAGTTCAATCTCTAGTACCAAAAAAAAAAAAAAAAAAAAAAACCCAAAGGAACAGACATATAAAGTTAGGTATGTGTAGTATAATCTCTGGAACAACCCATTAATATGTAACCTAAAGATCTATAGCCCCCAAGCTCATTGGCAATTAAAAAATGGATATTAAAGATGATTGAATGGTGAACTTAGTTTCTACTCTACCAATAGGTATACTAAATGCAAATGATCTAAAAATATCAAATGAAAGTTAGACTGGATTTAAAAAGAGAGACTGCATTTATCTACTATTTAACTCATTTGATTATTTTTTAAAAATCTGGATCAACTTTTTATTTGTTCTTTTTAGATATACATGACAGTAGAGTATATTTTGACATATTATGCATACGTGGAATATAATTATTCTAATTAGGATCCCATTCTTGTGGTTGTACATGATGTGGAGTTTCACCAGTGGTATATTCATATGTAAACATAGGAAAGTTATATCCAATTCATTCCACTGTCTTTCTTATTGCTATCCCCCTGTCCCTTCCCTTCATTCCCCTTTCTCTAATCTACTGAACTTCTGCTCTTTTTTTTTTAAATATATTTTTTTGGTTGTAGATGGACACAATATCTTTATTTTATTTATTTTTATGTGGTGCTGAGGATCGAACCCAGTGCCTCACACATGCAAGGCAAGTGCTCTACCACTGAGCCACAATCCCAGCCCCTGAACTTCTGTTCTTTACCTCCTCCTCCCATTATGTGTTAGTATCCACATATCAGAGAGAACATTTGACCTTTGATTTTTTGAGATTGGCTTATTTCACTTAGCGTGATAGTCTCTAGATTATTCATTTACTGGCAAAAGTCATAAAGTCATTCTTTTTTATGGCTAAGCAATATTCCATTGTGTATACATACCACAATTTCTTTATCCATTCTTCTGTTGAAGGGCATCTAGGTTGGTTCCAGAGCTTAGCTACTATGAGTTGATCTGCTGTAAACATTGATGTGGCTGTGTCACTATAGTATGCTGATTTTAAATCCTTAGGATATATACCAAGGAGTGGTATAACCCAGTCAGATGGTTCCATTCTTAGTTTTTTGAGGAGACTTTACACTGCTTTCCAGAGTAGTTGTACCAGTTTGCAGTCCCACCAGCAGTGTACAGATATACCACTTTTCCCAAATTCTTGCCAACATTTATTGTTGCTTGTATTCTTGATTATTGCCATTCTAACTGGAGTGAGATGAAATCTCAGTGTAGTTTTTTTTTTTACTATTTTTTAAAAAATTATTCTTATTAGTTATACATGACAGTAGAGTGTATTTTGACACATTGTACACAAATGGAGTACAACTTCGCATTCCTCTGGCTGTACTTGGTGAAGAGTTACACCGATTAAGTTTTCATACATGTATACAGGGTAATAATGTCTGTCTCATTCCACCATCCTTCCCACCTTCTTCCCCCCGACTCCCCTCTGCCCAATCTAAAGTTCCTCCATTCTCCCCCCCCCCCCATTATGGATCAGCATCTGCTGATCAGAGAAAACATTTGACTTTTGGTTTTTTGGGTTTGGCTTATTTTGCTTAGCATGATATTCTCCACTTCTGTTCGTTTACCTGTAAATGCCATAATTTTATTCTTTAAAGCTGAGTAATATTCCATTGTGTATATATACCACATTTTCTTTATTTATTCATCTGTTGAAGGGCTTCTAGGTTGGTTCCACAGTTTAGCTATTGTGAATTGAGCTGCTATAAGCATTAATGTGGCTGTGTCACTGTAGTATGATGCTTTTAAGTACTTTGGGTATAAGCCAAGGAGTGGGATAGCTAGGTCAAATGGTGGTTCCACTCCAGGTTTTCTGAGGAATCTCCGTACTGCTTTCCAGAGTGGTTGCACCAATTTGTAGTTCCACCAGCAATGTATGAGTGTACCTTTCCTCTTCCCCAACATGTTCACCAACGCTTATTATTGCTTCTATTTTTGATAATTGCCATTCTTGTTTTCTTTTTTCTTCTTTTTCTGGTACTGGGGATTGAATTCAGGGGCACTCGACCACTGAGCCACATTCCCAGCCCTATTTTGTATTTTATTTAGAGGCAAGGTCTCACTGAGTTGCTTAGTGCCTCACTTTTGCTGAGGCTGGCATTGAACTCACGATCCTCCTGTCTAAGCCTCCTGAGCCGCTGGGATTATAGGCAATAATTGCAATTCTTACTGGAGATGAAATCTTTTTTTTTTTTTAAGAAACATTTTTTTAAATTTTTTTTTTAGTTGTAGATGGACACAATGTCTTTATTTTATTGCTTTGTATGTGGTGCTGAGGATCGAACCCAGGGCCTCACGCATGCGAGGCAAGTGCTCTACCGCTGAGCTACAATCCCAGCCCCTGGAGATGAAATCTTAAGAGCAGTTTTGATTTGCATTTCTCTGATTGCTAGAGATGTTGAACATTTTTTCATATGTCTTTTGATTGATTGTATATCTTCATCTGTGAAGTTTGTGTTCAGCTCTTTGGCCCATTTATTGACTGGGTTATTAGTTTTTTTGGTGATAAGTTTTTTGAGTTCTTTATATATCCTGGAGATGAGTGCTCTGTTGGATGTGTGTGTGGCAAAGGTTTGTTCCCAGAATGTCGGCTCTCTGTTCACTTCATTGATTATTTCTTTTGCTGAGAAGAAGCTTTTTAGTTTGAATCCATCCCATTTGTTGATTGTTGATTTTACTTCTTGT